>PVJL010001815.1:0-140515 GCA_004026885.1 Lyroderma lyra
CCCAGTCGGCCTCTCGGGATGTCGGAGGCAACGTGCCCTCATTTGGGGGTGCTGCCATTTACCAGGTGACCCAAGGAGCTGCTAGTTTCCAGTGGGCCCCAGGACGGGGTCCAGGCTGCAGGGCGAGCTGCTCTGCCCCTAAGACCACGTGACCCCGGCTGCACTGATGGGACCTGAAATGTCGGGGCAGAGAGGGTGCAGCGTCAGCCCTTACAGGTGACAGGCAGTGCAGGCCCTCAGGAGTGAGGAGTGGAGCCCTGTGGCCCTGCAGGTACGTGCACCTTTGCTGAGAACCAGCTCTGGTCTTGCTCCAGGGACTGAATGTTGAACCATGGCCTCTGAGTTACCACGTGACCCCAGCTGTCCCTCCCAGACAGGGCTCTGCCTGCAGTGGGGCACACAGTAGCAGGCATCACCTCATGGAAGTGGTGCATATGGGACCGGGGCCAGCAGCCCCTGGGGCACAGGTAAGACCCAAGAAGAATGCCAGGGCTCCTGCGGCTGCCACACTGCTGTCTCTCTGCCAGCCGGCACCCACGGTCTCCTGGGGAGCTCCTCATGGTCACCTCAGTAAGCACTTCACGTCCATGAGCTCACAGTTACCCCGAGGTGGGCACTATCGTCTGCATTTCACAGCCTGGCCCAAGACCATGCAGCGAGAGCAAGGCTCTAAAGGCAAACAGCCCGACACCGACAGCTGCCTGTGACAAACAGCCCCGTCCGCGTTTTCTATGATGCCAGCTGCACCTCCTTCGGCCCTGCCTGATTGGCAGTGAATTTTCTCCTTATTGGAAAGGGGCGACTGTGAGGAGAGGAGTGGAAACAGCAAGCAAACTGTGGATCCAAAAGATGCTCGAGTTAACTGGATTTAGTCAAGTTAAATTATTCTAACATTAACACAACAGAGGAAGTGGTCTAGGACCCTTCTTACAGACACAGAACTTTCAGGGGGGAATACTGTTTATTTTTCACCCCAAACCCAAATATTATTAAGGACTTTAAAAAAGTAGAGAGCTAATTTTGAATCAGTAGCTATTGTCCAAGTGTGCCTTTCTTCCACAATAATATTTCTCATTAGCTCCAATTTCAACTTTTAAAACATTTAGTCTAAAGTACAGCATGGTGGCTATAGTTAATTGCTAAAAGAGTAGCTCTCACCACACACACACACACACACACACACACACACACGGTAACTACGTGAGGCGATGGGGGTGCTCACACCATATTGTGGTCATCGTTTCACTATACGTGTATACATCATCACCTTAGACTTACACAATGTTACATGTCAATTGTATGCCAATAAAGCTGGGAAAAATATTAAAAACAGACATGAGGAAACCGCATTCATACAGTCCTTAATGTGATCAGAAAACTACTTCAAATAATCAGTCATTCCTCAGTTTACTGTACCACCTGTTATCACAAAAGACCAAGCTGTATTAGAGGCAGACTTTCCTCAGAGATGCAAATGAATCTTCTGGTCTCCCTTTTGCAAACTGTTTCCTCACTGGCTAGTAAGCACCAGAAAGGGAGCATTGAATATCAGAGAAGTAATCAATCGGATATGGAGATAAAATCAGTGAGACCAAGGGTTGATTCTTTGAAAAAAACAAACAAACCAATAAAATTTATAAACCTGTAGCTATAACAATCAAGAGAAAAAAAGAGAAAATTCTAACTACCAAATTCAGGAATGAAAAAAGAGACAGCCATGCAGGTTAAAAGGGTAACTAGGAAATGTTATAACCAACTTTATGTAAAAAAAATGTGACCACCAGATGACATGGATACATTCCTTGAAAGACACAAATTACTAAACTCCTGGCAAGAGGAACTAGAAAACTGAATAGTCCTATAACTACTAATGAAGTTGAATTTCTCATAAAAATTTCAGGCCCAATTTCTTGACTGGAGAATTCTATTGAACACTCAATAGAATCGTTTTCAGAAACCCGAGGAGCAGGGAACACGTCCAAACTCACTTTACAAGGCCGGCATTGTGCCAGAATCAGACAGACCTCACAAGAAAGGAGAAACTACACAGCCATGTCCCTCACGGACATAAATGCGAAAACCCTGAACAAAGCAGTAAATCACATTCTGCCATGTGATCCAGGGAGGCGAGTGCAAGGTTGACTGACGGTTCAAAAAATCGATGAATGGAAGTCACCACATCAACAGACCAAAGGAGTAAGTTGTGCGATCATCTCAAGACATATGGGAAACGCATCTGACAAAATTCCACGCCCGTTCATGACGAAAACTCCCAGGTAACTACAAACGGATGAGAACCCCCTCGTGTTGAGGGAAGACGTCACACCCCGCGGTAGAACGCCGACTCGCCTCTCCCTGGGAGCTGAAATAGGCGGGGGTGCCCCCTGTCCCCACTGCCATCCGGTTTTCTGACAGACTCCTAAAGGCTTAATCGCTGCCCACACCACTTGTGTGACCCGGCCACCTTAACCTGCTGGTGCTACGTCTTTGTGACTCCCGTACCCCCTCACCTCGGGAAGGGCTCCGGTAGGAGAGGCCAACACTGGAATGCAGGAGCGCGTGTGCCTGCGGACAGGGACCGTGGGAAGGCACGCGCGTGCAGAGGCCCAAGGCCGTCTCAACAGCCGGTACGTACTTTGGCGGGGCCCAGGTCCCCCCCAAACGGAGCCTGAGGTAACGTGCACACGTGGAGGCTTTTTCAGGAGGGACCTTCCTGGGGCAGCAAGGGTGAGGCAGGAAGGAGAGGAAGCGGCGCAAGGTGCTGCACTAGCGAGCTGGCCAGCGGCACTGCATGCCCGTGAAGCCCGAGTGACGCCTTCGTCTCGTCCGGGAGTGACGAACAGGGCGTAAGCCTTTAAGCTCCGCGGTCCCTAACCAGCCTGGCCCCCTGGACAAATGCCCTCACCTCTCTGCTTCATCCTCTTCTCCATGGACCGTCACGACCACGCTGTCCACCGGGTCCGGCTGTGTGACGACGAAATGAATTCGTCTCTCGCACGAGTGAGAGCTGTGGAGCCCGAATGGTGGAACGAAACGTGCCACGACGCTAGCTAGTGGCAGCAGCTAATTACTTACTTGTGATTATTATTTGAACTCTATTACTAACCAAAAAATGACTTCATTTGCCAGGCTGCCACCGGTATTCCATTCCATTCCCGAATATAAACCAGTGCTCTACACTAAAGGGAGAAACTGCATTTTTAATTTGCTACATTTTTTTTCTTTGAAAAGACTGAAAACGTAGGTCCTGTGTGTGGTTCCAGCGTCCTCCTTCGTAGTCCATGTCTGAAAGTGAGCTCTTCATCCTCGTTCTTACCCGGGACAGCAGGACTCCGGCTTCTCCACTGCTTTTGGTCTCCGCAGGCAGCCTGAGTTAAGAACGAGCCGTTCGAACTTGGGGCCTAGAACCGTCCACGGCAGTGAGCTCGTGCGCACAGGCAGGAAGAGAGCCGCAGGGCGAGGCCAGACCGTGTGGGTGCAACCGGCAGGCCGTCTAAGGGGTGGCTGTCATTTCCACCCGCCGTCTCCTCGCAGTCACCGCACGGACAGCCATCGCTTCGGGCACCTGCTCCACATCTCCTCTGCTGGTAGCAGCAGCTTCGTTCTAGGGTCTCCCAGCACAGAGCGCTTGGTCTGGTCTCTGTCCCATCCCCTCAGCCCCTGCATCCAGTGGCAGTCTGTTGACGTGCTGCCTGTCCCCACCTCACCTCTGCACCTCGTGCTCAGCACCGTAGCTGGAGCAGCGCGTGCCCAGAGCTCATTCATTGTCGAAACTGAGTAACTGCCACCTGCTCTTTTGCCTTCTCCTGCAGGCTGCTCACGTCCCCTTCCAAGGACCACCTGCCCCCAAGCACCCCAGAGGGCCAGCAGCCCCTGTGGCAGAAGGCCACTGAACCAGGACTGTCACGTCTCGGGAGTTATAAGTTGCATCACATTTGTTTGATATAAAACAATGTCTTCAATTGCCTACAAGCTAAATTATCCTTTTCTCCAAATCTTCAAGTAAAATGAATGCTCAGCAACCATTCTGGTGTGTGGACGTGACGGGGTTTGGAAAGCACAGCTCTCTCTAGTCCACGATGACGCGCCAGGTGGCCGTGTCCCACACGCACTGTCATTTACAGAGCGCCCTCGTGTCCCTGCACCCACTCCCGCCCCGGCCTGGCGCCCCATGTCCGCCTGCCCCAGGGGGACACGTCACTCCGCCCGACTAGCCACAATCTTGCGGAAACTGCATGCGGAAGCACCCCTGGAACGTCACTGAGGTGTGTGTTGCTTAATCAGAGGAATCACTTTAACATGTTAACCTAGAGACAGTCTCCAATGTGCATGGGCGGGTCTCAGTTACCTACGTCACCGACCCAGTTGTCTTCTTCAAGTCAGGCTCGTCAACAACAATCAGATTCAGACTATTTTATTCTTATAAAAAAGTGAGCAGCCAAAATGCACCGCAGTTCCTCTTGGGAACACATGGAGACCACAATGCGGCAGGACCCCTGTGTCCCGGCGTGGTCCCAGGTGCTGGCTGTATGGAAGGAGCAGGGATGGCCCCTGCTGTCAGAGAGAGCCTAGTTTCTTCAACAAAGAAAAACCATGATAAAAAGGGAGTCACATAACAAATTAATGTAATTGCCATAAAAGAAACAGGGCAAGGACGTGGAGTAAGAGTGGGACCTGCTTAGTCAGGGCAGGGAGGGAAGGCTTCCTTAAGCTGAGGTCTAGAGAGGAGGAAGAGCCCACCACCTGAGCGCAGGACGGTCCTCGGGGAGAGGAACCAGTGGGCGGGGGCACCCTGCGGACAGGAGGAGCTGGGCAGGAGGAGCTGGGAGCGGCGGGCGAAGCCAGCGCACGCGGGAGCTTCTGAGCAGGAGAAATACTCTGGCTGCTAGGAGCCAAGCTGGGAGGCGACTGCACCAGGCGAGAGGTGGCGGCCAGTGGCTGGCCCCGGGGGGCTGTGGCGGGGGGGGGGGCTGCAGACAGGTTGATAAATCTGAGATACATGTGGCGGTGCCTACAACTGTGTGCTGATAAATCATCTGTCAACACGTGCATGTATTAATGCATCCTTACAAACGGTAAAGAGGTACTTTCACACAAACCATAGGCACATCAAATAAATAGATTTTTTTGTTATCTTAAAAAAATACCCCCCCCAAAAAAAAAAAAACAGTATGTAGTAGAGTTTCTATTGCACAAGGAGGAAGTGGCTGTCCACATTTCAGATGTGAAACCTCGAGCGCTCTGTCTTCTAAAAACCTGAATGGAGAGAAAGGTGACCCGAACCGGCCCGTGGACCCAGGCTCACGCTGCAGAGTGCCAGATCTGGCTCAGCCGTAGATGTGTCATGTTCGGGGAACACAGACTTCTGCTCATTACGTGAAACAGCGTGCCCATAATTGCCTTTTGAGGTTTACCAGGTGGCTGTTTAACTGGCCTGGGGGTATCAAGAGAACGATTTGCTTTGCTTTTAGGGACCTGAGAAGTAAAAGACACGTCATTTATTGGTGCTTGGGAAGGAAATTAGCACAAAATGCCAGCAGCAGGTGCTTAAAATGTGCTTCATAATCAAGATCCAAAGAATATTAAGACATTTTATTAAGTCCTTTTGCTAACAGAGATTAACTGTTGTTTTAGACAAGATGCTTGATTATTCCGTGACTTGGTTTACCTAAATTTACATAGTTATAAAAGCCAATGGTTCTCTCTCCCCCTGTTGCTTACTAGCAAATTAAAATCTGAAAAATCCCCAAAACTGGAAAAAAAAAAAGTGAGAAAAGTACCTAAGAGTCAAAAAAGGAAAGGGAATTATTCAGGCACCTGGCAGCATCGACCAGCATGACTCAGTGCGCAGAGAAAATCCATGAGTCAAAAATGAACCATTTTTCACCTGAATAGATTTCCTCTGCTCTGTGAGCCGCTGTTTCACAAATTTCCAATCCTCTGAAAGGCTGTTGGACATGTGACATAGTGATGGTAGGGGATGTCACCAAGACACCGTGACCCTGTCCTCATTCTGCCTGTCGACCTGCATCCTCCGGCGCATTGGCAAGCGGGTGGGAGTGTGGCACCTGTCCTTGGCAATGCGGCCCTGGACTGACTGCACGAGGGCCTTTCCAAAGAAGGCCCCGAAGTGGAAGACCCTTTAGTGTGGCGGCGACGTCCTGGCGGTGTCTCTTAACCTCGCCACACCTCAGTGTTTTCACTGGCAAATGGGCATAATAACAGCACCGAAGTTCTTGCCGTCGTAATGCTTAAGTGATAAGCTTGTAGGATAAGACAAGAGAGTCCCTGAAACTATGTTTTGTGTTGATGTCACATCAAGGACAATGTTAGGGACAATAATAGGTATTATTAATGACACGCCCGTATCCGAGGGCACCACTTCGGCTGCCACGTGAACGCCTGTACCCCCAGTCGCTGATCAGCTCCCGCGTGCCCCGCCCTCCAAAATGCGCGGCCCACACCGTAAGCCCCGCCCCAGTTCCGTCCCGCTCTGCCCGGCGCCGCCCCGCGCTGGCCACGCCCCTTCCTCTCCGTGCCGCTCCCGCTCCCCACCCCCAGCGCCCGCGGTCCGGGTCCGCTCGCGCTCTGCCCGCGCCCGGAGCACGCGGTTCTCGGCACCGCCACGCCCACGCGTGCTTGCCGCTTGACCTTCTAAACTACATCTCGTCTCTATTCATTGGGTACGTAGTCATAGCATCCTTATTTGAGTTTTCATTGGTTTCCCGAGTGAAAATCTAATTTCCCCAGCCAAGGGGAGGCTTCCTGGGAGTAAGGACTACGTCTGCCGTGTCCTGGGCATCTCCCGCAGAGAACCTGCCACCGCGATGGCTACAGGAGGGTTCCAGCCCGAACCTGGAAGCCGCTACAACCGCTCGTAATAACGCCTCCTTAATGACTTCCTCCACGTGCCAGATCCCCTGCAAGGCCAAGACCCGATTACTGCCGCCCGAAGCCTCTTACGGTATTCCCTTCGCAGATGAGAAAACAGAGAGGCCACGTGAGTTCCCCCAAGAGACATGGTTTTCCCTGCTGGGTCCACACTGTGTGTGCTCCTTTCACCAGCAGCCATGTCACAGAGACGTCAGGGCTCGTTTGATTTCTAGGTGAAATCTTTGCAACTAGCAGTCAGGAGCTGGAGTTCAGGGCCCAAACTGGGCACCAGGTTTGTCTTATTGACTCACACGTTTAAAAAATATAGATACATATATATTTAAAAGCAGATATTTGAAAGCAGATGGTTTTATATGAAAACTTGGATTCCTCTCTACATTTGAATGAATTCAAGTTTTCAAATAGGTAAAATAATTCAGTGAGAAAAAAATAAAGTACTAGAAGAAAACATGAGTTGATATTTGCATACTCTTGGGACTTTAAAAGGTCTTTAAATACATGAAGTCCAAAGGTCATAAAAAACTTTTTAACATAAAAATTAAAAACAACTATAGCAGAGAGAGGAAGAAGAGAAAATGAGCAGTCAAAAGACAAATTAGGAAACAACATTTGCAGTATGTAAGGAGACAAATGCTCAGCTATTGCTCATATATAAGATATTCATCCAAATCAATGAGAAAATGATTAAATTCCCAATTGAAAAGGAAGACAGAATTAGGAATTCACAGAAGAAAAATACAAGTGGTCTAACATGAAAAGATGCTGTAACAATAACAAAGAAATTGAAATCGAAATAAGAAGATACAATTTTCACCCATCACACTGGCAAACAGTAAAAAGATGAATCACACCCAGTACTGACCACAGTGCAGGGGCAGAAGCGCACTGCCACACAGATGGCGGAGACATAAACTGGTATTATCTACTGCAGGGCATGTGACAATTGTCCTTAAGATTTTAAATGTGACTTTCCTTGGACCTCACAATTCCACTTCCAGGATTTATTTTACACATGTCACAAAGATGTGTGCATAAAAATAGTCATTGTAGCATTTTTTCATAAGGAAAAATTGAAAACAAATTTAAATGTCCAAATCAATAGGAATATAAGATAAATAAATAATGGTATAGCCATACAATGAAATACTAAGAGGTCCTGGGGAAAATAATGACAAAGATATGAAACGAATTATACAGTTTGTTATTAGATGAAAAGCATTTGTGTATATTGTGATCCTATTTTTAAATAATTACATATTTATATGTGGGAAAGACCTAGAATATGCACAAATCATTAAGAGCAATTTTCTCTGGTGGAATTATTTTATACATTTTTGTATTCTTTGATTTTTAACTAGGATGCATTTCTTTTGTAGACTCCCTCCCTCTAGAAAAAAAGAACTGTATACAGTAGACTCTCAGTTAACTGGCACCCATGCCAGTTGAGTGTAATATTATTTCTTCGATTTTTTTTGCCGGTTGCTTGAGAGTGCCAGCTGCTTGAGTTCCAGTTAATGGAGAGTATATTGTAGATATTTTGTGGTTCCTTCAGTATCTGCTTTCTCTTTGTTTCTCTCTAGGGAGTCATTCCAGGAGAAGTGATTCTGTCATTTTTCTCTCCCTCCATCCAAGGACCCCATGCATGCACACACTCCCCATCAGCGCACAGGAGGGGAAGAGGCTGTCTCCAGTCCCACATGTGCAGTCTGCACTTAATGCTCCAGCGGTACCATCTAGTAGTGTGTTCTTCAGAGACGAGGACAGTGTAGGTCACCTAACCATGGGCAAATGGCTTGACGTTTCTTAACCTCAGTGTCCTTCTCCATAAAATCATAATAATATCTAATTATGAGAATGTTGGTAGGAATTACCTGACAATACAAATGCCTAGTATATGGTAAGTACCTACTAAATAGTAGTTATTACCTTCACTATTGTTATCAACTGTGTTCTGAGGGTCAGGACTCTATGATATTCACTGTAGGTTTTACGATGTTCAGTTTTATAGATAAATGGGCACCAACTAAATACAGAGGGTGCCAAAAAATGTATACACATTTTACGAAAGAAAAAAACTGTATTAAAATTGTAATACCTAGTATATACTGATAACAAAAGATCGATACAAGTCATGTTTGACTTCTGCAATTACAAGAGGTGCTCCAAGTGGTCACCTTCGGTGTCTAATACATAGATAACATCTCTTAAAACATGTATACATTTTTGGCACCCCCAATACTTCTTTATAGTTATGGCCAGATAGCTCCAAATGATTCCTGTTCACGTGAGTTTGAATGAATGAGTCTCGTTACATTTTTTTAGTTTGAAGACTGCTTTTACAGGCTGACCCTAAGTGACATTGACTTTGTTTATTTCATCTAAGACTTTATACATGGGATGCTAGAATTGCCCTAGACTGAGTAGCTGTGCTCTGAGGATGAAGGGGTGGAATACACAAATGCAATGATAAATCTCTCTGCAGGCAGGGCAGGGTGGAAGGGTAGAGAGGAAGAAAGCGTGTTTGCATAAACCCCAACCCAACCTTCCTTTCAGTTTACTCATCGCGATTTCACTAAAGATAAAAAGCAGACCTGTCTACGGACTAACCAACCTCCTGCCAAAAAAAAAAAAAAAAAAAATTTAAACACAATCTTTTCAGGTTTGAAATCTTAGAAAGTTTTTTTGTAGTTTGACAATTCTTGTCAAAAGAACCTCAAAGAAAAATACGAGCGGTCCTAATTTAACAAGTCTCTTAAGGATTTGATTTTAAAATCTTCTTCATGACCATGCGCACGAGACGTGACTAGTATGACTAAAAGATCTGTTACAAGGAAAAGAGATTTCTTTTTTGAAAATGAGCAGGGACTCCTGATATGATCAAACCATTAGATCATGTTTTCTCGGTTTGTAATTTAAGAAGGAATTTCATCTCCTCCACAGTGAATTTCCTTGCCTTTGTTGACTGCTTTTAATCTTACTGCCATTAAAATTGAGCTCTTAAAAATATGATTTCTGAACGTGGAAAAACAAATTGCTTGCTCATTCTCATTTTCAGTGATGGAAGGTATGACTGCACTCACCGTGGTGCACACAGCCCCCCTTACTTTCAGTTTTTCCCTTATTGAGATATGGAAAGTAACTAAGACAGTAATTTGAATAAAGGTGGGAAGGCCAAGTCTTGGGCAGATTGCTCCATTGTTTTTGCTTCTATTATCAAGTTGGTGTGAATTAAAACTCCACAGATTTTTAAGGTAAAATTAATGCCAGGATTTCAGCATTTTTCCCTGTTATATCAACTCTCTAATCAACCTACATCCTTCCCTCTTCGAAAGGGGAAATACCATATTTTTCCGTATATAAGACGACCCCTCCTTTTCCAACCCAACATTAAGAAACCCTTTCAACTGGTTAGTCCCGTGTATAGGACAACCCCTGATTTTTGGTCTAACAATTGCAGGCAAAACTGTCATCTTATACAGAGAAAAATACAGTGCATACGATGCCTTGCAATTTGTTAGTTTCCCATTTTTTTCAAGAGTTTCACTTGTTGAAGTCCACATCACCATGATCCCATCAAAAACTGAGAGCTGTGAATGAGCTCTTCTTCTCTAGGGCAAAATCCACATTCGATTAGAAGGAAATACTTTTTTGTATGTGCGTCTCAGTTACTACTTCACCGGCACGAAACGGTCTTTGCTCCTTAACTCACTGCGCACCGTGGGCCCGTCTAGTTTCTCCCCACGCTTCACGGTGAAGCGCCCAAGTGTGCCCTGGGGACACACGTCGCTGAGCTCTCCCGCCTCTGTTTCCAGGGCTCCGGCTTTCCCTCCAGCGCCACCGAGGCGGCAGCGCAGGAGTGGCGGCTGAGGGCAGGGGGGAGGTGGGCGTCCGCCAGAGGCCTGGCTGCAGACAGCGCATCTCTGCCAGCCGAGCAAACCCAGCCCGGACCCGGCAGCCCGCCCAGCAGGGCCAGGCCGGCCGGAGCACTGGGGTCTGGCGAGGGACTCAGATCCAAGAACCAGGAACCGCCGGGCGAGAACCCGCAGGAGGCGCCAGCTGCAGGGGGCGCGGCCTGCTCCCTCCCCCACACCCCTACTGACCCGTACAGACGGCTTGGGGAATTAAAGCTCCAAATACAAACCTGCCACCTCCTCTGGGCACGCTCATCTTAAACCAGCGAAAGGGGAGCGAGCGGTTCTTCCGTTCACGTAACCCACGTGGCCGGCTTTATCCACTCAGAGGCACCCGAGTGGTCACAGCGCTCTGACTCGAGCCGTTCCCGGCTTTAGCCTCGCCAAGTCCACGATCCCCCTCGTGAGCCCCTCCCCCTTCCTCAACGCCCAGCCCACCAGAACCACCCGCAAGGCCAGATGCCCACGCAGCCCTCGAAGGTCAGTCTTAGCTCTAAGCGCCCCATGAGGAGCTCTCGCTTTGGTGCTGCCGCGGGTCCCACCCAAACCAGGTGACATTTCCTCCTAGGGAACTGATGGTCCTGCTGTCCCAGGCCACGGTGCCGCCACTGGGCTTTCCGGACCCGGCCTGCCAGCCCACACAGACTAGGGGTGCTCCCTGGGGAGCCTGCCAGCCTCCGCCCCGGGGCACACATGTCCCCCTTGGCCCAGGAGCCCTCATGGTGTGCCCGCGCTGGCCCCTGGTATCCTTCCACCCTGCAGGAAAGTCCCCGTTGGGACCATCCGGATCCATCAGAAAAGCCTCCAACGCCCTGAACTTGAAGAAGCTTCCCACCACGCCGTCCTCTTCTAGGAAGCTGCTTGGCATCCACGGCAATCAACCCCGTCCTCCCCAGCAACGAGCCCGCGCGCCTAGCGGGTGAGGGAGGTCGTAGGGCCGGCCACAGCACCCTTCTTCTGGGGCACGTGGTTATTATACCTGGTCCTGGCACGCGGAGCGGCGGGTACCGCACGCCGCAGTCATCGTGGACCCTGAGCGTGTCTGAGCAGGTCCAGAAGGCCAGCAGGGCGGCGCACAGCGGACGCATCTGCCTGTAGGACTCGCGGGCCTTCTGGGGCAGAGAGCTCGCTCGTCCGAACACACACACGCGCCCAGCTCTCCAGGCTGGCGGGAGGACGAGGACCAGGGCGGAGCTTGGGGGTGGGGAGGGGACGGGCTGCTGACCATGCGGACCACGGCGCTGACCGCTTAGATCGGCTTCCAGGCTGACCACCGGGTACCCTATTCCTGTGTCCCAGGACGAGGGGGTTACAGGGACGTGTGGATGAAAACTGAAAGAGCTGGTCCACTAAGTCTGTGGCCCCTAGGAACCCCACCGTTGCGCTCTCCAGACGCGAATCAGGAGAGGCTAGAGTTTTCCAGCTGCAATCTGGGGTTCCTGTGGAGCCGATGGGGGCGGGGGAGGGGGTGACAGTACTGGTAGCCTCAGAACATCAGCAGTGAGCCCAGAGTGGGGCAGGAATGGAAAGTGCCCTGAGAGGCAGAGGGGGTGAGCAGAGGGACCGTCCACCACCACCTGTCAGAATTCGCTGGGAGGAACTCCTGCAAAACAGGTGGAAGCACAGCAAGGACAATAACTATTTTGTGATTGTTCCTCTGGCTCCGTTGTCCCCTGGTCTGGGCTTGGGACACACACACGCACGCACGCACGCACACACTCTAAAACACAGTTGCAGCTCGCATGCTTCTGCATTGCATGGGTTTTCGGTAGATAAAAACGTTTCAAAAACTATTTGATGGGAATCCTTATCAGTGTTTGCAGAGGCTTGGGGATAGCAGGGGCAGCCATCAGTCTGAAAAATGGGCCTGTCCTGATGGGTCAGAATCAGCGGTCCGGAACCTGACCACGTAGGGCGCTTGGTCCTGTCGGTGGCCTCAGGCCCTAGCCGGTGCGTTCCTCTTGTGGAAGTCTCCACGTCCGGGTTACGTGCTTTTCCATTTCTCTTGAGAGAGCCTGATGGCAAACGCTGAGCTTACATGTTTTCATTGCTTACAATCCAAACCTGTCCACGTGGGGATTTGAGCAATATTATAGTTTCCTTTTTTAAAGAGTTATTTGTTCTATTTATTTATTTTGGCCATTTCATTGAGTAGTCTTTTAGAAGTCTCTCTTTTTTAAAAAAAACAAATCTTATTTCTCCTGTTGTGTGAGAGCCGAAGAGGAAGGAGGCCCAGGGGCTGTCAGACGTGACGACAACCCATGGCCTGGAGCGGGAAGGCCGACCCTGTGTTTTTCCCGAGGAGAGAAGTGTTCGTTGTTTCCGTCGTTACAGAGGCGATACTGCTGGTGTCGGAAATTCAGAACAAACGTAGAAAGCTATGGAAACAGTAAAAAGGATTCCCAAATCACACCGTTCAGAAGATAATCACTATTCATGTCCTCGTAAACGTTTCCATGTGCCTCTCCATGTATTACGTACACACACACCATATACATAAAGGGAGGGGGAGAAAAAGACTTTCTGGGGCCTTCCGGAAAAGCCTGGTACTGCCCCTTGAACCAGAGCCTGAATGTTGTCACCTAGGGAAGATAGAGAGATAAGCAAACCCCGTGTTTCAAAATTACCCAAAATGCAAAGGCTCCACAGATCAGGTTAACCACACAGGACAGCCCTGCAGACCGCTCAGGAAAATTGCTAGAACCACACTGTTATCTTGTTTCCAGAACAATTCAGAACATCAGTGAGGAAACTCAGACTATAAAGGGCTGCCTTTGTCGTACGTAGTCACCTGGTAGGGGCCCCAGCTCCTGAGGGCTCAGCGTACCGCAGGTGTGGGTGGGGAGCACCCCCCGGGGAGAGCCCTCTCACTCAATTCCCTGTACAACACCCCACAAAGTCCAAGTCCTGTGAGCTCACTCTGCTGTTTGGAGAATGCCCCAGAACAGCTCTAACAACACTTTTGGAACCCGTTAGCTGCTGGTCTGCATCCGGGATAAGCAGCCTTACTGTCCCTCAAGGCAGGAATTCAACACCAACACAAGTGAACAGAACAGAAGCCTTTGTGAACGGGGAGCGGGTAAGCACGGGTGCGGCCCCGATAGGCTCTCGGTGCGGGAGCCGTTTCCTCCTGGGGTCCCAGCGGGGAGACTGGTGAGTCCCACGCCACTCACTCGGGCTGTGCAAGCACGTCCGCGCCACCTCTGGGGCACATTTAGACCGCAGAGGGGTGTGTCGTTTATCTGAACTGCGGAGCTCCGTCAGACCTCCCTGCACTCACTCCACACGTGCCCACGCCGGGGCTCCATTCCGCAGCCGCCCTGGCGCCTCGCTAAGGGGCGGCACGAGAACGCTGCCCCGAGGTCGCTGAGAAGCACGCGCGTTCGTTCCGGGACGTGCCCTGGCGCCCACGGTGGAGCGGGCGCTGGTGGAGGCCAGAGGCCAGTGCACTAAACGGGGCCACTCAGCGGGCGGCTGGCCTTACCCTGCGGCTCGCACAGCACAGGCGTGCAGGCCGCTACGAGACGGAGACCGCACCCCGGCACCGCTCAGAGAAGCTCTCTGTGCAGAAGGCACACTTGAACTTGGAGGCAGGTGTCCGAATGTGTGTACCTGGGGTCCCTGAAACTCAAAACGTCCAAGCTGAGCTCAGTGCCTTTCATTTCCTCCCCCTCAACTATCTACTGTCCCAAGTCCTTACACTTCAGGAAAAGGGACACCACTCCCGGGCTGCCCACGCCAGAAACCTGGGAGCCACCGTGAACTCCCTGCGCAGACCCACGCTCCACGTCAATTCAAGTCTGTCACCCAGACACCCCTCAAACCTGTACCCTGTTCTCCACCTGTCCTGCCACTGCCCTCCCTGTTTCGTGCACGGACATCGAGTCGCTTGCTAACCAGTCACGAAGCTGCCAGTTCCGCTGCCTTTCAGCCGAGGTTTTACACTTACCCTCAGAAAAGCTACTGTGCGTTCCTGCTCTGAACAGCCCAGTGCCTCCTTTTTACCAAAGTCCAAGCTCCCCAACTGGGCAGACAGGGTTTCATAACCTGGTTCCAACCCCACCTGCACCGTGTTGCCGCCACGCTTGCGTCCCAGTAACCCCGAGCTGCCTGTCCCTTCCGGCACGCGGCACAGCACCTCGTGTGCCTGCGCCATGATCCAACCTGTAGCCTCAGCTCCTACCACCCTCCAAGACTCTGCTGTCCTGCCGTCTCTCCCACGAAGCCTTCTCTAGGGGGAGCCACATGCTGCACGTGGACAGAGGATGTGTCTGGTGCCCAAGTCGCCACATTCATTAGCACAGGACCCACCGTGGTTATGGCTGATTGCACCGGGGATGGGCAGCAGGTCGAAGAGTCATGGAGAGACTGGCCCCTGACCCATGATGCCTGTAACAGGAGCTCTACTTAACCTGGTACTGTTCTCAACAGGGATGAGGGAGGGCCGATAGAGTCTGAGCCATCCTCTAGGGGAGTCTGAATCCAGAACACTCAGCATCAGAACCAGGAGACCTAAGTTCGAACAGAAGCCAAGAGGCACCAAGTGGGGAAACAGAAGACACAGTAGAAGAGAAGCCATGACTAAACAGAAGCTGAGCAGACACCACGGTCAGTTCGTGGTCGTCGTTAGCAACAGGAAGCAGGCAAGCAGCAGCCTGCTCGGTGGAGCTCCATCTACCACGAAGCAGCTGACAGCTGCTGCTGAGAGAACAGCAACACCGCCAGCTAGCAGAGCAAGCACCGTGCCTGGCTGAGCTTCCCGGGCCCGCTCCTGGGGTCTGGGGGGCAGCACTCGTTACCAGCATGATGCTCAGGCCTTCTTTAGCCCGCCGTGCCCGGGACTCCTGATTCGCCGCGTGTCCCTATAAGAATCCCTTTCCTCCTGAAGTAACCCGTACAGGCTCCTTGCAACATGTGAAGGGCAGAGTCACCAGTGCCCTTCTGCTGGCCGTGTGGGCTCTCTGAATAACCTGTGGGAGCCTGGACATCCTCCTGCTACAAGAACACTCCCAGCAGTTCTGGTCCCAGCCAGAAAGCCTTCCCGGAGAGAAGGGGCGTCATTACGAAAGGAGAAGAGAGTCAGATCACTGGGAAGATGCAGGGGCACGCCCGGTTTCACTGCAGCTTGCAGATGCTGCACTTCTTACAAACTGAAGGTTTGTGGCAACCCTGCATTGAACAAGTCTATCGGCGCCACTTCGCCGACAGCGTTGGCTCACTGTGTGTCTTTGTGTCACATTTTGGTAATTCTCACAATATTTCAAACTTCTTCATTACTGTTGTGTTTGTTATGATGATTGAAATTAATAACCCAACAATGGCCTCTAAGTGAAAGGAAGAGCCGCACGTCTTTCACTCAAAATCAAAAGCAAGAAATGATTAAGCTCACGGAGGAAAGAGTCGGAAGCTGAGACAGGCTGAAAGCTGGGCCTCTTGCACTGAACAGTTTCTTTGCTATGAATGCAAAGGAAAAGTTCTTGAAGGAAATTAAAAGCACTACTCTAGTGAACCCATGAATGATAAGAAAGCAAAACAGCCTACTGCTGACATGGAGAAAGTTTTAGTGTCTACATGGAAGATCAAACCAGCCACAACATTCCCTTAAGCCAAAGCCTGATCCAGAGTAAGACCCTGACTCTTCAATTCTATGAATGCTGATAGGTGAGGAGGCTGCAGAAGGACAGTGTGGAGCTGGTGGAGGCTGGTCCATGAGGTTTAAGGAGAGATGCCATCTCCATAACATAGAAGTGTGAGGGGAAGCAGCCAGTGCTGATGGAGAAGCTGCAGCCAGTTATCCAGAAGCTCCAGCTAAGAGAATTCACGAGGGCGGCTGCGCTAAACCACAGACTTTTAATGTAGATGGAACCCCCCTATGTGGGAAACAGATGCCATCTAGGACTTCCATAGCCAGAGAGGAGAAGTCAGTGCCTGGCTCCAAAGCTTCAGCAGGCAGACTGGCTCTCCGGTGAGGGGCTCATGCAGCTGGTGGCTTAAGTTGAAGCCAGGGCCCATTTACCATTGAGAAAATCCTTGGGCCCTTAGGAATTAGTACATCTACTCTGCCTGTGCTCTGTACATGGAATTACAAAGCCTGGATGACAGTACGTCTGTTCACAATGTAATTTACTGAATATTTGAAGCCCACTGTTGAGACAGACCTACTGCTCAGAAAAAGATTCCTTTCAAAATGTGACTGCTCGCTGATGATGCGCCTGGTCACGCAAGAGCTCTGATGAAGATGGGGAATGAAATGAATATTGTTTTCGTGCCTGCTAATACCATTCATTCTGTAGCCCATGGACCAAGGAGTACTTTTGGCTTTCAAGTCTTATTATTTAAGAAATACATTCCATAATATCATAGCTGCCATGGATGATGATTCCTCTAATGGATCAGAGCAATGTCAACCGAAAACCTTCTGGGAAGGTCACCATTCTCGACGCCATGAAGAACATTATGATTCATGGGAAGAGGTCAAAATACCAACATTAACAGGCGTCTGGAGGAAGTTGATTCCAACTCCTATGGATGACCTTGAGGGTTCAGGACTTCAGTGGAGGGAGAGTCACTGCAGATGTGGTGGGAACAGTGAGAGAACGAGAACTACATGTGGCACCTGAAGATGTGACTGAATTGCTGCAATGTCATGATCAAACTTGAACAGAGGAGGACTTGCTTCTTACAAATGATCAAAGAAAGAGGTTTCTTGAGATGGAATCTACTCCTGATGAAGATGCTGTGAAGACTGTTGAAATAATAACATAGGTTTTGTAAGATGACATCAACTTTTTGACAAGGCAATGGCACGGTTTTAGAAGAATGACTCCAGTTTTGAAAGTTCTACTGTGGGCAAAATGCTATCAAACTGCATCATATGCTATAGGGAAATCATTCATGAAAGAAAGCATCAATCGATTAGAAAAAACTTTGTTGTTTTCTTAGTTTAAGAAATTGGTGCAGCCACACCAACCTTCATCAACTACCACGCTGATCAATCAGCAGCCATCGTCATCGAGGCAGGACACTCCCCCACCAAAAAGCTTACAACTCACTAAGGCAGCGGTGCTCAACCTGTGGGTGGCGGCCCCATTGGGGGTCGAACAACCCTCTCACAAGGGGTCGCCTAAGACCACCGGAAAACACGTATCAGATGTTTACATGACGATTCATAACAGTAGCAACATCACAGTTATGACGTAGCAACGACAATAACTTTATGGGGTCACCACAGCATGAGGAACTGTATTAAAGGGTCGCAGCGTTAGAAAGGTTGAGAACCACTGCACTAAGGGGTTGGATGACGGTTAGCATTTTTAGCAACACAGTATTTTTAATTAAGATATGTATATATATATATTTAAGCATAATGCTATTGCACACCTAATAGACTATAGTACAATGTAAACATAACTTTTATATTCACTGGGAAATCAAAAATTCATGTAACTTGCTTTATTATGATATTCACTTTATTGCAGTGGTTTGGAACTAAACCCACAATATCTCTGAGGTATGCCAGTAATAATAGTATAAGAATATAAGACACATAAACTAAAACTACTCTCAAAGCCCATTGGCATATTTCAAATACAGGTCTTTTATAATACCATATGACAGTATCTGTCAGAAATAGCCAGATACCCTGCTATGGATCCAATTGTGCCCCTTAAAAAGATATTTTGAGATCCTGACCCCTGGTACCTATGCATGTGACCTTATTTGGAAACAGGGTCTTTGCAGATGTAATCAAGTTAAAATGAGGTCACACTGGATTAGGGTGGGCCCCAAATCCAATGACTGGTGTCCTATGAAAAGGGCACGTGAAGACACAGAGAAGAGAGCCCCATGGGGTATCTATATGCCAAGGAATGCCAAAAATTGCCTTGACAACCACCAGAAGCTAGGAGAGACATGAGGAAAAGATTCTGCCAAAATCTTGATTTTAGGTGTCTGGACTCCAGAACTCTGAGAGAACAAACACATTTTGTTGTTTTAAGTCAGCCGGTGGGTGGTATTTTGTTCCAGCAACACAGTATTTCAGCCCTAGGAAACTTAAGACACAAACAGACCCTCAGACAGAAAGAAACCCATCTGGGGGAACTATTCCAAAGATATAGCTTGAAATAAGGAAAAGTATTCATGTTGTGAACATGTCCATCATAGTGTTATTTACAAGTGGGGAAAAAAACAGAAAACAATTAAAAAATACACTAATCCGAAATGTCTATATAAATTATGCTCACAAAGATGAACACTATATATCATGAAAAATACTTTTGATGGTTAATTTCATGTATCAACTTGAGGGGGTTGTGGGGTGCCCAAATACTTGGTCACATTGTTCTGGTATGTCTGAGAGGATGTTCGTGTGGAAGAGAGGTTGCTCTGTTCTGACAGACAAGAGAGTGGGAGCTGAAGGCAACAGAAGACATTACCTCCTCCTTGCTGCCTTGGCTCCAAGGAGCTCTGGGATTCCGAGATCTGAGAATCATCAGGAAGGCATCAACCTTTTCTGTGTCCAGAGCAGGACGAGCATGGGGACGGTGGAGGTGTGGGAAGCAGAGTCCTCCAATCTTGCCCTCTTCTGCTTCCAGCTCAGAGATGCTGTTAGAACAAAGCAGGACTTAATGAGGGCTGCAGTGATGTCCCTTCACCATGACCCTTTCTCCTACTGCAGCCTCTTCACACCACTGTCCAGTGGACTACAGAGATGACAAGGGAGAAGATAAGGGAGCTGAAGGAAAGAAGGGGACAACTCCTGAGTATCAGGCAAGGAGGTCAAGTTCTCTCCATAGTCCCTCAGAGCTTGCCAGCCCTCAAATAACAGGTGCCATTTTTAGGGGCAGAGGAGGAAAGGGAGACTCAAGCAATCTCTTATTTCTCACACAGACACTGTGAAGAGATTCTTAGAATAAGATCATGTGGACTATTTGTGGGGTGACAAGAAATCAGGCCAACCACAGCTTCCTGCATCCTCAATTGCAAGTCAGTTCTCCAAACCAACTGGACACCTCTGGACAGGAACCCAGGAGCTGGGCTGACACCCCAAGATAGCAGGGAGCCATGGGTAGCACACGGTTGCCCAAGTCCAGGAGAATCACCACAAGTAGGCAACCCAAAACCCTCCTACAGGATGGGGCAGCTGGATCGGGCATCTCCAGGTCCTTATGTCTATCACCACCTATGAATTCATTGCCAGCTTCTAGAAGAAGGTAAATTTCTCTGCACCGAATTGCAAATGTTTACATAGTCAATCCATTTTGCAGTATGCAGCAGACACTGTGTTTGGTTCACCCAGACCTCTTCTCCACAGTCACCTACCAGCCAGGGGTGGGCATAGGTCATTACTTCTGAATGATAATATGTAAGTAGGATCAACCTTCCTACTTCCTCCTGCTTGAACTATAAACTCGATGTCTGGAATTGCAGCAGTCATTTTACCACCATGAGGCAACAGACATAGATAAATAAGGCTGAGAATCACAGACATTAACCTTGATACTGTAAAGCTACTAAGTCAATATAAGCAAATACTCATACATATGTCCACAAATAAAACCTTATTTACTTAAGCACTATATTTGGGTTGTTACTTTCAACCTTAAAGACTTCCTGAAAGGATACAGGGAGTCCAGCAAGCTTTACTAAATTATTAAAAGGCTGGTTGTTGATAATGACTTAAACCAAAATTGAAATAATAAATGCATAGCTTGGTCAAACAATTTTTTTCTGCCAACATGTACTCATGCATGTAGCAGTCTTCACTCTCAGATCTTATCTGGAGGCGAACACAGGGAGACTTCATTAGCATTGAGAGAAGAGACATTAGGAAGTCAGGACATTCATTTATATATGAGAGCACAATGGAATAGGCCTGGCTGTAGAGGAGACAGGAGCTGAGGCTCTAACATCCACTCTCTCTCAGATCAGTGTACAGGGGGGATAGCTAATTTCACGAACTCATCCTAGAAAAAATGCTCCATACCTCACTGCTGAATATCATCACTACTGTCACCTTCGAAGTCCTCCCCTTGGCAAGCTCTGCACCAATGCCAATGCCCAGTCCACCCTTTGAAGCAATTTTGGAATTATTTTTCTGGAATGGGCATCAGAGCTGTTGTCATACCCAAAATCTGACAGTTAAGGTTACGAACTTAGCAAGGTTATGACACCTTACCCAATTGTTTGTATAGTGCTGCCAACGTAAGCACAAGGTGGCAAGTTGTGAACGTAGTTGTCAGATTTTGGATACAATGTCAACTCTGATGGCTATTCTAGAAAAAGAGTTCCAAAATTGCTTTAAAGGTTGGACTAGGCGCTGGCATCAGTGCATGGCTTCCCAAAGGGAGTACTTCGAAGGTGACCATAGTGATATTCAACAATGAGGTGTGGAGCACTTTTTGTAGGATGAGTTCGAAAAATTAATTGTCCAAACTCATAAACTGATCACAAGACTGTCCCCCTGGGAAGTGGTTAATGAGGGGCTGGGCAGACCTGAGCTGATTTGAATCAAGGACTTACTTAAGTTTCTATTTCATGTGTCCATGAAACAGCACCCCTAGTAATGGAAGATACTTGAGTCACATACATACTGAGGACAGAATTAAAAGATAATGGTTGTTTCTATGACTGCTCATTCATGGGACACCTAAACCTCACTTGTATGCCATGGGTTTGTGGTTTTATCCCCCCCACCCCCACCCCATGCCATCTTAGATCTCACACTGACTTAAAGCTGGGGAAAGAGTTGCTGTTTCTCAGAAAGTGAATCTCTGAGGATGAGCACTGAGGTGGGGAAGTGGGTTTACTGCCAAGCTCACTGACGCCAGTCCCGGGCCCCACCCCCAAGCCCTCCTGCTGTCTGTCAGGAGAAACAGGAGAAACAGGAGAAACATCAAGGTGGATAATTTTGATTGAATAGCAAATGTGGGGACAGTGGGAGGTTAACTATTTTTTACTAACTTAATAAATTTAATGTTTAACCTGCTTTGTTTCTAATTACTAACTTATTTATGACTTGGATAGAATTTTAAGCTCAATATATATGGCCAAGCAACACTAAAATCCCATTAACAAGCAACAGGGATGACCATGGAGCCCTCTTTTTCTGAAGCCCTTTTTCTCATTTCTATAGCATTTGATAGTAGTTATTTATCTTAAAATGTATTTTTCAAATATTCTAATATATTGATGTGTTGAAGAATGTCATTTTCCTTTACTACTTGAAGAAAGAGCGTCACCAATTCTCTAAAGTTTGGGACATAATTAGGTGATTTTATGCTTAAATAGGAGAAATGATTGCATGCCATGTGGCATCTTACCATTTAACAATGAAGACATCCTTCATCTAATCGGTATATTAGAACATTTGAAAAATATATTTTAAGATAAATAACAACTATCAGTTCATTCTTCTTAATTGTAATAATACAATTGTTTTACATAGGCTGGTGAGACACACAATTCTTAGGGATAAGAAGTATGGTTTCATTTGAAGCCATTACTTATTTCAGTGTAGCCACAAACCAAAAGCATACTACATGTGTTTCAACCACAACTGGGAAGCCAGTAAAGAAGATTTTAACAGCTCTGAGATATATACACACCTGAGTGTACAATTTAGTGGTTGGGAGTATATTCACAGAATTGTGTGACCATCATCACCATTTAATTTTAGGGTACTTTCATCACCCCAATGAGAAGTTTTAAATTTGGATGAAGTGCAATTTTTTTGTTGTTAATTTTGTTTTTAGTGACGTTGAAGAAACCATTGCCTAATTCAAAGTAAAAAAAAAAAAAAAATCTTTACTGCTTTGTTTTATTCTAAGTCTGGTAAGTTTAGGTCTCCGGTCCATGTTGAGTTAATGTTTGTGTGTGCTGTGAAGCAGGGGTGTAACTTCATTCTTTTGCATTAGATATCCAATTTCTCAGCATCAGCTGATGAAAAGACAGTTTCCTATTCCACTGAATTGTCTTGGCACCCTTGTGGAATATCAGTGAACAGATCAGAGTGCTTTCATTTATGCTGTCTTACTTCATAAGATCCAGTAAGGTCCATATTGTAATGTTAGAAATGGAAAAAATGGGCTCAGGGACGATAAGTAATTTGTTCAAAGTCATACTGCCAGTGAATGACTCCCAGTTCCAAACATGGACCAGAATAATCACCACGGAGCGAACATGTCACCATCTACTCTCTCCTGCTTATCCCCACCCCCATTTAATAACGTGGAACCTACATAGGCAGTATGTGTCAAGTTGTTGGGACATTTCTGAATAAGCATCAAAAACTTCAAAATGTTCATATTCTTTGACCCAATAATTCCTCTTCTAGGATTTTATCCTAAGAGGATAATCAGGAACTTGCACAAATACTTATGTGCAAAAGATTTTAGTGAATTACAGTTCATAATTGTGAATGATTGGAATTCATGTAAATTCCAAAAAAATAGCACAGTCACACAACAGAACTGTATAAAACTTATGCTTTAGAAGAATACTTAATATGTGATAAATTTATAACATATTATTAAGGGAAAAAAAGCATGTAAAATGGTGCCACAGTAAAAAGACTAGACAGACATGTGTGATAACAATAGTTATCTCTGCCTGGTAAGATTACAGTTGATTTTCATTTAATTTTTGTAGCTTCTTTGTAGTTTCCAAAGTTTCTCTCTCTCTCTTTTTTTTGGTGGGGGGAGGGGATCAAACCCAGGCTGCAGTGTTGAGAGACCCGAAGCCTAGCCACTACATCACCAGGGAACCCCCTATAGTTTCCAAATTTTCTATAATGACTATGTATTATTTTATAATTAGATAATAATGTTAAAATTTTTAAACAGACAATAAGGCTATATTCTTTAAAACTATGTATCTGTAAAAACAACAGTCCCCAAATGGGGTCACTGACGCTGAGCCCCATGTCACCAAACCAAGACTTAATTACAGTTTCTGCTCTCCCAGAAGTGGGATCTTGCACCAGTTTATCAGGAAAATGTCGAATCACTTTAGTGTACGTCTGAAATTAATATAGCCAGGATAAGTTTGTATGCCAACCATGCTTAAATAAACAAATAAATGAATCAACAGGAATCACTTGACCAGTGCGAGTGAGGTCATCTGCCTGACAGGCCCTTGCCACGCCCTACAGAAAGGTTCCCTTGCAGGACCCACCAGACTCCGGACTCCGGGCCTGGTGTAACGCCCTTGGCCCCGCCCCTGCTTGGCCCCGCCCCACCTTGGCCCGCCCCTAATTGGCCCCCAATGGGCCCCGCCCCTCGCGTCCCCTCCCCTCTTCGGCCCTGCCCCTCCTTGGCCCCGCCCCTCATTGACCCCCGTCCCCTTGGCCCCGCCCCTCCTTGGCCCTGCCCCCTCCTGCCTGTGGAAAGTGCTTGTTCGCAAGGCTCCTCAGAGCTCCCTTCCATCTGCGAGACTGGCTGCTGCCCAGTTGGAATCCATCTGTGCTCAGATGAACTCTTACAGCTTTTAACACCGCTCAGCTTGTCTTTTCACATGCGAAGGATGGAACAGTGGACTGTCCAAAACACACCCAAAGCGAGGGTGGGAAAGGAAAGAAGGGCACTCAGAAACAAAGCTGGGCAGGAGGAGCAATGCGACGAGAAGCTTCCACGTGAGTGTCTTCATTTTCACGAGACTTTAACGAAGGCACGTGTCGTGGACGAGGAGGGAGCTAGTATTTCTCTGTAAGTTGCATAGCTTAATTCTTAACGTAGGAAGAAAATTGAGCTCTTCATGAAATACAAACGATAAGAAAATTTGTTTCAACTATTTTACTGTAAAATGAGATAAACTGATGTGAACTTGAAGCGCTTTGCAAATCTACTGCTATTCGTGTCAAAGGATGATCACATTCTGTCCCTAGTAACTGCTGCGCGACTTGTCGTAGGGGTCTTGTGTCAGCACAAGTCAGTTCACACAGGTTTTGAAGATCCTCCCATTCTCCTCACATGCGAGCAGTGAGGTGTCCTGCGGTCGCCAAACGCAGACGTGGTCTAGTGCCACGGCCCCAGGTCGGCCTGGGGACACCGCTCCTCTAGAAGCACAGCGCAGCCGCGGCCGCAGCGGGTGGGTCCCTTCCTGCCGCACGTCCGGGAGAAGCGTCCGGAAACATCCAGTGCCCTCGTGCCTTTAAAGACTCCGGGAAGAGATTCAGACGGGAGCCAAGCCCCGCCTTGCGGCTGCAGCGTGACTTCGGCTGCTCCGAGTTCCTAGCCATCTCCAAGCTGCCCAGGCCCGGTGTTGGGCAGGCCAGGTGGGCGACGCTGACCGGGCGGGGCGCGGTGAACCGGAAGGCACCCAGTGCCGCCTTCCCGGGCGGCCGGGCCCAGGACGTGGCAGCATGCTTCCACCCGGCGACACAAGAGGCCACTCGCCGCCCGAGCCTCGGGGTTGGGCTCCAACTTCGCGTCCGATTTAAGAACGTAATCTTGGGCATGCCGCTTCATCGCTACAAACATCGGGTTTCTTACCAGTACAAGGTGACTCGACGAGGGACTACATTTGAAAACACTTGGAACATGACAAGAACCAAGGAAATAATTCTTGTATCCCCCGAAGGTTTTGAACATCATTCAAGTTTACCACAAAGAAGGGCGCGCGCCAGCGAGACCTGGTGGTGGCCGGAGCACAGACCCGCAGAGGCGGCAGCTCCTTACGGGGACACGGATCTGCGCCTGAGGAAATTCCCGTGGCCGCGGGAAATACAGAGCTCCCATGAACGCTCTCCCGGCGCCATGGAGTGTCCCCAACAGTATATCCTAATGTCACCTTTCAAGAAACTGGTAAGAGAGGCACTGATCCCAGCATCCAGACCAAAGCACCATTTTACAGAGCTCTGATGGAGGGCCAGGAGGAAGAGCCCCTCGCGGGGCGCAGCCCCCCACAGCCCGCTGCGACCGACGGACGGACGGACGGACGGACGACGTGGGCCGCTCACCAACCAGCCTCCTGACCGGCCGCCCCAGCGCCGGGGACTCCCCTAGAGCGCAGGGGCCGCTCTTGGGTCTGAGAGGCTGAGTCACAAACGAGGCTAATAATAGCTTATTACTGAATAGAAAAATTTTGTTTTCAAAGGGGAAGTAGGGGGTGTGGTAGGTAGCAGTCTACTACTGACTTTTATCACCATTACAGCCAGAAAAACCAGCTGATGTGTCAGACCTGTTAAAAAGCGAAAGTGTGCCACAGCGTCCGGGAGCTTTCTCCCCAAGTGTGTCGAGAGAGCGACTGTAAGGCCGGCTTCCCTAAGGGCGCCCATTATGCAATATACTTCCACGGGCCCCACTGACGCGGCCAGGTGGCCACCCAGTCTCCGCCCGAGGAGGAGAACTAGCAAGGCCGTGAGAACATCAAAGGCCTCTTTGGAAAAGCCCCCACACGGAGAAACGTGTGGGCCCGCGTCCTTCCGCCGGAGGGGACAGGCCTGCCCCGATGATGCTGGAGTGAGACACCGAATCTTCAGAAAAGTGAAACGAGATAGCCTTTCCCTTACAAAAACTGCTACGCTAGTGGTTTTGATTTGAAAGGCACCAAGCGCCGTTTTGCATTTTTTCAGTAATAAAAAGATCACGGCCATTTGTCCCTAACCTGTCTCTACTCTCTTCTCAAAGTAAGATCATTTGTCTCTAGTCTGGCTCTTCCTTCTTTTTTTTTCCCCCACCTGAGAAACTATAATGCTCATTTTTAAATTTTAATAGTAGTCTACTGACTACAAAAGTGCTGATCTTATTTCAGAACTATTATCCTTACACTCACAGGGTCCCAGGTGCTTTAGGGGGTAAATGTAACTATTAAAGAGGTATTATAAAAACATAAACATATACAAAAAGGAAACATATGGATTGGCTTACGTATGACACATGTAAAGTCTATTATAAAGCTAGCGTCAATACCCCTGACTGCAAACCCTTCTGAGTATTTCTTTGCCACAAGTTGTTTGTAGTACTTCATTCTTTTTTTCACCCAGGTGCTCCAGGGATGGTAGTGGATATGCATCTCAGCAGCTTCTGTCATTAAATTCTGGCCCCTGTAGCCTAAGAGCCGCCTTGGAGCACACAAGCCCGGCAACCCCATTCTGAGGGCTGTTTTCACACCACACGGCGCACACCTGTGCACACTTCCCCGTGGCCACCAGCCCTCGTGGGCTACCTACGACCACGCCTTCCTGACCCAGCCACACTCCCTGGGCCATGACTGCGCTCACATCGCATCCCGATCTCCTAAAGCATCAGTTCCCAAGCAGCAGTACGCGGACCCGAGGGTACGTGCTGGGCCAGTCAGGGGTACGCGGGTCACAATCAGTCATGGCAAAGAACGAGTGAAGCAAAAAAGCGTGAGTTAGGGAACAATGAATGTTAAGTCTGAATCATCGTTCATGGAGACGCTTCAAAATTAGATCACATTAGGGAATGACGATTGGTGAGGGCGTGGCTATTAGCCCACCCCCAAACCGCTCTTCTACCAATCATTATGCACAGTTTCAGAACAATCCATTTGCGACATTTCTAGAACTTCCCCAAACACATAATACATCCTTGCCAGACTGTTTGGTCAGTTTAGTTATTGACTGAGTCAAAGTAAGTGCGTTGTCTTGAATCGTGATTCCTTTCAAGCCATTTTTTAATTTAATGTTTAAATATTTGATCATTATCGATACTTAACTATATTACAAATACTATACAATTAAATCTGTGGTTTGCACTTTTAGTGTAGTAATTTTTCTTTCCTAACTTACTACATTTCCACTATTTTACATTAAGATAGGCACTGAACAAAAGTGTCAGTATTTAAAAACAAAGGGTACCACTTATAGAAATGGGTTCAAAAGGGGTGCCCAAGTGGAAAAACATTGGAAACCCTGTCCTAAAGAATGTACATGTGGTATCCAGAAATTCCAGGTAGTAAACTCGCTCCAGACAGAAAGACCTGGGGATTCCTATTGCGATGCTAATTTTCTGCTTTATATTTAATGAATAAGCAATCTGTTCCATAGATAGAGGGAAAGGAAATGCACGTGGGTGGAGGGATCTAGTAGCTCAGGTGGTTCCTGAGAACCAAGAGGAAGAAAAGCATCCTTGGGTTTGGTGACATTTCAACTTTCATGATAACCCCTTGATGCCCACCCAAAATTATAGGAGCAAAAGTAAACTTGTCACACACACACTCACACACACACACACACACACACACACTCACACACACCCCTAGTATCACACCCTTGGATGCAAAACCTTTGTTGAGTATTTGTTTGTTAAACATCATGCCTTTTCTCAAAAGTACGACAGTAAGAAATTGAAACATATGCAAGAAAACATGTTAAAATTACAACAACATAAAGCAGTACCTGAAGCGCAACGAGCATTTTACATACTCCCAACGTTAGCAGTGTTCTGGCTGATTGTGTCAGAAGTAATCTATCATGCTGCATGCATTAGCTCAGTCATTGTGGAGAGAAAAGGGTAAAAGCGTCCTGAAACAGGAAACCAATATTCTTCCTGTTTAATCAACAAATCTAAAAATTTATTCTTTTCGACTATTTACTTTGGCTCTGGTCCAGCACAGGGGCTCCACACGTTCAGCACAGTTTCATGACAAAGAGAGAGTTTTCATGAGCCAGTGCTGCATCCGCACCCTCTGAGAGAGAGGGGGAAAAACTGCTTCATACAGGAGGTGTTAGGCGTAGGAATTGGAACTGCCACCTACCAAGTGTGGGCTAAAGGCACCCAGAGGGATTTCACCTACATCCCTTCAGTCAGCTTCTGGGGCTTTCAAGAAATTCCAAAGAGTCATCAGAAGAGGAAAAATGAAGGTAATACTTTTGGCCACACAGGTACAAGCTTTGAAAATATGTGTAATATGTAAAACACTTTTGACACCCCCATAATATTTTTCCAGAATTTACAGTATAAATTGCTTCTCTTGCTCAAGAGCTTCCTATCCGCCTCTCTAATCACTCCTGTCACCTCAGCTCCCGCCACCATGTACAAGTTGCACATCTTGTCTTGCGTTGCCCTGAGCCTCCTCGCGTTCCTCGCAGACGGGGCACCTCTTTCAGACTCCAGGAAGGAAACTCAGCAGCAAGTGGAGCAGCTGCTGCTGGATTTACAGCTGCTTCTGAGCAGAGTTAGAGTAAGTGGGTCCCCCTTCTCACCGAAGCGCGTGCATTTCACTTTTCTAACAAGGCTCGGCTTTTACATAACGATCTGTTATGCCTCCTCAGGATCGCGAGAACCCCAGGCTCCCCATACTGCTGAAGTTTAACTTTTATGTGCCCAAGAAGGTAAGTACCACTTCCTATGTCCAATATAAGTTTTAATGAAGGTGAAAGTAGTAAGAAAGTCTGTGCACTGATTGTATTCACAGGGTCTCACCTGAGAAAAAGAATTAGTAACTTGGATCTATTTTTTAAAAACCCACGTTTGCTAATGGGGCGTGTGCAAAATGGTTTTTGTCTATATATAATTTTACATGTGCTTGTCTGTGTTTGGGGGAGAGGGAGTGGGAGGAAAAGAAGACAATAATATTCTCATTTTATTGCTGGGAAGGTTTTGAAATGCGACTGTTGATTTAGTTTTACTTGAAAATGTAAAACTGTAGATGCAGTTGATTACTATTACCATGCAAATGTCAAAATTTATTTCAGAGGAGTCTACTTTAAAAAAAATCCTTTGTTGTTTTTCGGAGAGATTCCCAAGGGTCTGTCTTTGAGAGGCAGCACAGCACTAGTCGACCACACAGACCCTAGGGCCAGATTATCCGAACTGAAAGCATCTGGGAACTCGGGCAAGTGCCCTGTTCTCACTATGACTCCGCTTCCTATCCACTGTATATGTGTGAGGATTAATGAGCATTTGTAAAGTACTCATGACAGCACCTGGCATATGGTAAACACCATATAAGCATTAGCTATTGGTAGTAGTAAAGACAAAATTCTCCGGGGGGAGTATAAAGTAAACTTTGGGACTTAGCCATCTTTTATGCCAACAGACCCAGAAACTTATGCTATATGACTTATTTTCCAAGTTTAAAGCTGACTTTGGTTGTTTCGGGATTCAGATAGTTAGATAAGCACAGATCATCCAAGTTCCTAGAGCTATGCTACCAGTAAAACTTTCCCTGGTAGTTGTTCCAGTCAACAGAGAATGGGCAACACTAGAAAGAGCTTGGTGCTAGAAAGAGCTTGTCTCAGGGTGAATCTAAGGCCAGAAAAAAACTGGGATTTAAAGGGTCACAGGTGTAATTCCATTGACCTATGTCTTATTTTTTCAAGGAAATTATGCTTCAAACTACTCTTTTCAAAGATGAAAAGGAAATAACTCTCCCAGCTTAATCAGAGCCACATAATTCTTACTTCCAGCCACTTAAAGACAACACTAGACCGTTTACTTAGGGGAAGTAGCTCCTAGTTGCTCATGCCAAAAACTTAAGCCTTAAACTTACAGAACACGCAGTAATAAGTTGAGAGACCAGTAGATGAAAATGTCACAAGATGTGTATGGTGTAGTCCTACCTTTCCCTCTATAGATTGTTAGAAAGATAACGAGATTGTGTGTATAACTTAGAGGGTGGTAGATTCTTTGAAATCTAAGTTTCTAAATGACAACTCAAAATCTATTTGAAACCAAAAGTAATGAGATAAACTCTACTCATTTGCTCATTTTACCACCATTCTGTTTCTAAAAGGTTTTATAAAACTATAAAAACAATGGCAAGGATGCTATGTTATTGCCATAAAGAAAAAGTGCTGAAATTTAATCTGGTTCCATAGAGTCATGAGGGCCTGGAGAAAATACTTAAATTCTGAGATTTACTTTCCTTCTTTGTATGGAGGTAAAATGGAGATAAAAACACCGCATCACCCATTTCAAAAGGTGGCTATGAGACTTAACTGGGCTTAGTAGAAGAAACACTTTAAAGTTATAATATACCATGGAAGTTTGAAATATTATGGGTGTGTGTGTGTGTGTGTGTGTGTGTGTGTGTGTCTAAATCAGGAGACCTATCCAAAAATCCTTCAGTTTTTAACATTTTACTTGGATGAGACAAATAATTTTTTAAATGCATCTTGCTGTATTTATTACAAAAATAAAAAATTAACACGCAGCCACGTGTGACCTGCCATATGAGAAGCATTTCTATATAGTTACAATGGCTAGTCTGTAAGATGCTGCCATTCAAAAGCTCCTTCTGTCCCCAACGTTCCATGATTCTCAACTCTTAAATCATCAAATATTAGAATCATAGAATGTGACCCCATATTTCCACGTTCTGACTGCTCTGGTTCTAGTAATTTCTCTGCAGCCTATATCTGTGATTTGCAATTGGATGTAGAAATGTTGACTTTTTACAAAGCCAAATTAAATGGAAATTACTTACTTGTTAACAAACACTAAATGCTAATCATGAGGAGGGAAACTCTAGTAGTAGTTTTTACAGGCTTATAATGTAAGCCCATCTTTACAATAATGCTGAGAACAGGGAGGAGGGTAAGAACTACATTCTGCTACTCTTAATAAAATAAATTCCAGACTACTTTCTGATTCTGATCTTTAGTCAGGACAAACTGACCTGATAATTGTTTTTATTATCCAAGGCCACAGAACTGAAACATCTGCAGTGCCTCGTAGAAGAACTCAAACCTCTGGAGGAAGTGCTACATTTAGCTGAAAGCAAAAACTTTCCATTGGAAACTATCAAGGAATTAATGACCAACATCAATGTAACACTCGTGAACCTAAAGGTAAGGCATTACTCCATTGGCTCTTCCAGAAATGCAATGAACAGAGGGACATTTTAGAGTGGTAAAATGTTTTTGCATTTGTGAAATACCCACACATTGCAAGTTCACTGTGAACATGAACATTTTATGTCAGCTGATACACTCGTGGAGCTGGGAAGTGTAAGATTAAGAGCCAGCAGGTTTCCTACCACCCATCCACTCAGGTACGCCCACCCCCCGCACTGTCACCCCTCACATTAACACAAAATTGGGAGTAGGAAGGGACACTAATTGAATTTCACAGAAGGCAGACGGGTTTCATTACATATTTTTTAATTCCTTCAGATCATTTTCCAAATAGCCAATGCTGAGTACCTTAAAAGGCCTTTTAAATGGGTTTTCCCTATCATCAGTGGGAGGACTAAGAGATATGTCTAGAAAAATAACAACTATTAAAAGACCAATGTACCAGACAATTAACTCCTTATTTAGAGGTAATAAGTTCAGAACCGTATTTTCAAATGCACAGGAAGCAAGGAACAGACACAAAGGACTCAGGTGACGTGAAAGAGATTGATGGCTCTCTCTTCTCATCCCACCTGCCAAAGCACAAAACCCACGAGTTAACAGCTGTCCTAAATACGCAGCGTAACTTTAATTACAGTAGAGCCAAGTTTGTAAGATATGTCAACTTCAGTTGTTTCCAAGTAGGAGTCACTTTATTAGGCTGTTTCTTTCCATTTAATGTTTTTAAAAACATACACTGAGATCATTGTCATCTAGACACTGATAGACTCAGTTTTTCATTTATGTCAAGAGGATTGCTCTTAAATTTTTAATGGCAGAAAACTCACTCTAAATTCTTGATGCAAAATTAAGATAAAATTATGTGAATATCAGAAAATGAGTTTCAAAAGCCAGGTATTTAAAAAAAAATCTAACCTTCCAAGAGGTTACAATATTCAATTATATGTAAAACTGCATATAACACAACAGTTTAGTCACAGGGAACACTCTTTCTCACTTGTTTCCAAGACAGGAATTACTTCAAATCTGAAAACCCCCCTCTTGTATCTCACTACATATCAAAGTATTTTCTTCTTAGCTTATCAGCTAGAGGCAGAGGTGACATAGCCTCTGTCAGCAGAGGAGGTTAATTTCTAAGAAGTCAGTCCACGGGATGAAATTTCTGGTTTAAGTTTTCAAGCGTTGGTACTTAATTGATCCTGGGTCATGTGGGGTAGATCTGAGCATGAAAATGTTCTTCACACAAATTTCCCCCTAACAAAAAGCTTGTCCTAACTTACTCTTGGCTGGTTCTACCTTGTTTAGGGGAAAATGTGAAGAGATTCATTCAAGTAGAGTAAAAGGAGATTTAAGGTGATGAAAGAAAGTATATTGGACCTATCACTGCACACGTGTAAGCTATAGAGATCAGACAGACACAGGCCCCGAGGAAAAGAGGGCTAACGCTATTTTGCATGCAACATTTAATGAAGTACTTGTATAGAACTATTTAAAATGTTTGTGTGTATATAATTTAGAGCAAAAAAAATCCTGTGTTCATTGAGACTGCGAGAATTTACACAAGGAAAATCTCAGCTTGTGTGTTACATGCACTTGGTATCATCGCACTATTTCAGCACATCATTTTGATCATTTCAAGGAAATGCGACTAGTATGTACATATAAGATAAATTACCCTGAACTGAAAAAAAATTTAAAATGTTCTTTTACAGGGGCCTGAAACAAGATTCACATGTGACTATGATGATCAGACAGCAACCATTGTGGAATTCTTGAACAAATGGATTACCTTCTGTCAAAGCATTTTCTCAGCGCTGACTTAAGTGCCTCCCATTTAAAATCTATCAGGCTTTCTATTTATTTAAATATTTAAAATTATATTTATTTTTTGATGCATGGTTTGCTTTTGTTAACTATTATTCTTATTCTTCAGATGATAAATATGGATCTTTTAAGATTCTTTTCGTAAGCCCTAAGGGCTCTAAAAATGTACGTAAATTATTTATCCCAAAGTATTTATTTTTATATTGAATTGTTAAATGTCTGTGTGGATCAGTCAATAAAATTATTTAATGAAGCTGCTGAATACGAGCCCAGGCACTGGTTATTTGAGGGCGGCACAGCGCGATCGCTGAAGACCTCCGAGTCACCCACACAAGCTCATGGGTGGGGGAGATGTTCACAGAGCAGCTCCTTCCTGGTGAAGTGTGTGTGGTGGGGACACAGCGAGTCTCTCCTGCACGAGCTGACCCATTGCTCAGGTCCAGCCAGAGAAGACTTCTTCACACTGTACAATTTTCCTTCTCCCAGTCAAACTTCAAACAAGGTGTCAAACGCAGACATCCTGGAAGCTTCTCCTGTCACTGGTGTGCCCCTCTGTCCGTTCCCCAACTCCACAGCTTCCCCTCTGCCCTCCGGGGACTTGCCCATCTGACCTCTCTCGAAGGCCTCCCCAGCCCTCTGGCTTCCCACAGGGTCCTGCCCCCAGTGAGCCCTGGGAGGAGCTCTGAGGGACGGGAGAGACTCCCGGCTTTGCCCGGGGAGCGGCCTCCAGATGGCGGGGCCTCTGCACCATAGTGGCTCTCTGAGACTATCCTTTTGGGTCTGCTAACCGTTCCCTCCCTCCTCCCTTCATGCCAGGGATGAAAACACGTCATTAGCAGCTCCAGAGTACTCTACTTTCCCCCACCCTGGCCGCAGCTTTGTAAATTCTCTTTATTGGATCCTCCTTGAATTACTCTGGGTGTGCCTCTGTGTCCTGACTCAGATGCATCCTGATTCAATTATCATTAGTAGTAGCACAGGATGAAATGCAGATGGAGGGCAAGGCGTGCTGAGATCAAATGACATGACATCTCAGGACATGACATCTTGTTGCTATGGCAACAATAGTTATAAAAATTGTGGCCATCACTTAGACTCTTCTGATAGCCCCAGACAGAAAACAAAAGGAAACAACAGTTATGAATGTACAATTAAAAACGTGCATGGAAGTTCTCGTTGGTAGTTTTGAAACAGTCCACCTCTGTAGCCACCATGATACAGCAAGGACAAAGCCTGGAGCCCAACGTAAGGTCTGCAGTGTGGTAGTGCCAAATCACACGTCAAGCCTTCTAGATACCCTACACTCAGGACAGGGAAGGAGTGGGACCTGGAGAGGTGGGTGTGGACACAGAGGCTGCAAACACCCATCTGTCCTGGTGACAGAGGTAGCCTTGTCCTTAGTAGTGTCCCTTCTGGGGAAAAACCACTCTTCTACTTAAAAACTTCCCAGTGACTCACAAATTGAGGGCAACTATCCTCAGAACTCACTCTCATCACCATTCATTGCCTCCAGGCCCAGAATGGGGTGAAGACCTCAGCATCACTGGGGCGGTGAGAAACGACGTGTTCAGACCAAGGGGGTGAAAATTAAGGCACGTATGGCTGATTTAATGGAGATGAGTCAACTCCCTGGAATTCAGAATTTAATGAGAACTTGTAGATGGCACTGAGAGCTGGGTTAGCAAATGCTTGGATTCCATGCAGACTCTTTTAGTGATGCTGAAAGACCAGCGCTCCCCACAGAAAAGAGTCTGAAGGACCTGGCAAAGGGCAATGCTGCAATGGACCTATCATGTGCAGTCAGACACCAAGAAACGCGCAAATGCGGGGACAGCACCCACTGACACTCGGTGGTGGTCTCCTCCTAAGGCCAGAAATGAGATGGTGTCCTGTGGTCCTTCTAAAACTATTAAACCAAACAGAATCAAATGTATTTGACATCTATCATAACACAAGGAGTGACAGAGTAGTATGTTGCATTTTAATTTATAGAATGTATCAGGATCAAACGATTTCTAAAGAGGAAATTCTCATGCTTCCTGTTTACTTAACAATATTCGTCCTCTTTCTCACATCAAAGAACAATTATCTTTATCTAGGAACCATCAATTTCAGCTGATTTTCAAAGAAAATAAACTTGCATTTGAAAGTCACAGTGAGCCTTCATTAACTAATGTTATGAAGCCTGTCAACATTCACATCCAGTCCCCACCAATATTTTCAAAGTATTTGTACTCATTTCATATACACAACACACTCAAATTACTTCTCACAAGTTTCATCTGAGGCTCTCTTAAAATAATGCTGTACTCCACATGTAAAATGAAATATAATTATCTAAAATATCTCCCAACTAAAAAAATTCTAGGTTTCTATAACAGATAGAATTGAATGACTGTCCCACCCCATATAGGCACTGTCTTATACATGATACACACCATCACATTTCTTTTTACTAAAAAGTTCAGAACCTTTTTTATACCATGGCCCAGATAAGAAGATGGTATCCCTAAACATGGCTGTCTAAGCCCAGGGTTAATTGTCCAGGGCTCCAGCTGCCCCTGGCCCTCAAAGGCTGAAGGGATTGAACACTAAATCCTCACTCAGAAGCCATCACTTACGCCAATATTTTACCTCACCCACTATTTCTAATAACTGAGTTAGAGTGAGGACAAGGGAAGCACAACGGCACATAGGTCAGAGTTAAAGCCCTAACAATACCCTGAACACGGTCTCCTGTTCTCTCGTGTCTGTCCCCTCCTCAGTGCAACTGCTTCCACCCAATTCTTTTCCTCACTCATAGTTTATTTCCCCCAGTTTTGGCTTGAGCCATTTCAGTAACGTGTTCACCTCACTTAGGCAGAGCTGTCCCAAATGCAGCCAGCCCGATTCTCGAAACATCCATCATCCCCCCAAAACAAGTCCTGAACATCCCAGTAGGTGGCTCCACTGTGAAGTCAGGCACACTGATGACATTGCCCCACTCTTAAACGCAAACATTAAAAAAACAAAAACCTAACCACAGTCATATTATATTCTCACCATCAGGGTGCTGGAAAGAACAGCCTCTCTAGCACTCACACCTTAACCATGGCCAAGCTTCCCTCTGCCACAGCCATTTCTGTTGTTGTGTACACTGGTGTTTTTCCAAGTGTGGTCCAAGTCCCACCCGCATCAGGTCTGTAATAACCCGTGAAATTGCAGCTTTGGGGCCATTGCCCAGATGCACTCCATCAGGGTATCTTGGACGGGGTCTCGCCTGAGCAATCAGGTGTGCAGATTGCTGTTCTGATCGCCCCCCGCATGCCAGATCCAAGGATGTTTGTGTTGTTTGTGTGGGTGTTTACTCCTTGACCTCTCAGCAGCACTCGAGAAGGCACTTCTCTTCCTCTGGAAACCCCTTCCTGCTACCCTCTCCAGCTACCTGCCCAACAACCCCACACTTCCTCAGTCATCCAAACTCAAAACTTAAGTGTTCCCTGAGGTTCTACTCCTTTTCGTCTTCCTTTTCTACTCTCTAAGGTGAGGCAAACACCTTTGCTCACAATCTGAATAATTAACTCTCTGCAAGTGATTCCTAATTTTTTATCTTTACGCTGAAACTTCCCAGGTTTCTCTCACTGTATTTCCAATTGCTAAATATCTCCACTCGACAATCTTGTTACCCCCTTAAAGAGTTACGTCAAAATTTCAACTCTTTTCCACCAACTCAGGCCCCAGTCTTCACTTCTCTATTCCTACTTATCGTACCTCCAGTTGTGTGGCTCACAGCCACCTGTCGTCTGTGACTTGTCCATCCCGGTTACTTGTATATTCTACAGGTAGCCCCCACATACAATGGCCGTTAGCTTCCCAAAATGCCGTGCCATGCAAATCCATGTTAGATGAAATAAGGAACTAATACAAAAAAGGGGGTTAGGTTCCAAAAATTAAGAAAACATACCATTTTTATAATTAATAAATTGCTTTAGTAAAGCAATTTTCACCAAAAGTACAACATATTAATATGTACTCAATAATGTCTTCTTCTTCCCTAATTTTGAATGAGATACTTTTGGTCTTCAAAGCTCTTACTATGTTGTGTGTTGTTCAGGGATTTTTCTAATTCTCAAACTATGTTAGAATGAAACCGTATTCTAGGATATCATGTTGTGCAAGGGTTTCCCCAATTCTCGAACTCTGTCAGAGCAAACTGTGTTATAGACATGCCCTGTTATACAGGGGTTATCTGTATTTTCAGGTCTTAAATCCCCACTACTGCTTAAATTTATCTTCTTAATAATTATCACAACCCTGGATGGGTTATTATTTCCTCTTGGCTACTATCACTGACTTTCAAATCTCTTCTCTAAATAATCTTAAACAAAACAACAAAACAACCAATTGTTGCTAAAAAGCTAGTTATAAGAGTAAAAAATGGAAAATTCAAATGTTTATCCATGTGTATATTTGTGTGTGTACGGTTACATTAAAAACAATGGAAGGATGAGTAAAACCCTTAATGATAATTTTATATACATATAGGTACTAAGGTACTACGTGTGTGTGTGTGTGTGTGTATAAATAAATAAATAAATAAATAAATAAATGTGTTTATGTGCATGTTTAAAGACAGAAAACGATTACATACACATTCTCTGTCAGGATGGAACAGAGATAAAAGAGACTCCTTTGCATATAAGATATATTATAGATATTATATTTTTACATAATTTAAAATCTCAATTTCTACTATCCAGAGCCAAATTAAACAATTTGAACTGTGTGTTGAGTTGAAGGCATAACTCATAAAATAACAGAAAAAGTTATTTTAAGTTACTTTAAAACCCATTAATTTGATTGCACATAAGTAGTAGGATATGTCCTAAGAACAAAAACAATTTTAAATTGTTTTCAGTAACCATATTATTGATGTTAGTGGTGGTATTGTTATTCTGAGATTATGTGTGTGTTAAGGAAAAAATAAGAATTTATATTGGTATCAATAGGAATCAGGATATTGGTGTGAGAGAAAAGAGATACAAATGCAAGATTTAAGAGGTTAACTAAAAAGCCTATCAACCTGAATGTGAAGTGTTTATATAAACTAAATATATTATTTTATCTTAAATTAATATACATATTTCCAAGCTCTTTTCTATGAAAAGACCTATGGAAAAATAACCAAGCCAGTATTCATAGGTACCCTTAGCATCCAGACCATGGTTTCTAAACATAACTTTCCATGAAAAGGAACTAGAGATCTTTAGGGAAAGGGCCAATTCCAAGTGCAGGGCAACAAAGGCACAAATGAGGCTGTGACATTCTGTCATCAGAGAAAGAAATGAAGGTAACAAAGACTATTGGGGTCATGCTTAAAAGAAACAGGCACCAAACAAGGTTCCCACCTAAGAGAAGGTCATCACTCACTACCATTCACACTGTACTGCGCAGCTGTAGCCAGTGCAGGAAAAAAAAAAAAAAAAAGAAAGAAATTAGAAGGTCAAGACTGGGACAGAAGAAATAAACCTAAAAGAAAATCCAAAAAGCTCTACAAATAAACTATTAGAATTAGTTTAGCAAGGTCACCAGATATAAGGCCAACATTAAAATATCAGTTGTATGTCTACATATCATCCACAAATAAACAGAAAATCAAATATACAAAATGGTATTACTCAAAATAGCACCAGACATTAACTAAAAGAAAAATACTAAGAAATGCTTAAAACGACTCCTATTGACAAAAGAGAATAACTTAAACATGAATATAAATTGTAATGACTAAAACAAATATGTTTAAATTCATAATGATACTAAAAAAAAAAATTCTCATTGGTCAACTTTAAAAGATGACAGGGAACCAACTCCTTATTTCAAAAACACAGAGAGAAACAATCCAGTCTTCTCTGTTACCAACTACATCCCAGGATAATCAAATACTATGCAAGTGGACATTCTTATGCATTCCAGATACCGAGAGAATCTGAGCATCACCAGCAAACCCTAATCAAATAATGGATTTAGGTGATGCATCAATAACCCCTAACATCGCTTAAAAGAAAGACAACCCAGCCGCTGTGTCTTCTGATGAGAGTATACAATACTGCCCATGAGGTATTCTTGCTAAAAGAATGAACCTGAATTTGAAAGTCTGTAGTTTTAATTATTGGTTTCAGGAAATAGAGGACAGAGAAACATGTTAAATGACATCATGGAGATGTAATCAACAAAAATGAAGTTTGAGAGACACTGCAAACAAGGGACAGAGTTTATCAAAAACTAAAAGAGGAAATCTACAGATCAATAGGTAATTAACAAACAAATTCCAACATATATTATTTTGATCTTGGTTCAATCTATATAACATTTATGAAATAATGGCAGAATTGTTATTAATTTTTTTGTTTGTTTTTGTTTTTTGTTTTTGTTTTGTTTTTTTTAAATTCATTTTTATTGTTAGACTTATTGGGGTGACATCTGTTAGCAAGAATTACATAGGTTTCAGGCGTACAACTCTACAGTGCATTGTCAACTTGATGTATAATAAGAAGTTCACCACCTAATGTTATTAATTTTTAAGGTGTACTAACTAAATTGTGGTTGTGTGTGTATGTACAAGAGTCCTCATATTTTACAGAAACATATCAATGTATTTTCAGATGAAATAACATACCTGATATTTACTCTAACATAATCCAGTTTGGGGAGGTGTATGAGGGCTGTCTGGAAAAATCCAGCCATAAATGCCTCTATTTTTCATATTACATGGCTAGATACTTTCCACACAGCTCTCGTATATCAAGTAAGATTGCTATGCTTTAATAATTATTGAAGCTCAATGATGGGTACATGGGACTTAATTTATTATTTTCTCTACTTTGGTATGTTTGCAAATCCCCACAGTAAGTAAACAAAGAAAACGTGGAATGGTGTTTTAATGTATGTCACTTCACTACACAAAATCCTTCAAGAATTCCCTTGTGCCTCCCAAACTGAGCATATCTGCTAGACGCAAGGCTCAATGTTTCCATCATGAGTTCTACAGCCTCAAACCCTGTGACATTTCCCCTCTAATCTCTGTGTTGTTACTTCCAACTGGAATCTACTCTCTCCCATTGCAGTGTCCTAAAGTTTACACATCTTTTCTCTAACACTTGCCTCAGATAATAGAACTTAGAGCTAAAAGAGGACTTAAACTTAGATTCAACTAGTTTAGTGGTTTCTGAACACTTTTAGAAGTTGAAGTTTAGAAGCCTAAATTTAAAAGTTTCCTTTTCTTCAAGAAAAAATAACTTGTACAAGCCTCAATACATACTCTTCTAATTTCCAAAATCTTTCCCAGCAATCTCTAGACACTGCTGTTGCAAGATTGTGAAAAGCTGAAAACCACCAATATTAAAAAAAACTTACTAGTCACAACACTCCAAAAAACTATAAGCTTTTTAATGTGACAGGGACCACCTTATTCACATACTAAATTGTTCTATACAGGGAGACTTCACGATCCAGGAACCGTAGCCATGCTGCTGTAAGTAGGATTTCAACAAAGTTTTAGCTTCTTGATAGGATCCAGACATACGCTATAGAAAAAAAAAACATTGAATTATAGAATACAAGCAGAATTTGGCTTATGAAAAGTAAGTAGCCCTAATCTTGTTTCTTTAGTTTGACATTTTAAATATTGATGAAAATATTTTTGAATTCCTATTTTTTCTCATTATTTTTGAAACTAAAAATTTGCCTTTTCAACACACCTAAAAGAATTTCCTTTTTTAAACATTTTTAATTAAAAGAGTAATCATACTCATTACAGAAAACCTGAAAAATAGAGAAAATATAAAAAAGGAAAATACCTGTAATCCCCAAACTATATATAGCCACCATTAACATTTTGGTTTATTTCCCTTTACTTTTTTATAAATGAACATATAGATGAACTTTAAAACAAAGCTTTATTGAGTTATAATTTACATACCATAAATTCACCCACTGTAAGTACACAATTTGACATGTTTTAGTAAGTTTGTGCAGATGTGTAACCACAGTCGAGCTGTAAAACAATTTCATCATCTGTGAAGCATTGTGTTTTCAGTCCACATTCCTGCCCCAGGCAACCACGACTCTACTTACTGTTTCTGAGTTTTGGTTTTGGCTAGAGATTTCATAAAAAATGATTAACACAGTTATGCACTCTACTGTGCCAGGCTTCCTTCAGTAAGCAAGGTTCAGATTCATGCATGTTGTCTCATGCATCAGGAGTTTCTTCCTGGTTTAGTGCTGACTAGTGTTCCAGCACATGGACACATGCACCAGCTGATGACCATGTGACCCGCTTCCAGGTCTTGGCTGCTGTGAACATTCATGTATGCATTCTGTGAGCATGTAAGTTTATGTTTCTGGTCCCGTGGGAGTGCTGGGTCACATGGTAAGTCCGTGTTTACCACTCACTGTTTTCCAAAGTGACTGTGCCGTTTTCCATTCCCGTCAGCAGTGCAAGAGCGTTCCAGTTTCTCCACACCACCACCTCTAAGGTTATTCTTCTGGATTGTAATGGGTGTGCAGAGGTATCTCATTGTGCTTTGAGTTTGCATTTCCCTAATAACTAATGAGGCTGAGCATCTTTTATATGTGTATTAGCCATTTGTATACACTCAGTCATTTTCAAAAACTGGGTTATTTGCCCTCTTAATACTGAGTTTCAAGAGTTCACAATATGTTCTAGATTCAAGACCTTTGCCAGATGTATACTTTGCACATATTTTTTTCCAGTCTGTGGCTTGTATTTTCATTTTCCTAATGATGACTTCTGAGTTCAAGTTTTAAATTTTGGAGTCTAAATTATCAATTTTTTCTTTTATGGATGGTTACTTTTGGTGTCATATCTAAGAAAATTTCCCCTAACATAAAAATACAGATATTTTCTCATGTTTTATTTGGAAGTTTTATTCTTTAGCTCTTTTAGATTCTATGATCCATTTTGAGTTTTTTTTATATGACTAAGTTAATTTTTCGTTTTGCCCACAGATACCCAACTGTCCCAGCAGCATTTGTTGAAAAGACTATTCTTTCTCCCATTGAATTACCCTGGCACCTTTGTACAAAGTCAATTGACCATTAAGAGTGCAGTTTTATTTCTGGACTCTCACTGTTCCATTGATTTACATGTCCATCATTACATCAATACATAGTCTTGACATTCTTTATGATAGGCTTTGAAATTGGGTAGGGTGAGTCACCAATTGTATTATTTTAAAAATTGTTTAGCTCTTCTATGGCCTTTGGAGTTACATGTCAATTTCAGAAATCAGTTTGTCAATTTCTACACAAAAGCTTGTTGTACTTTTGATGGGAGTTTGCATTGAATCCATAGCTTAATTTGAACAGAACTGACATCCTAACAATATTGAGTTTTCCAATCCATGAAATGGTACACCTCTCCATTTATTTAGGTCTTCTTTAATCTCTCTCAGCAATGTTTCATCATATTAAGTACACAGGTGTTGCACTTCTTTTTTATTCCTAAGTATTTTTCTTATGCTATTATGAATGAAATTGTTTTCCTAATTTTAATTTTGGAATATTCATTCCTAGTATACTATTTATTTTACTATATTGTTCTTATACTGTGTGCTATCACAACTGTATCACATATGATACAGTTGTTTGTTTTTCACAGGATATTTTACATGTAAGATCACATCATTTAGAAATAAGGACCATTTTTCTTCTTCCTTTTAAGTACTGGATGCTTTTTTTTTTCCTTGACAGGAATAATGCTGACATGGTGAGATCTGACATTCTTGCTTTCTTCTCCAATCTTGATGGGAGAGGACAGAGTATTCAGCCTTTCACCATTAAATGTACTGTCAACAGTAGGTTTTTAGTTGATGCCCTTCATCAGGTTGAGGAAGTTCACGGCTATTTCTAATGTGTTCAATGTTGTTATTGTAAATAGACATTGGATTCGGTCAAATGCATTTTGTACATCTTTGAGATAATTATGTGGTACTGAACTTTGAATCTACCCCAAATATGGTCCACCCACTCTAGCATGGCAAACCTACTGCCTGTAGAGACATCCTCACTGGAAAAACTTCTGTCCTCACCATTCAAACTGGCAGAGAGGAAGAAGAGAGAACAGGACCTGCCTCAAGCGTAGGTGACAGAAATACCTGCTGTTCTGACTCCAAGATATAGCAGTTGTTCAAGAACATACATTTTTCAATGTGCTTTCTGCCTTTTCCCAAATGTGTGAAAAGACTATTTTTTTATTTTATTTTTATCTAGTTTTAGACGTGATTTTAGAGATCATTTTTAACCTCTTTCTTTGTGCCTCCAAAACCAGACATTGCCTAGATAAACTTTCATACTTAAAAATGTATGTGTACATACACACATTTAGTTAATACAATTGCTTTACAGATTAGGTTTACACAGAGTGAGCATTAAGGTATTGGTGAAATTAAAAGACTTTCACATAATACTATGTTATTACTGAAACTGAAGTTAGGTTATCAGAAACTATATATAAGGGCTTTCCAAAAAAAAATTCAGCCACAAATGCCTCTATTTTTCAGATTACATGGCTGGATAGTTTCTGGACAGCCCTTGTACATATTTAATAACTTGATAACACAGAGAAGTCATTATTATGAGCACATGGTTCATACCATATTATGTTGAGTAAAAAAAGTAGATTAAAAAGGCCATTAGCCACTATGATCTTAATCATACACAAAATTGTATATACATGAAAAGAAACTGAAGTAACATGCTTACAAGAATATTATATTTGAATAGTAAATGGAATTACAAGTAGTATTTTCCTCTGTACTTAAAAATAATTGCCAAATTCTCTACTTATACATGCATTATGTATGTAATACTAAAAAAAAAGAATAAATATTTTACAGACATACCTCCTTTTATTGCGCTTCACTGTGCTTCGGAAATGTTGCAGGCTTTTTTACAAATTGAAGGCAAGACCCCCACCAACAAAAGCATTACAACTCACTTTACTGAAAGCTCTTTATTGCGACAGTGACTCTATTGTGGTGGTCTGGAACCAGCACAGTATCTGAGATGTGTCTGTGGCAGAGCTGGCTAGCCACGTCCTCTAAAGAAGGTGGCAGGGTGCTTGGCTGAGGGGGAGCACTGTGACTGCCCAGAGCACGTGTCCTGGGTGCAGCTCAGCGATTCACCAGCTTTAGACAAAGACAAGCCTTGTTCTTGTTTCCTTTTAGGAAGGATGTAAGAGGCTACACTCAACTTCTCAAGAGCTCGTTTTACTCCAAGCTCTTTTTGTCAGGGTCGTGCACAAAGGCATGCCTGCTAGGTGTTGCTTCATTACAAACGTTCTGCCACAGTCACCACGTTAACACACAAACAGGTGCTTCTCTCTGTGGCTCTACAGGTTGAACACGGTGGTGTAGGTGTGACCGCAGCCTTCTCTCGGACATCAATACACATCCCTTTCTGGAGCATGAATTTTCACAGGCTGCTTCAGATAATCTTTGTGTTTAAATGTTTCCTGGCATACTTCACGTATTACTTCTTTTACTGGGTTTCTCTTATGTGTTTGAGAAGCTCTATGTTTTTGCCACAATGAACATCCTTTTTGATATATACAGAGGGTGGCAAAAATGTATACACATTTTAAGAAAGGGAAAAACTGTATTAAACTTGTAATAATCAATATATACCAATAACAGAAGATGAATATAAGTCATGTTTGACTTCTGCAATTACAAGAGGTGCTCAAAGTGGTCACCATCAGTGTCCATATAATACATAGATAACACCTCTTAAAATGTGTGTACATTTTTTGGCATCCCCAGTGTAGCGTGAATAGTGGTTCATTGGTACATTCTTGGCACCCCCAGTGTAGCGTGAATAGTGGTTCCTTATGTTGGTACTGATGCATTTTCAGCTGCTGATGCTGCTTAAACGTCTTCTTATAACCTTCAAAACTGCATGTATGTTGTTTTTGTTGATTTTCATGTTTCCATTCAAAATATTTCTTCAAGTTTGAGTGTGTGTTAAAAAAAAAAGTTTTGTTTTGTTTTTTTAATCACAGCCACTAGCTGTACAGATGAAGGGCTTTTCTCCAGTGTGAATCAGGGCACAGCAGCTCAGGTAGTGGTCCTGACAAAGGCTTTGCCACACCCTTGTTTCCTGGTCACAAACAAAAGATCTCTCCCCGCTGTGACTGCAGAGCTGCCTGTCAGTTTTCAGGCCCTGCTATGACTGGCACTACAGTCAGGGAAGGAGCAGATGAACCTCCAAGGGAGTGTGCGGGGTGGCAGGGCGTGGTTCTCACAGGCCACAATGAACGTGCTGACTACAGTCAGGGATGACACCCCTCAGCGACCAAGGCAGGCAGGTCCAGGGCGCCGGGCAGGTGCTCAGCCACATTCCGAGCCATGTTCAGGGACCCAGTGTGCAGACCAGGCACAGACCAGTCTTGGCGCACCCCATGGTCGACTCCAGAATGAGTATTTTTAAAGAGAGAAAATGGCTATTTACATCACCTACTCAAGTCCAAATCACATGCTGAAATTAAAGCTGTTTCACAACTTTAAGATAGGAAAGTTCAATTATTTGGGTACCCTAAAATATTATTTAAGAATAATGTATCATTTTGGAATAATTTAGAATAAATTAGTATCATAAACAGAACAAATTTTACTACCGCTCCATTTCTCTGCATATGACAGCAATGGTTAAGCAGTATTGTCAAAGTAAGTACTGAGGTGGCTACTTTAAGTGGCAACACTTATTTACATATCCAACTTCTGGCATGTTTATTTAAAAATTAATTTTACCACTACATGGCATATTTTGAATATCTTATATTCAAAAGCTATTTAGCCAACTTGTGCTATGTATCATCATAAAAAAACATACACACACTAATGTGTCTTAAATTACAATTTTCTGGTTCACTTCATTCCTTCAAGGACTTACCTTAGCTGCATGATATGTACTAGCTTCAAGGACGTCGTCTTTCTTAGCTTCACTGGCAAGTAGGTTAAATCGACTTAACATCGCAGCCTTACACAGCCGACTTGCCATTGACACACCACTTTTAAATGGGGAACTAAGACAGAAAGGAATCAAACAGTCACTAGTCAGTGTTCAATGATTGATACTGGCAATTTCAGAGATTAAAATCAACAAAGACTTGAAGACATTTATCTCAACTACGTGCAATGCATCCAGTGAAATTTTTTTTACATAAAAATACTCTGAATAATTACTTTCTAAAGTTAATTTCTTTGACAAAATTACAGTTTAAGTTATACAGTGGTGCATTAAAAATGAAAGTAAAAGATGAATATTTGGAACATTTCTTTGTTTGAAACAAAATTCCTATAGTGATCCAAATTAAAGCAGTGGTTCTACCAGGCATTGATTGGAAAAGGGCACAGACTATTTTCTGGGGTGATGAAAATGTCCTGCATTTTTCCTGGGGTGATTGTTACACAGATACATACAACACATGTATCAGAACTCAGGGAATTGTACTTTGCATGTCACTGTATATAAATTTTAACTCACCAAAAAAGATAAAATATACACACCCACTTCACAATCTTCCATGTATATGTGTACACATATGCACGTGCAGGTATATTTTTTTCAATGTTTTTATAATAATAAAAGTGAGTCCACCCTCCTGAATTTTGGCTACTGTAACTCTTTCCCTTCACTGTATTTTCTCATTAGTGGCTCTTGTGATAGAGAACAACTGCGCAAACCTTTCGTGCCTCCCTGTCTCCCTTCTCCATCAATAAACTGTGTTTGATTCCTCTCCCCATGACTCTGGGCCAGCTTTGTGACTTGTTTTGGCAACAGAAGAGACAATGTGCCAGTTCCGAGCCTGGCCTTTAGGAGGCTTTGTGCTCTCATTCCCCTGGGATGCCTCCCTTCAGGCACATGAGCCACCTAGGACTAGTCCACCAGAGGCTGAGAGAACACATGGCCAGAGCCCAGGTGTCCCTCTAAGATCAGCCAAGTTGACCTTCAGTTAACCTAGAGCTGACCCTAGATGTGGAGGGAGCCCAACCAAATCAACTAAGGCCACCTAATGACTTGTGAGCAGTAATAAATGGGGTTTATCCTAAGCCACAAAGTTTTGAAGTAGCTTACATGCAGCAATAGTAAACATACACTCGTGCGTATGAAATCTATTGATCAATATGCAAAAAGCAGTAATTTTGCCTTCTTTCCAATATTTTTTAATCTTAATTCTTTCTCTTGTCCAAATGCACTAAATAAAATGTTAAGTAACAGCAATGAGAGTTAAGTAACCATGTTTGTTCTGGATGTCCGTGAAAAAGTCTGAGATTTTAACAATTGTGACGATACTTTTGGACCAATACGTTTTATACTTAACAAAACCTCTATTCCTTTTTTATTGAGCATCTTTATCTAGAATAGTTTTAGAGCTGTACTATAAGCCTTCTTAGAGAATTTATAGCGATGAATGCATTAATCTGACAAATTACATTAATAAGTGTTTCTAATTTGATATTATTTCTATAATGTTACTGTTCTCACATTCCTAGAAAAAACCCAATTGGTACTGTTGTACAAAATATTTTAATGTATCGCTAGATTCTGCTTCCCAGTATCTTATTGGGCAATTCTGCTTGTTTGTAAAAGTGAGCTTGGTCCATAACTTTTGGGGAGGAGCAGCAATCTTCCGTCATGTTGAAGCATCAAAGATACAACTGCTTCATAAAAGCATGCGCGTGCTTTCCATATTTTTCGGCAGCACTGGAAATCGCTGCTATCCAAATGTGTATAAAATTCCTCTGCACCACCTCAGAATGGTGCTTTCTTTGAGAAGTTAGGACAACTTCTTGATAAGTTCCTCATGAAAACAATGTTTCGATTTTTCCCTCGCTTTCTTTGAGAAGTTAGGACACCTTCTTGATAAGTTCCTCATGAAAACAATGTTTCGATTTTTCCCTCATCTGTACCAGTTTATTTTTTCCCAGGAAATTTGTGTATTGCAACCAAGGTTATCAAATGTATGTGCATGTCCGAGGAAAGAAGTTTCTTAGGATTTTTCCAATTTTCTCTGTTTCTGAGTAATTACTCCCTTATTTGTGATTAGCTAGTAACATCTTTTTTTCACAAAATCAGCTTTTCACAATGACTTTATATTTTTCTGTTCACTAGCTCTTTACATTTCTAGTTTTATTAATTTCATCATTCTGCTTATTTCCATTATTTGTTGATATAAGCACTTAAAGTACTGGCTTTTCCATTCAGCTTTGCTTTAGCTGTACATCCTACAAGTTCTGATATGTAATGCTCTTAATATTCTATTTTTCTAAATATTCTGCAGTTTCCTCTTTGAGACAAAAGTTAGAAAACTTTTTCCTCAGTGAAAGGAGTTTCTAGTATCATGGTTTCATCATTTATAACTTTGTTACATCACAATCACAGAATATTATCTGTACTGCTTCTACTTTTTAGAATGAGACTTTCTTTGTGATCTAACATGTGACTAATTTTCATCAGTGTTCCTGTGGGTTCTTAAAAGCAGGTATATTTTCTATTTTTTTATGGTATAAGTTTTAAATAAGCTAATCTAATCTACTATGAGATAGTAGGATATATAGCTAAAGGCCTTGTAGGATATATAGCTAATGGACTTGTAGGATATACAGCAACAGACTTGTAGGATGTACAGCTAAAGGACTTGTAGGATGTACAGCTAAAGGACTTGTAGGATACACAGCTAAAGGATTTGTAGGATATACAGCTAAAGAATTTGTAGGATGTACAGCTAAAGCAAAGCTGAATGGAAAAGTCAGTACTTTAAAATCGATGCTTGTATGAATAATAGAAGTAAGCAGAATAATGACACTGTTACTTAAAACTGCTATATCCTTGCTCATTGTTTGTCTACTTGATCTACCATGAACTGAAAGAGGTTAAATTATGGTCTCAACTAGAAGTGTGTTTTTATTTTTCCCATCCTCTCCCATAATTTCTGTTTTATGAATGTTGGTATTATGCTATTTGTTGCATAAATATTCGTAACTGTCCATCTTCCCTATGAATTAATTTCAGGTTTATATTGCTAAAGTGTCCTTTGCCTGACATAATACTTTGAAGCTGAATTACACTTTGTGTACTATTTAGATCACATCTGCTTTCTTTGTGTTTGTAATCACCTGGCAAGCATTTAACTATAATAATTGAGTTAAACTCATTTTACATATATTATCTTCACCTCTGTTATGCTATTACTTTATATGTTTTCAGCAGTTTTTTATGTCTTTCATAGGAGATCTATTTTGTATGTGTGCCATCTGTTATTAACAGTAATATACTTTGTTATGCTGATTCAAATCATAAAAAGCACAATTTACCCCGGCTGAAACAATCAATGGTATGCTTGATTCAGTTCATACTAGGAAACATTAGTATTCAGTATTAATTTAAATTACAAAGAAAGCAAATTTAGGCACTGAAACTTTTAATACCATTCATTACCTCATTAGAAATGTATGTTCGCACTAAAAGAAGGTTTGTTTTACTTGATAATCATGGCAGGAATACCACAAAGAAATGTCTAAAAGATATAGTATGTTATATGGCTAAGAACAAAGGCTTTGGAAACAGAATGTCCAGATCAGAATCCAAATTGTGTCATTACTACTTGGGTGACTTTAAGCAAGACATTTAACCTAGCTTGAATCTCAGTTCCTTTACCTGTAAAAGAACCACCTAATCTACAGGGTTATTATAAGAAGGCAGTATATCATAAAACAATAGTTCTTACACAACTGTACATAAGTAATATTTGGAAGAGCACATCAAAAATACAGATTCCTGAGCTCTAGATGCAGGAATTCAGATTCAGTAGGAGAAACTGAATTTTTAAAGCAAGTACATTGTATGGTTCTAATGTTCAGAGTCACAAAATGATACTTGGTGGATCGCAGGTTCTGGAAACTGATTCTGAATGCTGGCCCCACCACTTACTATGTAACTTTAGTAAGTTATATAACTTCTCCAGGCCTGTCTTCTCATCAGAAAAAAATATTAAATTAATGCAATGTCTGCAATATAGTCATACTCAATTAATGATAACTATTATTATTGTTCAAAAATTTTAAAAATGTATAAAAAATTAGAATAAAAAATTATATTAAAATTAAAATGTATTCTTTCACTAAAGAAAAGAAGTTACTTATGCTAACCTTTCAGTGATCTTCCCACTTAGGCCATCCACAATCTCCAAAGAATTGTCCCCTTGCGCCCAGTTCAGACTCAAGGATCTATATTCCACATTTGTTTGAAGTAGGAATGCAGAAGGCACTAAACTAATCTGAGGTCGGTTGACCAAGTAAAACATCGGAAGTTTTGAAGTGAGTGCATCATCAACACGTTGTTTGATAGCAATTTCTAAGCCTCTAGTATCACTGCAATTTGCATCACCTAGGAAGCAAAAACAGAAGACACACTACATCAATTATCAAAGACTACCCCCAGAAAAAAATCATGGGACAGAGTCTACAGTCCATCTTGTTATCCTTTACTTTGCAACCTTCCCTTTCCTGCTGCCACTCTCAGCAGCTACTGATATACTCTTTACTAGAACCAGGAGGAGTTGACAGCAGTCAGAATTTCCATTTGAAAAAGACTCTGCCACAGAAAATGAAGAAACAATCCAGTGAATGAAAGTGAAGGGCCAGAGCTGACCCAGAAAGAACTGGGTACTTTTTACAGCGTTCTGCCAGAGAGGGCAGGACCACTCAGATCACAGCATGGAATCAGCATGTTAATGAAGCAGATAAATGTGGCTGAGAACAAGTTGGTCCAAGTCAGTCATTTTTCCACATCTAAGGGCCACAAATTACAGCAGTTCCAGTACCACAATGTTCTAGTTTCGCCACACACACATTTTTTATACAATGACCATTTCTGGTTAAAATTGTGGGCAATATCAAAAGCTTGAAGTTCTCAAGGTGAAATAATTGTTACAAAGAGAGCTCAAAAAGATGCAATATTACTAGTATAAAATAATGGGTTGCATCCAACTTAGAAGAGCAGTTAGGAATAGACATTCCTACTTAAAGGTTAGTAACGGTGAAGCAGCTCTCCTTCTGTCCAGAGCTCAGAGGATCTCACAGAGGGAGAAACCTTACATTACAGTAGATGTGCTTCACCAAGTTCTGCATCCACATCATTGGAATTGTTGAGACAGCTACCAGAGTCACTCTTGACAACTATTTGGGAACTGGAAAATGATGTAAAAAGAACACAGGTTGCTTCTGACATCTTTTCTCTAAACACTCCTTTGAATGTTCCAAGTCACACTGTTTCAGTGTACTGCTACTTTAAATGAGTCTTTTTCAAAGTGAGCCATTCCTATCACCTCTATCAGAATTACTGGGGTCGGGGGTGGGGGTGGGGGGTCTTTCATAATGTACAGGGTCTGGCAGAAGTAATGCCTTTTGTGGTGAGTTGGTAACCTATAGCAAATCTTTTTTTACAAAGTCATAAGCATGCATGGTTATGACTTTGTAATAAAATCATAACTTAAGTCTGGGTATTACTTCTGCTGGACCCTGAATATTCTTGGACCTCAAAATTCTGCCCCCTCCCCCACCCTGACATACAGTAGAGATTGTAAATGGTTCAAGAAATCTGCTTTTTTTTTTTACAATTTAAACACATTTAAATAAATTAGATTCTACCAGATAGAACATCAATAAATTAGTTTTCAACGTGTCCCACAAGATGCCAAGAAAGAGAGCAGAAGCACTTTTACAGATTTAAGAGTGTTTTTATTGCTGCCTGGTGTTCCCCATTGCCAGACACAAGGTGACAGTTAAAATGACAAGGTCTAATTTTTTAAGCCAGTCTTCCAAACCACTAACTAAATACTAAATCATTATTAACAGAATCTATATCCATCCTTTTAAGAAACCAAATATTGTATGGAATTTCATATACAAAAACACAAATTTTAAAATATCTTCACAAAAGTCAAAGAAAGCCTTAAATGCCAAAGCTGTGATCTAAAGAAAGCACAGACATTTCCTGGGTCATTTGGAGACATTTATCACGAACAAGAGCCTTTCCTAAAGGAGAATGACAGAAGTCTGAAGTGTCTGAGAAAGTATATGAGTTGACTAAAAGAAAACATGGTAAAGAATAATGTTAGTAACCAAATGAAATCTAAGAAAAGAAGCAGAGAAACCACTTTTGAGGGTGTGGATAAATAGGCACTCTCATGTGATAAGTGGGAATGTGATCTGAAGGGTAACTTGGCAATATTGTCTAACACTGCTAATGCACGTGTTTCCGACCTGCAGTTGCTCTTCTGGGAATTCATCTTATTGATAGACTTTTACATGTGTGAACAGCCAACGTGAGAAGGTCACTCACCATAGCATTCTGGTGGCTGTGAAAGACCAGAGACAATCCAACGTCCCATCAACCTACAAATGGTTAAATGGACTGTGGTGCACTTATACAAAAGAACACCACACAGCAAGCCATGAATAATGAGGGGATTCTTCATATACTCACAGGCGAAACTTTCCAAGAGGAGCTGTTACATGAACAAAGATGCAACAGAGTAAAAATACTATATGATCCCTTTCGTGTAAAATACAAAAAAGGAAAGTAAGTATGGACTTACTTCTTTAAGTATAACCTACACTTAGAAAGAGAAACAAGAAACTATGTTGGAATAATGCACAGCAGTAAAACACATGCTGGGCACTAGGACAGGTTGGGGGGCTTTTCATTCAATACCTGTTTGAATCTATAACCGTATCTCCCTATACAAAGAAAATAAGCTTACTATTAGACAATTAAACAAATAATAACCATTTTCCTATTTACAATTTATTAAAACCAAACCAAACAAAAATAGCAAGGAACACAATATCCTGTATACATACACAACTGAAAAAAATATTACCTACAAGAGAAATTCCTACAGAAACAGGTATAAAATAACAGAACTACAAAAAAGAAAAAGGAAAAAGAAGAGAAACAGCACCACCTAAAAACAAAGATATTACTCACGTCAGGATCTAATGCTTGCGTGGGTAATCATCACCAAACTTTAACAGTAAACAAAGAAGAGCCAAATTACAGTGGTATTTAAGTTGTTTCACAAGAGTAACTAAAGCTCTGAAATACCGAAGTCTTTATGAGAACTGCAGAAATGAACCCCAAAATTGTCTGTCAATGAGATAATGTAGGGAAAACAATTCAAATATAAATACAGCATAGCACTCTGTAGTATCCCCCACCGAAGAGGTAATTTACTAATTCAACTTTATTTATTTTTGTGTTCCAGTTGCTTCTTACTCAGAAGGATTGAGATAATAAATAAATGTATGAAAAGAGAATAAGGGTAGGAAAGAACCAAAATGGGTATTTAATATCGTTCTTATTTCAGGGATAACTAAATGTAAGCTATTATATTTGGGAACTTCAAGGAAACTTCTTCCAAAAGAAAGAGGGAAATGTGAATATTATGCAAACTAAAGTGTAAGTTCAAGACAGAATACATTTAACTGGCTAATAACTTAAAATATTAATTCTTGACCTCCTGATGACAAGTCATATTATACTACATGTGATGACCAGTTACCATAAAATGAGTTCAATAAAACAGTAGAGTTGTTTGTTTGGTTTTTTTAACCTTAAAGCATCACACAGCATTTTATACTGATAAAGAAATACTGTGCATTTACTTGTAAAAGAGCTGGGAGGTACTGGACCACACTCACCGACAAGTATGCTGCTGACATAAACTGGCTGTATGAAGTGACTCAGCAACGCGCCCTGTACACCGAGCACTTCCCATTTTGTCAGTTTGTCACTTGAGGACATACTGCTCACTCTATTAACAACATCTGCAGGACAGTAGACAGTCAGGTAAATCTTGCCTTCAACAGCCACATGGAGACTCAGCTCTTCATTGGCTTCAAACGCAGATATAGAATGTGGATTAAGACGCCTAGAGAAAGAAAGTAAATTATCTTCCTTTAAAAAACAAAGTTGACCAAGTAAAATCTACATGTACTGAAGAACTGTCCTCAAACATGATTAAATTACATTTAATTCCAGTAACAGGAACAGATGCAAACCCAAAGCAAGGCAAGAATGGAGTGTCTTGGTTCCACAAGATAAATACCAAACAGACAGTAACCAGATTTAGGCTTCTAACGAAGATACATTTCATTATTATTGCCATGCTTTATGTCCTTCAAAAGCAAATGAAAACCTGTTGTCCCTACCATAGTTTCTGAGTATTTTGTCCAGATGAAAAATTTTAAAAAACTACAAAATGAGGGAATGAAAAAAAAAGAAAAGCAACAATTTGTATTCAAGATTCATCTCTAATAACATATGTCAAAACAATAAAAATTATTTTTCTTGGAAGTTTCTCTCCAGGAACACTCAGTGCCCTTCTTTTCGCAAGTATTACTGGAAGAATCTTTAATGAAATATTATCCATGGTTATCTCTAGATGGTCAGACTTGAAGTGAACTTGACTTTACTCTTTGTGCTTGTCTGTATTGTTTCAATTTCAAGTTAATGGAGGCTACTCATTCATCAAGACAGTGAAGTTTCAGCAATACACTGACCAGAAAAACAAACTGCATTCCTTAACTCCTGTGTGAGTATATGAAGAGTGCATAAATTCATACTTTCCTACAGTTTATGAAGTCTTAACACCAGAAAGGAGAAGCTTTTCAATAGTGTTAAGCACAAAAGTACATGCAATACTCAAACAGAAGTAACATGAGATTGAGGGGAGGGAGAAAGTATTGTGGCCTCTTGCAGTCTACAAACAGCACATCAAGATCCAAGAAAGAAACTGTGGTACATATACACAATGGAATATTACTCAGCTATAAGAAAAGATGCAATATTGCCATTTGCGACAAAATGGATGGACCTGGAGATCATCATGCTAAGTGAAATAAGCCAGACAGAAAAAACAAAGAAATGTATGACCTCACTCATATGCGGAATATAAAACTGAAAGCAAAGAAAAAAAGAAATGAACAAACAAACAACCCATGGACACAATCAATAGTTTAATGTTTATTTGGGGACGAGTGGGTTAGGGAGGGGAGAAAGGGGAGGGGGTGGGAGAGTAGGCTGGGAAGCTAAATATAAGGTGATGGAAAGAGAAGTCACATTAGGTGGTGAACTTATTATACAACAAGTTGACAATGCACTGTAGAATTGTATGCCTGAAACCTATGTAATCCTTGCTAACAGATGTCACCCCAATAAGTCTAACAATAAAAAAAAAAGCAATAGCTTAGGCTACATAACGTATCTGTTGGCTCAAATACTGTTTTCTTCCTTAACCCAGTATCCAGGGTGGGCTATATAATTTGCAGGGCCTAGAGTAAAATGAAATTGTAGTCCACTGGGTAAAAATACAAGAACCAAGAAAAAGAGTGTTGTTAAATATACTAAAATATAAAGCTTTCCCTTTCAAAAAAAGAAAAAAAGGATCAGAGGGAGGAGGAGGCCAGGTGTGAATTTACTTGCTGAAGGGTTACAGAACACCTGCTACAGCTATCCTAGCTGCTTTTATAAATGACTTCCATAGTACTTACAACTGTGACTTAATCTGGGCTGATCCTTTAGGCAACTGGTTCATGTAGAGATAAATGTTGACATCCTGTTTGAGACTGAGTAAATCAGAAGCTGGTTCCGTACAAAATATTGATTTTTCCATCATTGCAGGATTTTTGCTGTAGAAGAGTAGAAGTTGTCTATAAAAGTACCTAAAATAAATAATTGTCATAATTTAAAGACAATGTATCTTAATGAACACTGTCCTATGTGTCACGAGCAATGTCCCTGTTACGTCAGAAGCTCTGATATTGATATGAACTCCTAAAATAATTGTAGCCTTAATGAAAGATTAAGTCCCTTGATTTGTCCTCCACTGGAGCCCAGCTGCCCCGTGACCTGCCTTAAAGCAGCATCCCTTGACCAGTCCACTCTCATTTCACCTCTGAGACCTCAACTATCAAACCTGACAGAAGACCCACCTCCCTACTGAACCCCTACTTTTCTCTCAGGCAGTCTTACAGCCTCTAAGGTAGCGGTTCTCAACCTGTGGGGCACAACCCCTTTGGGGGTCGAACAACCCTTTCACAGGGGGTTGCCTAAGACCATCGGAAAACACATATCAGATATTTACATGACGATTCATAACAGTAGCAACATGACAGTTATGGAGTAGCAACGAAAACAATGTTATGGGGGTCACTACAGCATGAGGAGCTGTGTTAAAGGGTCGCGGCATTAGGAAGGTTGAGAACCACTGCTCTAAGGAGAAGTGTCAATTTTCTGCCTTACTTCTATTTCCCCTCCCCTGCTAAAACAGACAAACGACGACTGTGGTTTCTGCCCCTTAGTTACTCTGAAGACAGAAACACAAGCCATAGAAACAATACAGTGAAGATGGTCAGTTGCATTAAGAACTATAGCAGATTTCCTGAAAGACACTATTAATCAAATCAGGGGACAAATACTATTTTGCTTATTAAAAAAACACATTATTTTAATCCTATCATCAGAAATATGCATGTAGCAAAAAGTTAAGCACCAATACATAACACTGCCAAACCTAACAGAGGTATCTGCAGAGATCAAGTTAGTAAGTACCCAGGGGGCTGGGAGGACAATGAGGCCCATTACCTTCATGGATTGCCCCCAAATCTTTCCTTTTATGATTATAGGATTCCTTCCTTATTATTAGAGATACGTACTTTTCAGATAAAGTAGTATGTCTAAATTTCTTTTTAAATATTCCAGCAAAGGAACCACCACCACCAAAAAGGGAGGATGCACAGACATAAGTGCAGAAGACTGCTGGTAACTGGATGCTGGGGTCGGAATGCTGACAAGTGAACGATGAAATCATTACTGTCACGTGTATGTGAAGGCGTCCACAAAACTGTTTTATAAAAAGTAAGGGCAATCGGGTAAGAGAATCGACAGCTGGTGATGTTGCGGGAGGTAGCACTTTCATCCCACTGCGTGTGTTTCCATGTGAAGGGACTTCCAAGGGGCAACACTCCTTACTTCTCTCTCCTGCCTGCTAGTCAACTGCCTTGTAAGGAGCATAGTGACAGATGAGTTTGGAGAAAGCCTCTAGGCATGCTCATTTCAGACCTTTTCTTTCTTTCTTGTTGTGATCTGTCAGCATAAAAATGACCTTACCTACATTCTGTTACAAGGTCAATTGTGCAAAGACCTCGTGCGTGGAAATCCACCAGCTTCTGGTGCAGCCTTTGGGTAAGTATGGCTAGTTCAGGGGTGGAATATTACCATGCCTGCTTGCTGCAGATCTAAAGCCTTACTCTCCAATTACTTTCATCAGCAATAAAGATGATAGTTTTATCTTTTAAAAAAAGGTTGTAGAACTCTTAAAACCGGATTCGTAAGATTTTGATAAAATTCACTAAAATCCAGAGGCTACACATTGCAATTATTATGATTAAGTTTCCAAAAGTAACATGGAATTAACAGATGCTGTGGATAATTAAGAGACTGTCATATACCCTTGGCTCAGAGATCACTAAAACTGCCGTTTGTAAATAAAGGCACATTATTATGTGTAGCTACTTTGAGCTGAGAGCATTAATATGTGATGGCATTAAATATAGCCACAGCCTTACCTAAGGAGAGATCTCCTTGCTGTAACAACGGCATGCGTGTCATGCAACACTCTTCCATTCAGCTTAACACGCTGGCTGTAATTGTACTCGCCTGTACCAACAGCTACGACTTCGTGCTGTCCAGCTGAGAAGGAACGGTTAACGACAGGTTACTTTGACCCCCCTCCTAACCTGTGTTCAACCGCTACCTCCAGCTTACCATTTTAAAGTTGAGAAGATGAAAAAATAATTCTACAACTTCATCAAATAAGAGTTTGAGAGTCTTGTAAGAAGCCAAAAATTTTAAATACTTCAGTATCTCAAAAAGGCAGACAGGTTTTTATTTGCTTGATTTTGTACTATAATCATGTTGTTTAGAAACCTGAAGTGCAGATGTATCTTGCTAATCTGTAATGTTGAAAACTAACTGAATTTCCACAGCTTACCACTGTGACTGCCTTAAAAAAAAGGGAATGTTTTATACTGTGATACTTCATTTAAATCTTTACCACAAGCAACGGCATCACCAGATATTCTTTGTTTTCACATATGCATCTAATTCTTTTACATCTAGATTTATTTGGCTGCTAAAACCTTCATTTGCCATTCTACTTGTATATAAAACAAATGATCTATAGATAATGCCTCTAATTTTTTCTTAATTCAAATTCTCTCCAAATTGTAGTTTCTTTCTGTTCTATTAAAACTGTTTTTGAAGAAACAAGTTCCTTATGCTTTTTCCAGTAGTTTTGCTCCATTTATGTATCGTGATATTTTATTTGAGATTTCTCTGAAACTATATTCAGAAGATAAACAATTATTTTTTCCTTTCACATTCTATGGGGTTTTCCTATAGCCTAGTCACTAGCTCATTGCTCTTTTTTTTTTCTGAATGTTCTCCTCTGAATCTCTTGCTCATTCTTTTACTTCAGTGATGATGATTTCAGAAAATTTCTAGTCTTAATCTTTCAAAGTTCAGTTTCACATCTGCAAATTCCTAAAGGACTTTCATTAACTCAACCAAAATTGTTAAGGTCCTACACCAAGTACCACGCATCGAAGGAGACACAAGTAAAACGTTGAGCAAGACATGCCCCCACGAAGCTTCCAGTAGGAGAGACTGAAAAAAAGACTAAATAAACCACAAATGGTGATTGGGCCTTGAAGGAAAAACACATGGGACCACGGTAAAGAAGAATGGGAGAAAGGTTACCTCACGCAGACTAGTTGCAGAATTCCTCCCTATGAAACTGAACTCTTTAAGTTTCAGGACATAAGGAGTGAGGTAAAGGGATTTCCACCAAAATGTGCAGATCTGGGCTGAGAGAGATCCCTGTAGCTGCTTCAGTAAAGGGGGCGAAGGGAATGGCTTACGATGAGGTTAGGGAAGGAGGCATCTTAAACCATGCTAAGGACTTTGCGTACTTTACGCAAGATCTAGGCAAAGCTACTAAGGGTAAGGAAGCTAAAAGCATATTGGGTTACACTTTAAGATCACTCCTCTATGTAAAGAATGTGATATGTAGGGTCCAAGGAGCTGAATTAAGGGGCCTGTTACTGTAGTAACAGTATGACTCTGATTTTTCATCTGTCTGAACAACTGGGTGAATGCCACTGACCGAGATGGAGAAAGCTAGAGGAGGAACAGGATTAGATGGGAAAAGTAAAGTTCCATTTTCTCTAGTGTAGCTGCTTCAGTAACGGGGGCGGTGGAGTGGGGGTGGTGAGAGGAAATTATATAGTAGCAGTGAAGTTCTGACTGATATAGGACAACAGTGTAGCCAAGAATTCAGCTACTTTCTTATGTCTGTAGCCTGACCTACAGTGTTACATGGAGACATAATTAGATAATGCAGGAAAAGGGGATAATCAAAAGAAGGAACTCAGCGAGATGTGAGAGAGTGGATCGGAATTTAAGTGAAGGGATTAGACTTTAGCAGTAAAGAGTCTTCCTCCATGTTCACAGGAAGGAAAGTGGACACTAGTGCAGGGAAGTGCCCAGATTTGGTGGCAGAGGGCAGAAGGAAGTTTGGGTTGGACAGCTTCTCATAGATCCCGCTAAGAACTGTGAGGCAAGGCCATTAGTTTTGACAGCGAGGATGGAAGAAAGGTTGTGGGGTACGTGAGAACAAGGGAAGAATACGAGACAGCTATCAGGGAATGTGTGACCAATGCCTTCGCAGACAGGCTGGCTGGGCAGTGGGGAATGCCCCTCAGAGGTTTCTACTGACACGTGTAAGTATGTATCGTATCGACTGAATGAGCTACTCCAGGAACGTGGACTTGATTTCACTCAGGCTTTCCCCACTCCACATTGGTGAGCATGTAATAGATCTGAAACCAGATCTATTATTCACATCCAGTCTTCTCTATACAACTTCACATCAGCTTCCAGATTCCCTGTGTGTATGGAAACACAACGCTCCTATGTGACCGTGAAATGATATTATTTTCTAAAAATATTTTTCTCTCTTCCTGTTTATGTCTATCTCAAGCCTAATGTGGGTACTCAATCACAAAAGTCTTAGCTGTGACTCCCTAATTCAGGTTCAATCCCTACAGTATTTTTTAAAAATTATCTGTTGTCCATTACTGCTTAAACATCAATTATTTTAATCATCGCAAATATAATTTATTAAGCTTTTACTGAACACCAAGTACTGTGCTAAATACTTTACATTATCACATTGAATCTTAACAACTCATGAAGTAGAGGTTATTTCAGTTTGTAAGAAATGAAAAGAAAATTGAAACAAAGTATTTAAGTTGCCCAAAGTCATTCAAGTAGCAGAGCTGAATCCGATGCTAATTATCAATCCGTATTCAAGAACCTTTTACTGCTCATTATCAACCTCATTCAATCCAGCTTCTGACTGGCCTGAGGCCACTCCACGACCTGGTAACATCTTACCAGCCTAACCATATGCTGTCCTCCTCCTATTTACGTGCTCTTCTGCACAGCAATGCTCTCCCTCACTGTCCCCCAAAAAATCTTCTCGTGTCTCTAAGAATGTCTTCCCTTCCGCTATTTATCCGAACTTCACAAATGCTTAAAGTTTCAGCTTAAGTCTCATCTGTTTCCAAAGATTTTAACCTTATGGGTTCTCTCTTGCCTATGAATTCTCATGCATTTTTGGATTACAGAAAACAGTTTTTTAACTTTCATCTTAGATGTTCAACAGTATCTTCTCTTCCCACCTAGATGATAAAAACTCCTTAAGAATAGGAACCAACTTCAGATTGTTTTTACATCATTTTTAGTATCTTATTCAGAGATGAATACAATATTCAAATACCTTTAATTAGTGATACATCTAAATCATTAAAAGGTAAATAGAAGATAAAATATAGTGAACTCATATCATACTCTCCACAAGAAAAACCAAAGGATCATAATTTTTCACATTTTAATCTTTTCTTCCTTGAAAATAAAAATGATAATTTTTATAGAGTTTCATAGTTTATAGATTTCAGGTTGGCAGTAGTTCCAACAGCGTTATTATTGAAAATGTTAGGCATTTTACCATTCAGTAGTTCGCTATTGGTTCCTGGTAAGTATACTCGTATATTCTAGCTCTACCTTTGAGTACCTTTGTGTTTAATAACCCACACCTATTAGAAAAGGCCACTTCAAATCAATAAAACATCATTACCAACGGGGCAAAGGTAATTAAAATATTACTATAGTATAGTTCAGATCATTAAGGTATTTAATAGTTTTTTTACACAGTAGCACATCCCAAATACTTGGACTTACCTCTTTCAATTATAAAAGCAGCCAATGAATTGCTACATTTCAAATATTCTGAATGACTACAAATTAGTTGATTAAATGTTTCTTTAACATTGTGCGAAATCTTTGCATACTGTGTGTGTCTCCCTTCTAGAAAACAAAAATGCAATATGAATTAGAACATTCTTCTTTCTCCCAGAGGCCTGTGTTATTCCTACTATAATCTCATAACTGAATGAGCTGATAAATTACAAAGACATGTAAGAAAGTTCATAATTTACATCATGATTGAGATTTTAACCCTACCAGACCTGAGGCCCTGAACCTAACTGTCCCCTATACCTGGACTCCTGAGCATTAAAGAGAAAAAGCCAACATGATCTAGAAAAATGTTAGTTACATGCAAACAAGTGGTTAGAATAGGATGGAACTTGGAGTCATTGTTTTCACGTACGAGGCAAAGCACCGAAAATTAGGTACCGCGGTCCAGCGGCAGGTTCGGAAATGACCGAAAACCGGTACGGCGGGCTGGGAGGGTTAAAGTATTCTAAAAGAACACAAGTTACCAAGCTTTTAAGATAACTCATTAAAAATGTAAAAAGTGTTACCTATTAGGAAATTACTGATGTGTATTTGATGAAATATTCAAAAACCATAAAACACAAGACAATTCTGTCATGCAGGACAGTCTCCTGACTGCTGTCCGTCCTGCCCACAGAACTCACTCCTCAGTGCCTGCCCCACTGAGAACCTCTACAAAGCATAAGCACTCAGACTCTCAATGGAGATCCCTGTTCCCACTAAGGATGTTCCAAACTCTAAAAGGGGATAAAAACAGTATTAAGTCACTATGGCTACTACTAAACAGTTCATAATGAAGAGTATACATCAAAAGTCACTCACTGATTTTTAAAAAAATGACATAGAGTTTGACATTCTAGGGCAGATTGCTGGCCATGTGTTGCTCTACATACACGTGGCTGTGTATCCCTAGTGAAGAACCATTGTTCTAGAAACTGAGGTTGCTAAATCTCTTAATGCCATGCTTCTGGAAGTTTAGTTGTAAATCACTGATGGTTCCTGATGCTTCATGATGGTCACCAAGTAGTTAATCAAGTGATTCACAGTCCATTTGATATTTTCTGAGCAAAAAAGCGATGAAACACTTTGTTCTCAGGCATTGCATATCTATGAAGTGTTTAATCAATCACAATTTTCACAGAAATTCTTTTTATCTGCTTAATAATCACTACATCATAAAGGTGCAAAAATATTAAAAGTTTATGTTAGCAGTCTCAGTTAATACTCCGCTTACTGAATACAACTCATTTCAGTTAGGCATTTATGTGTTTTTATGTATATTTGTTAAGCTTGAATTTTTCTTTGCTAATATTGCTAATGCTCTCTTCTTGGCAAAAATAGGTAAAGTCACTTCATCAAAAAGAGTGACAAGGCAGTCCCAAAGTTAACCACAACAGGAAGCTCTGGAGGAAAAGAGTAACTGCTGGCTCTACTCTTTTAGGTAATCATAAAGCACACACTGAGGAGGTGAGATGTATTATTATAACTACTTGTCAGCATATATTTCACTCAAATCGATCAAAACCACCAATATGCGGTGTGTAAATTAGTTTGCGGTCCTTACGTAGTAAAAATAGGCATGAGAAGTACTCAGTAACTTGGCTCCACCTATCACCAAAAACTCATGAGCTGAGAGAAGCAGCATTCAATTTAATGCTATCTTAAAATTTAACTTTTGTTATTTCGTTTGTTTTTTTACTGAAACAGTAGTACAAGAGATATACAGTCAGAAGTCTCCCTCTCCAAATGCAACCATTATTACCAGTTTCTTATGACTATTTTGAAAAACAATCGATAAATATAAGTATACATCAATTTAAAAAATAAAAACTGGGGCATGCTAAAACCCACTTTTTTTCAGTTTTTCTTGGTCTTGGACATCAGTCAAGGGTAGACATTAGTGCCACCTCATTCTTCTGAGAGGTTCTATAGAATGAATGTACTCTACTATAATTTATTTAATCATGTCTTATATAGTTATTTTGTTATGATACAGAGCAGAAATAGACACTGCAATTAGTACCGACAGAATGATGTGTTTGGCAAGAGAATGTTTTGCTGTGCATCAAAAAGATTTGATACCAAAGAACATTTATTAGTTAGTGGCATACCAATATTCTCTTGATCCTGATTCGGTGTTGAAGGAATTAATCTATATTGTGGAAGTAATCAATCTTAGTTACTTAATGTGTCTCTTACCAGCGTGTGTGAAGGAAAAGGAGCAAGCACAGTACTGTTTTCCCCATGAATGTGTGCTAGCTGCTGCGGAAATCCAATGTTCTCACAAATTGTTGGAAATCAAGGATGAGGTAAAAACATAACACACATAATGCCAATTTAAACAATTCTTTGATTTCAAATTGCTAATTTCAGGTGATGTTTAGTATCACGAGTAACTTGAACCTGTCTTGAAAGCTAAAATATCACTATTTTTCAATGAAGACATGGCCCAGTTAGAAATATGGCCAAGCAGACAGGCTGTGAAACAGTGATACTCTCTATAACTGGTCCAACAGGTGCCGTTCAGGGGATTTTCGTGAGTACAAATCTTTTTTCTTCAAAATCACTAACATCCAACCTCTGTGCTCTCATAAGCCTGAAGGACAATATTTGTTCTTCCTTTTCAGACTGCACTTGACTCTTGATCTAATCCCCAGCAAACCTGACTCTGCTCGGTTACTTCTTTCAGCATACTGTTAACCACACACTCTTTCTTCCTCACAGACTGACCTGTTTTCTCTGTACTACTTGCCAATCAGTGACTGGGATTCTATTGCACTATTCAATAAAAACATCCAGAAGCTGAAAAGGGAAGCCTAAAGCTCCTCCTCACATTCAGAGATCACTGCTGCTGGACTGACCCCTCCCTGCCCTTCTGTTCATCAATTCTTCAGACTGTTAGGTCAGTGACATGATTAATTCTTAGAGTCTGCCTTTTGAGTGCCTATTTTACTCCATGCAAGCACACGAATGTGCAAAGCCTCTCTGTGTCTTAGAAAAACAGTAAAAAAAACCAAGCTTAAATAGGCATAAAACTGTTCTCTAATCCTAATCTCCAGACCTGGAAAAGAGACTTTTTTTTTTTTTTTTTCATTTTAATTCTACAAATGCTCACAACTTTGAAGTCAGAGGTATTGCCACTATGTAGACAATGTAGACATGGAGAATAATTTGCTGCCTTACAGGGGATTCCCATCTAAGGGAAAAGTATACAATAACTACCATACAGTGCCAACTATGATAAAAGCATTATTATGACAACAGTAGTCACTACGTGGTGAGCACCTACTGTGTGCCAGGCACTGATCTAAGTATTTTTCATGTATGAATTCATTTAATCTTCATAATAACCCCATGAGGTAATTACTGTTATTTTGCAGATGAAGAAATTAGATGCATAAAGAAATAACTGGTCCTAGATCACACAGCTAATAACTTCAACTGCAGTTGTAGTTTTCTTGGGTTTGAATGATAAATAACTATCATTTAAAAAACTGAACAGATTATTTGACATGAATGTCCCAACCATTAAGCAGCAGAAAGCCACTGTTTTTCATTAATGACAAGTCCACCAAGGCAATGAATTGTCAACAAAGCAGTTACATAAAATTGATGAACTATCTCCTTCTAGGAAAAAAAGCCATTTCTTCAATCTTTCTTCTCCATTCCTTACTCTACTTTTTAGCAGACGATGGAAGGAAATTCTCCTGTTTGCAGAAGTGTGACAGGTTTGCATGATAAAATATTAATGTGTGTTTTCATACCTATGCATATTTTAATTATACATTGTTATAATTTTTAATTGGGTTACTCTTCTAAAAAAGAATACCATAAAGGACTTTCCTACCATAATGTACTTTTGAAACATATGTTGGTTCAGGTAAAGCAACAGGTTCTGCAGGGATAGGAGGAGGACCTGCAAATAACACAAAAGTATAAGGAAACATAAATGTCATTGTTCCAAAGAGCAGGTACCTCACTATGATATAATAAAATAGCAATATAAGAATGATTATCTAAGAAAGAATAATTATTCTTTCTGTATATACCTGCCATCTCTAGAACATCAAATATCCATTAGCTAAGCCCTGATAAATGTCTTTCGTATATTGAAATCAATTATACAAACACATTTATGGGATTCCTAATCTTACGCTACTAATTTGGTAAGATGTCGTATTCTGAAAAGCTGTTAAAATGAAACTCTGTTTTAGATGCTCATGAACTGTCTATTTACAGTAATACTGTGTAAAACATTTAAAATTAATATTTTATCAAAATTTAATTTAATAAAAAAGTGATCATTTTAATGCTATTTTACTAGAATGTTTTTGAGGGGAATACTAACATTCAAAATTTTCAAAGCTTTTAGTCCAAATCTTTGCAATGGCTTTGCAATGTGGTTCCACAGTAAGGGAATCCAGAAAAAAGAGTAAGATACTAAATCAATGGGACAAAACAGAACAGGAAAGCTTAAATTAAAAGGTTACATGAACGAAGTTTCAACTAAAGTAGTCAGCATCTCTCAATCATCCATAAAGGCAAAGAAAGCAAAGAGAAGTACTACTGTGAGCTTCATTTTCAGTAAGATGAGAAACTGGTGGAATATATAGAAATTAGCGAGGAAAGATTAGCAATGTCATGTTGGGGCTCACATTAGTTAAGCAAATGCTGACTAAGTTAGATATACACATTCTGGGGTTCAGGTAAACAGAACTTAAAAGACTCAGAGAAATATAAATGTTTTTCCCACTTACTCATGTGAGTAGGGCCCAAGTGGAATGAAACTAAGTATATTAAATCCTGTTTATCAAGCATAAATAATTCAACAAATGTGACTTTATGAGTTGGTCTGCACTTGAAAACAACAGATACAGACAGACAGAAGAATCGTGAAAAAGAAGAACAAAGTTGGGAGACTCACAGTTCCTAAATTCAAATTTAAAGACCAGCACACAGAACAAAGGAATAGAGAGCACGTGTGTCAAGTGACTGCTGACAGGAATGCCAACATTCAGTGGGGGAAAGGACACTGCTTAAATGCTTTGCATGTGTTATTTACCTAATCCTAAGGACAGCCTTAGGACGTAGTTACTATTATTGTCCCCACTTTTAAAATAATGAAATTTAGGCTTAGAGGGCAAAGAGCTCCTCTGCCAGAGTCAATATTCCAACCTGAGCAATCAAATTCTGGGGTCCATGCTCTTAGCATAGTGGCTATGCTACCTTAGGCCACTATTTTCTCAAGTAACTGAATTTAACATAGGCAAACTTGACAAAATTGCATTAAAAACCTCTAAGTAATAAATACACAGTGTCAAATGCATAATAAGAATCCAATAAATTACACAGAAAACCAAGTTTCAGGACTCAAACCCATGGACAATCTGAAAAGTTACCAGACAGTTCTCTCTTTTAAGGCTGAAATATACAAGAGTAATTTTGAATACTATTAAATACATCACTTATCAGACAGCAATAGAAGGAAATTCTTAAAATCCTCCTACTTCTAATTTGTAGTTGCCATGTAACTCTTTATTAACATAAATCCTTAAGGTGATTCCTTCTAAAAAATGCTACATTTTGGGGGTTCCCTGGTAGGGTAGTGGCTAGGCTTCGGCGCTCTTACCGCCTCAGCCTGGGTTCAATTCCAGGCCAGGGAACCAACCAAAAAAAAAAAAAAAAAAAAAAAAAAAGCTACATTTTACAAATACTTTATAATCAAGAGTATTTACCTGATATTTCTACATTTCTTGGTTCAGGTTCATCCAATTGTAGAAGCTCATCAAGAGCTAATTTTGCTGCATTGGATCGAGACTCCTTTTTATTTTGTCCCAGTCCCGTCTTGTATTGAATACCATCCACCACGGCACAAAAAGCAAAATATGGTCCCATGACATTACCTTGAAAAAGAACTCAGAGTGAATGCTACAGGACTCCACAGAATACTCCTGCAAAAGACATCTGTTATATAGGAAACCATCCTAGCACAAAAAGCGGATTGGCCTATTAATTCTTTTGTAGGCCAATACAGGTTTAAACATAAAGAGGGGTGGGCCCCTGAACTAGTTCTGAGGAGCCCTTCAAGCAGACAGGCTGACTCCAGATTCAGCAGAACAGTAAGTAGGACCAACTGCAGAGTACAAGCCGTCCATGGAGTGACAGAGTCTTGTGTAATGCCTGACAATGACAAGCATCCAAGTATCTATCAAGTGACCAACGTGAGGCAAAATGTGGAGCCTCTGGCAGCATGTCTCTTCTCTCAAACTTCACCAAAAAGGTGAAATTCTGCCACCCTCTGAGTGCCCTGATACTACACGCTCCAGCACAGAAGGGGTCCCCCTGAGGAAACCCTGTGCACCGGCAGGGAGTCGTGGTTAGCAGTGCAACCCCTGACAGCTTCAGGGCCGGTGGAAGAAGGGGGATTCCCAAGGAAAACAAAAGCATAAACCAAAGAATCAAACTGAATGTCCGTACATCCAAAATTCCAGGAAGGATTACCTTCACACAATTACTTTTACTAGCTTTCATATTCACCTGATAAAAAAATGACATGGAATCATTTCTTAAGTTCGCACGTCAGAGAGTTTTCCAGTCCAAATCTTACTTGTTAGTATTTGGACTTTAGGATGCCTCTAGGAAACTTAAGTCACCACTCTGGTTATCAATGGCTCCACACAACCTTGTTATTATTATCTTATCTTCTCACATATTACATTAACTGCTGGGTTTTTTGTTTGTTTGTTTTTTAAGATGTACATCAAGGTTTTGCAAGCAACTTCTGTCTGCATCTAGGAAAAATGCTTTCTTCCCACGATCTATGACTTCATTTCCCAAAGCCTTCCTTCATGACCACCTGGATTCCATTCCAAAGTTACTTAACCTGAGAATATTTTGCATATTTAACAAGTGGCCCAGGTGATCCTTATGTGTCAGATAGTACTCATGAAATTTGTTAACAGACATTCTGTGTTAGAGAGCCCAGCATTTAAGCTTCACCCTGTTCAAACCGCAGGTTCTCAAACTTTAGTGCAGATTTAAATCACCTATACAGCTTGTTAAAAATTCTCTGATCTCGCCACCAAATCTACTACATCAGATGATTCAGCTAGTACTGTGTACTTAAAATGAACACCATTAACAGTTGATGGCTTGTGTTTTTGAATAGTTTTTGCCCAGATTAATGAAGATTTGCCCTGGTCACTTTTTTTCTTACTGTGACCAGTTGTTTACGTTTTTCCAAGGGCAGTCTGAGAAGAATGAATTAAAGCTAACTGGTTACACAGAACTTAAGTCCACAGTACTGATCATATGAAGTAATCCAATCTACTGTGACAGGACCCAGGAAAACTCTTTTCTACATTAAGACCCTATTTCTGTCACCTCTTAGTTTTGTTATTTTTATCCAAAACAGCAGACTGGAACTTGACTTCACCATGACAACTTTTACTAAAATCTCAAAATCTTTAATTCTTTAGCAAACTTTGAGACCCATATTAGCAAAAGTTAGTATCAGGAAGAAAACATTTTTAAAAAGACAAACTACTTGAGAATGTGTGTATACAGTACATGCGTGTACACATAATATGTACACAAGCAGATCTTTTTTAAAGACTGTGCTTCTCTGACTCTCATATTGTTGGCCTGTTAATGCCTCATAAGGGCATTCATTCTCTCATCCCCCCACTTTCCTGAGGGTCTTCCCAGTCACTGGTCATAAAGTGCAGAGGTCAGGAGCTGCTTTCCGCACTGACTGATCATACTCCTGCAGCCTGCCACAGGCACAGTGTGGTAGCAGAACCTTCTGGCTATGGGGGTGGTTTAGAGGATGGAGAAAACAGTTGAGTCTGCAGATAAGTATCAGTCATGTGCAATTTTCACCTCTGATCCTTGAATTTCAGAAGCCAAATCTGACCATAATTTTTGTTAGGCATCAGTATCACAGAATCCCCCTCACAATCTTAGGAGATAATCATAGTCCAAATATTTAATATCCCTAAAAAGCATAATCAGTCTATAAGTATTTACACCTGAAATAATCCACCAGGATGATGAGATTTCAGTTTAGCCATACACAACATTAAAACCCAAATTTTATGAAAATTTTGTATATGAGTTATTTGCAGAGGCTCAAAAGATTAAATAGTAACATAAGAACTTGAAGTAAACTTGTCAAAAATACTAGTAGTTATACCCAACTTCTCAGGAAAATAGGAAATAATCCCATTTAGTACCATTTACATACTCTGCATTCAACAGGACAATTTTTTCCAATACTGTAATAACCACATGCAACTGTGCACTTGCCTGTCGTTACTGTTTCCTTAAGGTCAAGCTGAACCCGCTGCATTTGTGCAAATTGGTGCAAGGCTGACACAGGATTTATCTCTCCACGTTTGTACTTCATTATAAATTCCTTAGGTATTTTTTTTGGAGGAAGGACAGGATTTGAAACAGATGAAAGACCTTTGGAAAGCAATGATTCTGGAAAATTACCTAAAAATGTATGTTCACATTCGTCAGTTTGGTAAATTAGAGAAAATAAGCCAAGCAAAAGCACTAAAACCTCTCTTAAAATTGAAGATTACTTCTGACACAGTTATATGGGTTTTTCCATTACATACAAGTTTCTACTAAACATTTTGGAACAAATGACAAGTGTACTCTGGACATGTCTTATTGTACATGTCTCTTGGAATACTAAACACTCAATCTCAGCCAAAAGGCAATTGGAGTACTAAGACTACTTTGCAAAGAAGGGCTATCACTGTCATACCATTAAGGTTTCAAATAATCATAGAATTTTAGTGATGTCACAGTCTTCAGAGGCTCACCATTTTTACACATGATGGCGCTAAGGACTAGAATAAAATAAGACACAGACCTGGGACTCTAAAGTTTTTTGCTTTCCGTTGACTATTTTATATTTATTACCTTTCACATTGAATTCAATCGAATTTCTAAAGTGTTGTCTCTGCTCTATACTAAACACTATGCTAAGTGATAATGTAGACTATAAACCAGTATCAGTCCAATCCCTTCCTTGAAGGGGTAACACAGCCTCATCTCAAGATGGCAAGACACGCCTGAAGGGGCTGAACAGTCAACCAGTAAAAAACAATTAGGAGAACAGCAAGGGGAAGAATGTCCACAGACTTCCTATCATGTTGGAGGCCAGAGTTCCAAGTGGGACACGGCCACAAGTAAATCAGCATATATCCAGGAAACATTTAAACCGGAGACTCTGAAGAACTTACTGGCTATCCCCGTCTTAAAGAACGTAGGCATTAGCGCTAATGAGAAAGGGGTCATACCCGTCACTTGTGTAACCTTGGATGCCATATTTGACAGGCTGTAACTTGCCGAGCAATGCACCGTGGCTGTCGTTACTGACTGGGATGATGGCTGAACTGGCAAGTTCTTTTTCAGCATCTGAGCAAAGCTAGGGACCCGGGAGCTCTGAAACCAGTCATGGCTGGCAGGCATTTTCTCACCTACAAATCAGAGGATTGGCAGAAACAAGGGACTAGGTTAATTAAAACTACTCTGAAATAAAAAACAAAAACAGAAACACTACCGCAAATTTCCATTAATGCAACACACACACACACACACACACACACACACACACACACACACGGCAAGCGCTAAATCACTCTGACGTCGTAACCGCTTTGTGACTAGTTTCTAAAGGCACAAACACGTTTCCGCTAACTCCCTCCCCTCAGCCCTGCTACCTAAGGGGAAGGAAGGGCCGAGGAGCTCCTTGGGAAAAGGCCCTGGGGGTCGGGACAAATGAGATAAAAATATGGTAACAGGAGCCCAGAAGCGGCCTGGCGGCCTCCCGCGTTCCAGCCCAACTCCCACCCACCAAAATCGTCCTTCCTGCCCTGGCGGCCGAACCCCGTGGGCGGGCAGCTCAGGCCGGGCCGCAGGCCGCGGGGCTCTCCGGCCGACGCCATCGCTTCCTCCTCCCGGCCTCAACCTCTCACTTCAGGCGGCTGTGCGTGAGCGCACGCGGCCGGCGCGGCGGCTTCCCAACGCAGCCTCGAGGCGGCCGCACACGACCCGGACTGACGCCACCGCGCCCGCCGCGTCCAATCACCAACCGACTCTGCGCCCACGCCTGCGCCCTGAGCGGGAGGCGCCCCCGCGGGCCACGTGCCTTCAAAGCGCTGTTATGCCGGCCCCGCGCTCTCAGCGTGGGGACTCAGGCCCACTGCCGCCTTCTCCGCTGGGGCGCGCAGCAGAGCTGGCGCTGCGCAGCACCGACAGTCCCTGTCCTGCCTCCCAGAGCCGGTGGTGCCTGTGGGGGTGTGGGTGGCTTCAGGGAGACTCAAGGCTTGGCTTCCCTGGTGTCACAGGCGCAGCCTGTCCTCCAAACAGGTGGCAGCGTGGCGAGTTCATGGCTCTAATAATCTGTTTGACAGACCCAATGTGTTTTCAGTTCTTTGCTCTTGTAAAAGTTGAAGGAGGCCCTAAATGGAGATGTTCGCTGATAGATTGTTGAAAATATTTTTAATGAAAAGGAATAAATATGTTTTGGCACAAAACCCAGAAAGAATTCAAGGAAGTGAGTCACACTGTTTATAATAAAGTTTAAATGCCTCTCTACTTCTTTATATAGACAGCGTTTCTGAAGCATTGAATGACTTTAACCAAAAGGGAAAGAAAAAAATAATAGAATTCATAGTTTTCTGCCTCATTGTAAATCGCAAGAAGTCTGATGCACCCACAAACACGTGGGCTAATTGGGAGGGAAAAACAGCCTCATTACTCTCACTAAGCAACGCGTTTTCAGTAGAAGGGTATCTTTAGGAATGATCAAAATGTGCTTGTGTTGCTTCAAGTGCCCATTAATAACTAAAGATAATCCCATTCAGAATTTTTTCTTTACATTTAGAAGCTTTTGCTTACAGAAAATTTTAAAAGATTCAACTGTTTTTGTCAAGAAGTAGGTTAAGGGTGATGAATAAAACTTCTAAGTACCAAATACATAATTAGGATCAAATGTCAGGTGGGATGTGGAATGGAAACAGAAGCTCAAGCAGTAAAAAGAATGGGTAAAAATTACTCTCAAAGGTAAAGCATATACATAATGCTTATTTTCAAATAATTTCATATTTACAGAAGAATTATAAACATAGTGTAGAAAGTTGCTCTATACCATTCCGTGCAGTGTTCCTTAATGGTACCATCTTAAATAACCATAGTCCATTTGGCAAAAGTAAGAAATTAACTTTGGTACACTACTAACCATGCCATATATTTTATTCAGATTTCACCAGTTTTTCAAGTAATGTCCATTTTCTCTTCCAGAATTCAATCCAGGATACCACACTGCATTTAGCTGTTATGTCTCTATGGTAGCTTTTTAGTCTTACCCTTGTTTTTCAAGACCTTGATACTTTTGAAGAATACTGGCTGGATATCTTGTAGAACGGCTCTCAATTTGGATTTGCCTGGTGTTTTCTCATAGTTATACAAGTGTTAAAGGTATTTGAGAAGACTGCTGCGGAGGCGAACTGCACTTCTTGTGGCTTATCAGGGAGTACCTGGTAGCAATAACTATTACTGGTGATGTTAACCTTGATGACTTGGTTAAGGTTGTGTCTGTCAGGTTTCTGCACGGTAAAGGTACTGTTTTCCCTTTTCTATACTCTGTTAGAAGTGCAGCATACACACAGAGGAGGGAAACACATGTCTACCTCCTGGAGGGAGGAGTGTCACAAAATTTGTTGACATAGGTTTAAACCACCATGCTAATAAATATTGTGAAGGAAATGATGTGAGTCTATGCAGGTATTCTTTTTGCACCCTGGCATTTCACTCGGTAATTTTTATTCACCTTTGGATCTTGCCTAAAGCAGTCATTATTGTGGTGGTCCTTATTTTAAATGTTTTCTCAGTAAACGTTTTTATTGAGATGTAATTGATATATATTTTATTAGTTTCAGGTGTATAACAGTGCATATGAGGTCAGAGAATTTCATGACCTCATTCTAGAAAGAGTGCTACATACTTCATTGCTGAATATCACAACGATCGCCTTCAAAGTATTCCCCTTGGGAAGCTGTGCACCAACGTCAGAGCCTAGTCCACCCTTCAAAGCAACTTTGGAACCCTTTTTCTGGAATGGCCATCAGAGCTGTCATAGTGCCCAAACTCTGGTGATTAAGTTTGTGAACTTGCCACCGTGCAATTAATACCTGCAATAGGACTCAAGTAAAGAACTAATTTCCTTATTTTTAGTTGGTTTGTTATTAAGCAATTTTCTGGAAGTATTATCTTAGACACTAGATCTAAAAATGTAGGCAAAGAATTTGCTTCTCTGGTAAGTCTGACCAGTAGGCATAATAAAGTTCCTATAACCTCCAACTGTAGAGGTGATTGGGGGGGATACAGAGATGAGGCAAATAGTAGATAAGATTGTCTAGCAGACAGAACACCAATTATGACACTAGCACTAGGGCTTCAGTTTTAGTTGTGTTACTAAGTTTGTGTGACAATGGAGAACATTTAATTCCCCTAAGACACACACACACACACACACACACACACACACACACACACACACAGGATTGGCTGGCTTAACTATGTTGGCTCTTTTGGAGGTTTAAAAAAATTTAAAAAAATAAATCTTTCAGATAGAATACTGCCTTATCTACCAGTGCAAGAGTCTGCCCAGAGGCGTTCCTGATGTATTTTCTAGCTCTAGTTTCTTCACTCTTGCTAACCCATCCTTTAAACTGACTGTACTGAGTTGGCTGATTCCAAACTTGAGTTGTGATTAACAGTATTATCACTACCTTTGAATATTATTTTAGATTTTGCTGTTCTTTTAAACTTTTTATTATACTATGCATGTACATTATACATCTACCTTCATGTGAACAAAACACATGTAAACACACAAAAATAATACAGTATGATTAAAAACAAACAGCTGTGCTGGCCACTAGTGTAGCAGGTGGGACAGGGCATGATACCCCTGCAGCCTCTGCTGGGCCTCTTTCCGACTGTGTCCTCCTCCAGCTAGTCCGTACAAGGATTTTTTTTCTTTTTTTTTTTTTTTTTTTTGCTTTTTGGTATGTGGGCAGCTCCCCGGCTGGGAATTGAACCCAGGCCGCAGCACTGACAGCGCCAGCGCCGAAGCCTTACGCTGCTACACCATCAGGGAACTCCCAAGGATTTATTTTTTTAAGCATTATCTTCTATGAAAACATTTAGCAACTAACATAGGATGGGCATCTGTCAGTTATAAAACTAAACTATAAAATGAAGACTTAACTATAGACTGAAACCAATTAACTGTGACTTTATTACAATAGTTACAAACAATATTTTAGTGGTATTTAACCATATTACAATTACTCAAACTATATACAAATAGGTATTTATACAAGTCTATATTTTTTAAAAAAGAAAACACAATTAATTACCAAAGAAATTCACATTACCCACAAGAATTTTTCTAAAAGGTACAGGCAATAACAGGAAATTCACAGTTATTCTGAAAACATTTTAAGATGCAAGTATGATATTGCACAAAATACAGTTATAAACCCTACTGAGTGGATGTATATATTTTAATCTAGTTTTTCACAAAATTTACATTATCATGCAGCACTTCACTGTATATAGAACAGTGGAACGAGAACAGGTTAACTTATAAACTTGTAATACAATGGCCACAAAAATTAGAATTACTTTAAAGTTACATTTAAAATCATTTTAATATACAAAAGAAACCACCCCAGTGTAATGGAACTTAATGGGCGAATCACAGTTTGTTGACAGATGAAGTTACTTTCAGTGCTCCTCCTTGTCCCTGCACTTCTTTTCCTTCTCATCCTGCAGTGCCGTCCCGAGCTTTTTGATGAGAACTGACAGAACCTTGTCTAGGGGGTCCATGACTCCTCTCTGAAGCCATTTAGGAATAGTCGTCCTGGCATGATGGAAGCCCAGTTTCTGAAGAATATAATCAACGCCTACTGGATCAATCTTTCTTCCAGTCCAAGAAATTAATCTGCATAATTACAAATAATAATTAGGAATACAGTGTCCTAACACAGTGCTGATGGTAAGTTCGAGAATGTCACGAAGTCTCCATAATGTGCTCAGACAAAGTATTTTCAGTAGGTGCATTTGAATAACCTAACCTGCAGTTAGGAGTCACTACACTAGCATTCAAAAAGGTGGGAAGTATCCCCGAGAAGCCTATACACAGTGGTGGAGTTCAGTGAATTTCATCCTGCTTAATTTACATTAGGCCTCAAGTTACACAGTCCCCTTAAACATTTAAAGGACATTTGGCTGGTTCTAAAACATGTCACCCTGATGGGAGGAATCCTTTCACAATGTATATGTGTATGAAATCATGATGCTTTACACTTAAAATAGCTTTCTGTTTTTTTAATTACACCTCAAGAAAGCTGAAAAAAAAAAAAAGGAGTTCAACAACTCTGTGGCAAAATAACCCCTTTAGATACAGGTAGGCACACACCTGCAGCACTTCTCACCTGAGAGTGGGTTCCAGATGCCACGTGTTGCACATAAAATCTCTCCAGTCCACAGTGCTGTAAGGAATGCTATCTTCTCCGTCTTTGTCAGTGGAACTGTCATCATGTATAATAATTGGACTTTTCTGTCCTGGTCGAGTAGATAAAATCCGAGGTGGGAAAATGGCTATAATGAGAACAATGGATTAATATTGCAAATAGCTGTCATAAGAATTTATTTTAAGTCACTATACAAACCAAATAACTGATCCCATTTATTATTTTATTTATGAACTGGTCAAAGCTTCATTTAATTACATTTATTAAAAAGCAATATTTAAAGTAAGCTATAAATAAATGCCAATTATTGGTATTGCTTGAAGACAATACCAAAGTTATTTTATTATCTTACAATTAGAAATAACAATGTCATCATTTACTTTTGAGTAACTATATGTTTTACATATATGTGTGTGCCTAAAACTAATGGTACAGAATGTTGAGATTTATTTGATAGCAGGCCCAGGGCACTAAAATTGACAGTTATAGTTTTCCTACAGAATGGCTATAGGTGGATGACACTGTATTTTAACAACTTTATTGAGATATAATTCACATACCACGCAGTTCACTCATTTAACGTGTACAACTCAATGGTTTTAGTATGCTAGCGGCTATCCGTATATTTGAACAGTGGTACTAACTTAGGCACTTTTTATGTAAACAGCCCTTCACTCTATATAGTGAATACTCATGTTTTATGAATGATATAGTCTTTTGAAATTGGTGATCATAAATAATTGGCGATCATAAATAATGTATATAAGATCGAATCTGACACAGGTAGCTTCACGTATCTTTCACAAATTCAGCATTTCTCTTAGGACACAGGTTTTTCAAGACACAAATGGGCATAAAGTAACTAGTAATTAGGTGTTATGATATGTACTGTGTAGCTCTGGTTATAACTTCACTGGGATTAGCAGCAGGGAGAGTACACTGACTGGAAACCAATCAATGCAGGAATGAGACTGCTGTCATGCTACATTAAGAACACAGGTGTCATCAGTGACCACCTGCCCAGCAGCTCTGCTTTTGGTTATTCCTAATGATGGTTACAGTGCTATCAATTATCTTGATGTTCTAGAAATATTGTTGGTTCTGGTCTAGTTTCACATGCTGTTAAGAACTTTTCCAGGCATGTTTATGTTTATTTGAGCCAAAAGCAATTGCTTTTAGTTTTAATGCTTACAGCTATTAAAATTTTATTTATAATTGAACTCCCCACAGATAATAAAACTTCATTACTATACTGTACGTCTAGTAATCAAGTCCCTATTTCTTCTTTTCCCACTGAAATGTTTTAGAACAGTTTACATAAAAAAGTTTGTTTGTTTGGATTTTTTTTAGAAATACATACAGTTCATGGCAGACCAAGACCAACACAATATTTCATAAAATGACGGTTTCACATAATACCTGAGAGAGAGAAATCTGGCAGACTTTCATAGCTAGGTAGACTAGAAAAGAACTCTGAACTTCATCGGTTTATCTAGAATCTGTTTCTCTCCACACTAAAGATTAAGACAGAAAAACAAGAGGACTGCTGTGACTGGTGGGTGTTGGTGCTATATGTGAAAACTGAATCTACTTACAATATATATAACATTTCCTATGACATAGTTTCAATCATTTTACTTGAAGTGTTCATAGATTTCTCCCAGCCATCATTTTTTATTTTATTCACACTGAATTTGGGGCATATCTAGATTGAATAATTTTAGAAGAGCAGTTCAATTTATGCTGAACTTTGCACTCTTTCAACATGGTCTTCTGATAATCTTTTTGTTTTCTTCACACAAACATCTATCATGAGGCTATTTTGAAATATCTGCTAGACACATTTTATATTTCTTCATGAAAAGAAAGCAGTGTTACAGTGTGATGTAAACAAATGACACACAAACATTGTTTTATTGTGCTTTACAGATTATGGTAGTTTGTTTTGTTTTGTCTTTTTTAACAAATTCAAGGTAAGAACCTCCACCAACAAACAGATTGGGTCTTGCTTTATCGTGATGCTCTCTTTATTGTGGTAGTCTGGAATCAAACCCACAGTACATACCTCCGAGGTATGCTTGTACATCCATTCCAAGTAGTTTCTAAAAATTACATCTGTTCTTTTAATACATTCATACAAGTGTGCAATAAATATTTATGGAATGAATAAAGACCATGTATTTGAAGAGCATTCCATATCACTACATTTCAAACTACCTTACTTTAAGTAACTCCATTGTATGGACACACCATAATATACTCAACAATTCCATATGGATATTAGGGTCACCATAAGTTTTTTAATGGGCAAACATTTAAGTTTCCAGTGAGTAAACCAATGTTACCTAGCTCATAAAAACAAAAGCTACCAAGGTTTAAATATTTATAAAAAGAAAATGTTCTCTATACTCTAAACAGATTTATCTTACTTTAGCTTTCCCAATTATGGACACAACTCATACTACCTTATTTTGTAGTTGTTCCTTTAGTTATTTCACTTTGACTAGCCATATTTCTTTTTCTTTTTTTTTTTTTTTTGCTTTTTTGCTTTTTGGTATGTGGGTAGCTTCCCTAACTGGGAATCGAACCCAGGCCGCAGTGCTGACAGTGCCAGCACCAAAGCCTTAAGCCACTACACCATCAGGGAACTCCCATAGCCATATTTCTTCAAAGAGGTTTTTTCTTTTCTTTTCCTACTCTGTGAGAATCTCCCACAAGGCCTGATATGTACATACATACTCGTATATGGAAACATTTTGTAAAGCGTAAGACACCATTCAGTGTGAGGCATGGTTAGAAAGAGTGCCATGTACCCAGTGGATACTCAGAAAGTCTGTCACACAGCCTTACTAATACATTATTTATGTTTATTTCATTAATGTATTGATACTTGCAAATCATAGAGGAAGGAGGCACATTCTACTCATTTTGTCATTAGACAATAAAAATCCATGTAAAAATGGCAGAAAGATGCCTTTCTTAAAGCTTGAAAAAAAAAAAAAAATCCCCATACGAAAACATGCTACCCACCTTTTTCTTTTTCTTTAAGATAAGCAGACACTAAGTCATGGAGAAACATGATGAGCTCAGCATCCATGGTCACACAGATGTGGTCAGTGAACTCTGTCACCACACTGCACTCTACCTTTGGCTTCAGGCTGGCATCTGCAAGGGCAAAGCTCTTTTATAGTAAAGATTTAATGAAGTAAGTCCCTTTCTCTTCCTGTTATTAAGGGATTTACATGCATTTGTGTAAATGCATCCACTTAAATGCAACCATAGAGAAATAAATAGTTTCTATATGTTTTACAGGATAGTGATAGTTTACTAAGCACTTTCCAAGTATATGCCATTTATTCCTCATAAGAACCTTGTGAATGAAGTCCTATTATTATGCCCCATTTTACTGAGAACAAAGAGGTACAAATGGATTCAATTATTTACCCTAGGTCATGTGGGTGGTAAGAAAATAAATTGCATCCAATTATATTAGTATTACAAAAATAACCTGTGTGGAAACAGCAGTAGTTTGTAGTTCCTTCAGAATTTCCTTAGTACCTTATGAAACTGAAGACTGTTCTTCCACATACCCTGTAATGAAGGTTCTTGTGGCTCTTGAACATGAATGGATTTGAAGTCAAGCTGCATCCTTGGTAATGCGAAGATCGTCTCTGTTTCATGATTATAGCTGGAACCACCCCTGAATCCACTCAGCAAACTGGAATTCTTCACCATGGTGCTGTTCTCAGTGTTATTAGCATCAACATTACGAAGTAGGTTTAGCTCTACATGCATAATAATACAGACCATAAGAATCAAATTAAACTAGTAGGCATTGATAAGCCTAAAGCTTTCATGACACTGATACATAGAACTTTTATCATTTCAAAAGTTGGGAAATAATCACATTTTAAAAAACAGTCACAAAGAAGTTGTGCTCTTTGGAATAGTTATCTATATATGTAGATGGAGTATAATATATTATTTATACATATAAATATAGTGATATGTTAATATGTAAGTAGTGATTTGTATTTATATATCTATATATACACAAACATGTATAAAATAGTGATATCACTATTCTCAAGACTGAAGTTTTTATAAAAAGCTTGTCCAACCCACAGGACACATGCATCCTAGGACGGCTTTGAATGCGGCCCAACACAAATTCATCAACTTTCTTAAAACATTATGAGATTTTTTTTGCGACCTTTTTTTTAAGTTCATCAGCCATCATTTGTGCTAATGTATTTTATGTGTGACCCAAGATAATTCTTCTTTTAATGTGGCCCAGGGAAGCCACAAGGTTGAACAACCCTGCTTTATAACGTGATTTTTGGATAAATCCAGTCATCTAATCTATTTTGCATTTTGTTTTTTGAACTTTAAAATGAATATTATTCTCAACTGAATTCATGTCTGAATTTCAGTTTCATTAATCTCAAAGTTCTTCATTCACTGAATACTTCACTTTATAGAATTAAGTATGATCCTGATCTTGGAATCAGGTGGAAGTCCTGATTTTCCCTCACATATGTGCTATGATTACACTGTGGCTGTCTTATAAAAGTTAGCATTTTCCTAGGTACACAAGTAGCAGTTCAATATGCTCACAGTCCCTCCATAGTACCCCAGCCAAAAACGACCCCTCCCCAAAACCTCTACTTGGAACGCAGAGCAGTCAATGTGTGCAGACCTTTCTCACTTGCTTCTGCACCCTCCTTGGTTCTCAGAATGCTTTTAACAGTCTCTAGCCCCTGATCTATTAGGAACCATTTTCCATGGGGCCCAGGTCATCTTCTCCATTTTGAAAAGTCATTTTTAAGTAAAACATTTAAGTCTTAACATGTCTCAATCTAGTCAGCTTTCCAATACAAATGAAATGACTGGTAAAAGCAGTACTGTGAACTCAAACACAAACATGACCACAAAATAATATTATTTAGTTTCATGTTAGTCCATCCATCCTGAATCTCGTTTGTATCATTCTATTACCTAACTGTGCAATAACTTTCCCAAACCTCTAATGTTTAGCTTTAGTATAAATGTATTTTTCCAAGTATCATAAAGTAAACTTGATTTCATTTATTTAAGCCAATTCAATTTTGAATGTTTTCAGTTATATCTAAAATAATCTTACTGTATGTTGTTATTTGGCAGTAGGAGTAAAATGAAACTTGTTTAATTGGAGAAATGAAAATTCTCCCTCCACTTAAATTCTAAACACAGTCAACAGAGCCCAAGTTAAAAAAAAAAACACAAAAAACAATTTCTCCCCCAAATCAAACTCTGAACCTTCGTTCCTCGTGGCTGTAACATAATTGAACCATTCTTTCACACTTGCTACTCCATGGGGTGGGTTTTCATGGCGACGCCTTGTTATCTTGGTTATTGTTGCCATGGGACTTTCCAAAGCTCCACATGGTTTGGTAACCATGGTATTATGGCCCAGGTGAAAATCCAATGTTTGTACAATATACGTAGAATGATCACTAGAACCTAGAGGGAAGGAAATGTTTCTTAATGTAATGAACTATATTTAGAGGCAAGAAAATAGTTGTGGCCTTACAGCAACAGATTAAGAGATGGCTGTGAAACTGAAGAGTTTGATATGTGTGAGAAAAAAAAAAAAATCACAGATAATTTTTCTTCTTTTTAGCTATAACTGGATTTGTCCCAGTAAGGGGAAGAGCATCAAACATTTTTTTCATCTGCCATTAAGAAACCACTGAGTAGGAAAATCAAAGCTGAAGAGCACTGGCTTTACCACTGCAGAGTTAAAGCACAGCCTTGCCCATCAGAGATTTATGGCACGGCCTTGACTGGCAAATCATTTCCTCACACTGCCTCTGTGTCTCGTTCATGTTTCATTATAAGTATTTACTATTCACTATGATGATGACTGTGGCTAGCCACAGCAGCAGAAACTTTAATAAGAAACAGAGTAGATAAGAAATCAGTCCTTTCACACGTCCCAGACTTTATAGATACTGACTCATTGGCAGTGATCTCCCTGACACGTCAGGTACATGATGACAAACAGAGATGGACTTCAGAAGTATCTTACGAAAAACTGACAAAAGATTCAAGAAAGGAAAACCACTTTGCCACACGAGGGCTCCAGACAGTATCCAGCCATGTAATATGAAAAGCAGAAGCATTTATGGCCGGACATATTCCAGACAGCCCTCGTACATTATCCTATCAGAAGGTAGGAAAGAGTAAAAGCTTGAAATGTGTCTCTTTACCATCTTCCCAGATTTTCTGAGCTTCGGTCCAAAAAGCAATATTTGGTTCTTCTAAGTGAAAAAGGGCCCAGGATTTTGAACGGAAATTTGGGCCATGAAAACAAGCTAGTGTCATATGATTCCCATGTAAGCTCATGGATCCTCCAAACTGCATTCCGTCTTCTGGCAGTGGGATCTGGAATAAGGACAAGTGGCACCCCGACACCACCTTCAGCACTCCAGGCCAGTGCCGGTGATGGGCTGCATCCAGCACTGTAAGAAAACCAGAACCACTCATGTCGGAGGCCTCACTTAAAGGACGAAAACAACAATCCAGCCTCTGGTGAACATGAAGACACAGTGTGCAAAGAGGCTGCGTAGGGAGGGATGGGGCTAAACAAAGTGGCACTTCTAGTAATAATTATAACTAACACTGACGTCATGATTAATGAATGCCAAGTACTTGTGCGAAATTTTATTCAACCCCCACAGTAACTCTGGGAACTAGGTATTCCATCCTGACTCTTGTCAGTGAAGCAGCATGTTCAATAAACCAGCGACTAGAAGGCCCAGAAATCGAATGCAGGTCCCTTGATTTAAAGTACTTTTATTCTTTTATACCTCTGCTACTCGAAAGTGAGGTCTGAGGACCATCAGCATCACTCTGAACCTTATTAGACAATGCAGACTCTTACGTCCAGTCCATCCCATCCCTCCTGTGTCAGAACTGCATTTGAATAAAGTCCCCAGGTGTTTCAGACACACACTGAAGTCTGAGGAACACGAACCTATGTTTCCCACATAGGCCAGCACTGTGCTTTGTGGCCATTTTCCGCAACCCTCATTCTGGGCCCCACCCTGGTTCTGGGCCCCACCCTGGTTCTGGGCCCAACTCTCCTTCTGGGCCCCTCCCTCGTTCTGGGCCCACGCATGCGCTGTATTTAGTTGGTATGTCTCTTCAGTGTCCTTTAATTGAAGGACCCCCTTACCTGTTTGTTGATTTGTCATGACAAGGACTTTTGTAAAGAATCCAGGCCAGGCACCTTGGGAAACTTCCCTCTATTTGTATATGCCTGATACCAATTCCAATTCCAATTCCAAAACACAGAACAAAACAAAACAAAACAAGACAAAAGAACAGGGACTAGGGGAACAAAATAAATGAAACCACAAGGAAGCCACTGAACAATATCTAGAAGGTAGGACACTGTGCAGAGAACTGGCCAAGTCTCTTCAATAGGTCAGGTCATTAAAATAAGGGCTATGCTGAAGTAGAAGAGAGTAAAGGAACATCACCAGATTTTTTTTACCTGTGATCTGGACAAACCAGTTGTAAGGACAATTTGAGGTCAACTGTGGAATGGGGTCAGAGGCTAGAGGAAATAAATTAGCAAAATGGAGAGTGAGAGACTGAGTGGAAGGGTTACGAACAGTATGAAGAACATTTTGGGGAAAAGGACACACGTATCTAGGTGCACAGAATACATATCTGAAGTACATGCTCTCAGGTGTCAGTGGTGATTTCTGGGTGGAATGGGATGTTTTCATTTTTTGCTTGTATGGATTTTCTAGTCTTTTCTCAATGCCCAGGTACTGGTTCTGTGAGAGTAAGTGATGAAAGTGCCCTGATTTGGACAACGGTCTCACCACTTGGACCTGCATACTAGTTATAGCCTGCAGGCCCGTTGTCTAGACTCCTACGGCGGCCTCCCGGCCATGGTCACATCACTGCAGCAACTCTGGGACCGGTAACGACTGCACTTCCATTCTCCACCGCCCGCCCCCACAAGTCCCTGTCCCTGTCCTTCACACAGCAGCTAGAGTGGTGCTTTAAACAGGAGTATGTGAAGAAAGTCGATCAAATAGTATCCAATGTGTTCAGAGCACCCTACCATATTGAAAACCTGGCCTGTGGCCTCCTGCTACACGCCCAGCACGTTCCTGCTGGTGCACTGTGCCAGCAGAGACTACCTTCATGATCCTCAAACCAAGTCTCTTCCTGCCGAGGAGCTATGCACCCCGCAATCGCCCCTGCATCTTAATCTAGATCTTCTACTTCAGAAGACTCCCATGACCCCCCTCCTAAAACAGCTGTCCGCACGCACTGTCATTCTCTATTTCCTCCCCTGCTTCCTTCTCTTCCTCAGCACTTCTCACCACCTGCAATTTCCTTGCACTTTGTTAGTGAATTAATTACGGCCCGTCCCTCCCACTAGAACGTACCCTTCAGAGGGACAGGCACTTTGCCTTCTAGTAGCTCTCCTGGCCTAAAACAGTGCTTGGCACACGGTTATGCGGAATAAACAGTTGCTGACTGAGCTACTGGGTGAAAGCACTAATCTCCTAATACGACACAGCCTGTCAGACATGCTGAGTCACAGCCCACATCCTGAGGCAGAACACTGGACGGGCAGGGAGCGCGTGTGGTCGTGGCTGAGGTGTGGCGGGGAGGAGACCAGGGACAAGGATGTCGCCTCGACGGCGGGGAGGGGCTCGCTGAGCGAGGGGAGCCGGGCACGTGTGTCCCTCCGTGAGTGTGGTGTATGGGCATTGCTGTTACTTGCTACATTCAGGTTGCAACAGTACTGAGTGGAAGGCAGAGCACAGATAAAGGCTTAGTTCTAACTCTTACGTTGTTCCTGCGAGCTCTTCTCAAGGTTATTCACCACGGTCTTGGGTGGAAGATAAGGAACAGGTCCCCAGGTCGACAGAGCCCGTTTGCTGGTGTCAAACTGCTGTGTGAAGAACTCCTGCAGCTTCATCCCTATTTTTATCAGGTCTGGTGTGGTTGACCTGGAGATCATGACTTGGAAAATATCCCACTTCAAATCTCCATGGACAAAAATTTCACTAGAACATAAAGCAGAGTCCTTAGATCTAATGGAAGATAGTTGAAAAGGACAAGAGCAATGCATTCCCTGCCTAGTCCCTTCATTCACATTAACTGCATAACACAAAATCAGTGGGCGAGAAAAAGGAATTGTTTGTGCTTTCTCCCTGGATGAGAGAAAGCACGTGAAGATGGGTCACACTGAGTCCCTCGAGCAGTGTGTCACAGGTACCTCTTATCCGTGATGCTCGAGTCCAGCGTGTTATACAGGTTCACCTTCCACTCATCCTGAAGCTTGAGGTCGGCGTTACTGAAGATGCCCATGAGGATGCTGGAGCCCATGTAGTCCACACGGGCCTCCGTGGAGCCCATGGTAATCTGGATTTTGTGACTGGGCTGCTGGTTTGGATGTTCAGAAATATGAGCTAAAGGAGAAATCATAATTACTTTTCACAGGAATGCCTAATGGGAAGAACTCATCAAGTCAAAACTTTTTAAAACGATTTTTCCCATGTGTTTTTCAGTTGTAAAATTCCAACATACCAACCATCTCCAAAGCATTGACATCGATGGTCCCGCCAACCACGCCTCCTTTGGAGTCCAACTGAGACCGGCCCAGCCCCACGGACATGCTGATCTCCCGGTCTCGGTTACTGCCCACCGACAGGCGGCCCTGACTCTTCAGGCCACTTGTCGTCCACCTGTCGAAAAAAAGAGGTCCTTAGTCAGACACACGGCTTCCCCGCCATGAATTTAAACAGGACTTAGATGACTTCAAAAACGTCTGGCACTAAAATACATTTCTTATAAAAACAGTGATAAATGCTTGAATATTAAAATTAATGATGAAGCTTTCATTTTAGCTAGAAAATTGTCATTTTTCCTCTTTTTAGAACATATATTTCATGCTAATTTATAATACCATTAGGATTAGATTAAGTCATTTTCAGGATAAAGCAATTTTATATCTTTTATTTACTGTTTTTACTGTATCAAACCTTTTGGCATTAAAAAAGGTCTGAATTTCTTTACCACAATATAAGGAAAATTAAAACTGATGACTGATCACTCTCTCCATGTCCGAATGGCTTACGTTGTGTTCCCCATCACATTACTCATATTCATCTGGACATTCAATTGCTTCAAGTTGATAGCGAACACGACAAGCGTCTCCCATGGGGTCCCTTGTTGACTTGCTGCTTTGTTTGATTTGTTAAAAGGCGTGGATGTTTTTGAAAGTGAATCTAAACATAGAAAAATCACATGAACATTTACTCATATAGATGCTCAACGATCACAAAGCAGAAAACCTGTCTTACTACTATAATCCGAAGCAACTGAAATACGACATCCTGTGGCAAGGCCTACCGTGAATAGCTGTCACAGTGCCTCCGAAACAGTTTGCATTTACTGAACATTCTGTAGTGCTGGCAGTCTCGCTTCTGAAAGCGCATAGAGCACTGTGTAACCAGTTTTACACACGGGGCTTCTGGTGGGGGGCAGGGGACAGCAGCACAGATCACTTGCCACCCTGGGATTTCCTAACGAGGAAATCCTACGTCGCTGGTGACAACCTGAGGGCCTGACGGCAGGGAGAACCCCGACATGCAGAGCCGCCATGCTCATGGACTCTGGCACACCATGAGCCGTGCATCTGCTCAGGAGCCTCTGGTCTTACCTCGTGACCTGCACTACACACTCATGTTTATGTGCACAGACCCAAGGGGAGTGCTGAGGACAGAGTTCAACACCACTGGGTAAATAAGAGAATGGCCGAAAACACAGATTAGCTTTCAATATCGAACATCTTTCACAGCATTGTAGGTTTGTTTTCCCTTTAAAAATAAGTGTACCAGGTGGATCACCCCAACAATCGGGTGGATCACCCCAACAACATGCCATCCCCCTTGCCCCATCCCGGTTGCTCTACTGCTGGCAAACACTCTGAAGTGTGTTGTTGTTTGGTTTGGGGTCCCCACACCATGTTCCTGTAGGAGTAAATCTCCCTGCAGTAGGGACAGAAATCTGGGAGTAACAGACATAACTTTTACCCTGCGGGCACTTGGAGGGCTACTGACAACAGGGAGAACAGTTACCTCTTCGGGGAACTGAAGAATCAGACACACTCCTGGATCTTACGGACGCTGGGGACTTCAGGCTCTGTGCCGCCGTCCCGGGTGACATGCTGCTGCTTGTCACATGCTCACCGAACACATTGGGTGACTGGGGCATGTGGGTGAAGGAGGCCGACTGACTGGGCTGTTCCCAGGTCCTGCAGTAAGCTTTTCTAGATGACTCAGGGGAAAGGTGCTGGCTTACCCCTTCGATGGAATCAGGTGTCCCCGGGCCGGACGCTAACGGGGAAGAAGAAACAAAACCAGAAGTAATGGGGTAAAACCACCCTGTCATAAAGCACAGTAGACTCCCAGTTACCCGGCACCCATGGGGCTGGGTAGATGACAGATAAACGTTAAGGACACTGTCCATTAACTGGAACTCAAGCAACCGGCAAAATCTCAAGCAATCGGCGAAAAAATTCTGTTCCCATTTTATAGATGAGGGAACAGATCTAGACCAGATTTCCAGTATTTTCTGTTGTAGCATGCTAACTCCACCTTTCACCTACACAATATAATAATTCTACATGATGTCAAAGTCCTAGAGAAACAATGCAGGCAACATGGCAGCATGCCCCCAACATTTTCTGTTTTCCATGCTTAACTAACAAGGATTAACCTGGAAGGTATTTCTTCTGCATTTCCAAATTTTACAAAGATTACAGAGCAATCATCATAGACTACAAGTCAGCTGAATGTCATCTCTGAGAGGGCATGCTTTCGGTGACTTACAAAACACTAATGTATCCCCAGTTGCTTAGCACATCAGAGGGGCTCAGACATTTGCTGAATGAGGGAATGAGTTGCATGATACAGCTTATTGAGTAAGACTAAGTTTGTGTTATCAACCATGGGACTTATTACTATTGTAACCTAAACTAAACACAACCTGAGTATAATTATAATTGTATAACAAGCTTACTTGGCAAATTTATAGTTTGGTCTCCGAGGAATAGGCGTCTTGCAATACTTCTCCTGTACCAGGCTCGTGGAAATGCCAGAATTTCACTGAGTCGGCGCATATCATATTTAAAGGAAGCAGACCCTATATCACAAACAGCTGATACATAAATAAAATTTGTTAGGACAGAGTTCCAAAACCTGTATTATTTCCATGCAATATGTATAATATGTCATGATATTAGAGAACTGAATTAGGATGTTACAAGTCATGAAATATCAAAGTAAGTTGCACAGTATGACGAGTGAGTAATGATGACATGTTCCTTCCACAAACGAGGAAAAGAGTACGTTCTAACATTATTAGTTGCATTCCTTTTTTGAGGTGAGGGCACGTTAAAATCCTATTATCACTTCATCATGAAATTCTCAGAGAGGTTCTAAAGATTGGACCCTTTTTAAAAATGTAAACAGATGTTTCTTTTATAATTCACATATAATTCTGTCTTATTTGTGTGTGTGTGAGGTCAGAACATTTAACATGAGATCCATCCTCTTAGCAAATGTTTAAATGTACGATACAATACTGCTATCTTCGGGGGTGATGCTGTCATCCCATTTCCTAAAACCTCTAATGACCTCTCAGTGCGCAAAGGATCAGGATCCTATCTGTAGCCTGGCACCTGAGTCCCCGCTGCGACCAGGCCATGGTCTCCCTCTGGCCCCTCCTATTTTGTGCAACCAATTAAACGCTCACTGTACCACTGCTTCAACCTCACGGAAACAAAGTAGGATCCAAAAGCATACTTTTTGATGCTTCTATGCCATTAAATGCCATGTTGCTATGGCCAAGAACATGCCTACCTAACTCTGAAGATCTGGCCCACACACACCACTCCCTTTGTAACGGCATCTCTGATCTCTCATTCTCATGCCTGCCCCTCAGTCACCTAGCAGAGTCACAAGCTCGCTGTAAAACACAGCCTGCCAGCCAAATGGATTCTGGCCCAAGTGGACTCACTGTGTTGTTTGCATAATAATTGTAAAAGTGCTCACTCACATAGTGCTCTAAATTCTTCAAAATGTTCCATATGCATTTCATTTTGGGTACTCCAAACGTTATTTGCCTGTAGTTATATAGCTAGTTACAAAGCTAGCAATACACACACACATGACTCAAGACCTATGACACCCAGCACATTTTTTAAACTCACCCTTCTTCAGTGTTTTAAGAATTTACAATTAGAAAATCACATGCAAAGTCAGAAATTTTACCAATTCACAGTAGAGAAGTGAAGAAAAGAAACAGTTTTCAGTGATTCAATGATGCATGTTTTAGCCCTCAAGTGACCTTCCTGTGTATTTATCTAGAAAGAATATTTCTAACACTGATTAGCAGGACTGAGAGAGTCCACCAGGCTGGACTGTGACTCCTCTCCTTTACATTAGTTTATCACTAACAGCCTAACATTATTAAATACATTTAATATTTAAACACTTAAAAAGGAGGCCCTTTTTAATTCTGGAAAACAGTATTTTAATTAAAACACTATAAAACTGAATACCAGATATATTGATCAGCGTGGTGTCCACCTTGCTTGCAGACTTGTTTATGGACGGACTTTCGAAGAATGAGGCGCCCCCAGAACGCCGTATCCGGGACAGACTCACTTTGACAAACTCGAGGTTTATGCTCAGTGAGTCCTTCCGACCAGTGACTGAAGTGGGTTCCTCATCCACATTTCCTTTAGGAAGAGTACACACACACACATACATGTATACTTGATATGTGCACACACACAGCTGTCTAGTTACATGAAATTATCCAAAATGATGGAATATGCCACCAATTAAAATCACTTACGGAATGATCTAACGAGCATTTTTAGTGGTGCATCTGTACTTTAAACTGCCAGTGTAATTTAAGTTGTCTAATAGTAATAATAACAATTTTTTTTTTTTTTTTTTTTTTTTTTTTTTGCTTTTTGGTATGTGGGTAGCTCCCTGACTGGGAATCAAACCCAGACCACAGCGCTGACAGCGCCAGCGCCGAAGCCTTAAGCCACTACACCATCAGAGAACTCCCAATAACAATTATTATAGTCTCATTTTAAATAAACAAACATGATGCACATACTTTAAAAATTTACTATTTGCAGAATATCATTTCTTATACAAAGAGACCCCATATCTAAAGAGACTGTGCTATGTAGATATCTTTTAAAATATTCTGAGTTTTAAAATTCTCATATAATTAATTTACCTGAATTACTTATTTCATATTCCTACTTATTTATAGGGAAGGACAGACATCAAGTTTCTGATCTTGCTTTTTAGTCCAATATTAAAGGTGTCATGCTTTCTGAAAAGATCAAAGAGTGAAATTTGCAAAGATGCAGACATGTTGAGTGTACCTAGTCCTCCAGAGGCGGGCGTGAGGCCCGAGACGGCGGTCTTCTGCTTCCCTGCTCCATAGGGGTGGAACACGTAGAGGGAGAAGTCAGACATGCACGCGGTGAAGCTCAGCCCCGACGAGCTGCTGCTGGGGGTGGTCAGGTCGGACTGACTGCTGCTGTGTCGGCTTCTGCCCAGAGGGCTGCCCAGCCCAGACGAGCCTGCAGGGACCATGAGAAAACCCAAACATTGATAAGCCACAGAGACAAGGAGCCTGTCACTAATGTAATCGTAATAACCAGATGTGACGAAAATAAAACAGAAATACCTGAACATGAACTCATCACTAGAGTGAAAGCCTTGAAAACAAAATGAGGACTTGGGTGTGCTTTTCCAGCTCATTTAGCTATAAACCAGGGTTGAACCAGGGTTGAACGCTCTGTTCATATCTGAGACAATTATGTATACATGTGAGTGGCCTGCCCCATGGCTTCCTGTTCCTTCTCTCCTTGGCGCACTGGAAGCCAGGAGCGGAAGAAGCACCAAATAGTTGGGGTTTAAGCCAAGGGGGAGGACAACAAACTAAAAAAATCCAAATTGTACAGGTGGAGTCTGCATGTAGCAGAAAACGGTAGAAACAGAGCAAGGTGCACACATGCGGAGTGGACGTCTCTCGCAGAGAGCCAGTGCCCTCAGTGGCAGCACCTACTGTGGGTGGGCAGGCTAGCTCCAAACATGCTTTACATGTGAAACATGAGACCAGCTGAAGAGAGCATTTCATGATTTTGCTGAGGATTGCAAAATGTGTGTGTGTGCAGATCAGACCTGCTTTGGATGGATATATACGTGTACATACATGTATATGTTGCAACTGGTCGCCTAGCATCCTACGAGAATGGGCCACAGGCAGTTGGAGCTTACCACACTGAAAACGGAACTCCTCTCCGTCTGTGCCCACAGTCGGCTTTTCCTCAGTGTGTCCCATCTGCACGCAGATAGCCCAGCCTGGACACGGGAGTCACCTGCCATCCTTCCCACTTCTAACTCCCTATCGTGTGACTTATCATCACTCGTTACTCTGTCTAACAACGTCTGTGTCTGACGCGGGTCAGGCCCGTCTGTGTACCTCCGTCTTGCTACTGCTAGTCTGGCCTGAGGAGTGAGTGATCCTGGACTGCTGACCTGGCCTGTGCCCCCACCAGGACAGTACTGTCATACTCCAGGTGGATCAGTGTCTAACGGTGTCCCTCTTCAGAATCACACCCTGGTCCTTCTTAGCCTTTTGGTGGCTACCTTGCACGATCTTTCTCGGCCAGTCGCCGCCTTGCTCACCACGGTCCACTTACACTAGTCCTTAGTTTCTTTAAAGTTACCGAACTCTTCCCTGCTTCCTGGATTTTGTGTTCATTGTCCCAACGCCCTGCTTGACACACGGACTCACACACTTTCTCCTTACCACGTGCTTGTTTGCTTAGTGCCTGCTTCTCCAAATTCAGACTAAGTTCCAGATCAGCAGGGACTGTGCCTGCTAACCAAGTCCATTATTCCATGCCCAAACCCCAGCACCGACCCACACCTCCGTGAAGTTCCATAAAGACCCCTGGAAAGAATGGTTATTGTCATAACCTATTCTTTTCATACATTTTTTTCTCATCTTCCTTCCTTCTTCCAAGTTTTATGATAAAATAAGGAATGCTGTTTTTTTCCCTGAAGAATCAAAACGTGCACATAGTAACAGTTGCTCATTTTATATGCCCTTCAGTACACATTCCAGTCATAGTATGTATATATGGCTACAATTTAGTGTTAATAATTTGTTCTGTCTTTAAGAAAAATAATTTTGTCATTAAGAAAAGACTGAATGTCCCAACAGAAGAAGGGGCAGGGGCATATTCATCCCCATTCATTCTGGCCTCTTTCTTTAGAAGTGTTCAACAAAATTTTTATCACCTGCATTTGTGATCTCTCTATGATTTTTAGGGTAGAAATGACACTGAGCTTTAATATGGAGTGAATGAAATCATCAATTATGTTTTAAAAACAAAACCTTTCATGTCAAGGACACTGGTGTTTGGTAACAAAATTTACCATTAAGAAACAAATACACACACACACACACACACACACACACAATGTATTATAGAATTGTACACTTGAAATCTATATAATTTTACTAACCAATGTCACCCCAATAAACTTAGTAAAAAATAAAATAAAAAATAGGTATACATGAGGGCTGTCTGGAAAAAAACCCAGCCATTGCCAATATAATAAGAATGATTTGGGGCTGGATACTTTCCTCGTGGGCTACTTGATGCAATTTTAATTTAGTGTGATACGAAATTCTTGCCAGAAACACTGCATCTCTTACTTTCCATTTGCAAAACTGTAAAAACAGGATAAAACATTAAAAAGGACTTGAACTAATTATAACATGGCAGTTACTCCATAGTGTTCGCAGTGCACACATTCAAGCCAAAAACAGGATGCTATTTGATGCCATCCACTTGTAAAAACACTACTCAAAACTGGGATCTACTGTAGATATTTTCTACAGATGGAAAATCTGCTTCTCAAATATTCTCCCTTCTGAACTTAGTTATGTACAAACATATACTAATTACTATTAAAATACATTTTTAAAATAGTATTTGCTTCACACCAGTGGAACGAGAGGCTATCTCTCTACCTGATGTTGCCGATTTGCCAGCTGAGGTCTTTGTTCCACTCTGAGTAGCGTGACCTCCAGGGGACGAGGTCTCTGCAGGGTACATAGTCCCCAAAGTCTCCAGTTCCCCTCGGTTGGAGGAAAACACCAGGTCCAGGGATGGCAGCTTCAGCATGCATTCTACTCTTGATACCGGCAAACAGCTAAACTTGATCTGCGAGGGCTAAAAAAAATAAAAAAAAAGAGGTTCTAGGAACTAGATGGTTAAAAAATTTCACACTGGATTCCAAAAATTGCATTGCCATTTCAGTCCACATATACCAAATTTATCGACACATAAAAGGATGTGTTTAATGTACTTACGTTTTCAAACAGACTTGAGATATTAACCGTGTTAACAAAATGGTATGATTTCTAAAAATCTAAAAATTTGAGAAGCTCTGGGTGATATTTAGATATTTAGATAATTAAGAACATTAAAGATGTTTATGTTCATATAATACTTGTTCATAATCAAGTCTTTTCAAGGAAGTAATTTCCCTTATCCTAAAATTTAAAAGGACTGTTGTATTAATAAAAGTTTTATAAACTGTCAAGCCCTCACCTGTTGCATGTTTTTTATCAGATCTTGAAAAAAATCTAGTGCAAAACATCAGAAGGGAAGCTCTTTGGTCAAACTGCTATCGGAGAAAATGGTTTCAACAGATGACCATTATTAGCCTTTTTTTTATTCTTGAGATTGATTATAAAATTTTAATTGAGGGTAAACTAAACCCTGAAGTTTAGATACCAGTGGTTTTCAAATCCTCCTTAATAAATGGGCTCATTCAGATGCTAATATATACTCCCAAAGGCCCATTCACAGGACTCTATTCTAGAATAAAATATTACATAAAAATTACATAATTCTTAGTAAAAATCTAACCAAGGTACTATTGTGATTTTGTATCTCAATCACACTTTATATCCGTTCAAAAAAGGACTATAATGCAAGAAATGCAGATGCCATGCCATAATAAAAAAGGCATAAAATGCTAAAAAGAGCTTTAACTTACATATTTGTATTTTTGCCACAAAAGTATGAGATCTAAATTTTGAAAATCCAACGCTCTGTGAACCCCCTCAGCAGAAAAGTAAATACACACATAAAGCTGCACATGAACTTCCCAGAGGCTCCGGCAGCTCTCAGCCATGCCAGGCCCAATGCGAGGTCCATGAACCCCATGGTAAGAAAACCTGAAGGGGAAGTCACGCTGGAAGGGTTCCGGTAAAGTTGGGGAAGATGTTTTTCTTTACACTACAGAGGAACAAGGGAAGGTTGCCACCTGCACTCGCACGTACACCACGACGTCCACAGGGAAGGAGGAGTAGGCAGAGGTGGACGATGACACTAACGACGTCGTGGACTCCTCCATAGGGTCTGGTATTTCAAAGTGTCCCATGTCTTCGTCTTGGGAGCTGACAGCTGTCAAAATATTCAGTTTTAAGGTTTATCATTAGTGCAAGAGAACCACCAGAGGTCTTCTTCTCAGTGCCAGGCTGAGACCAGGGGTGTGAGCACAGCCCCGTGCCCTGCAGCCCACCGCGGCCCACGGTCCTGTCAGTTCTCCTGCTCATCCTCCAAGCTGGCCCCCTGCGGCCACAGCATGCACCGCACAGAGACGGGAAGTGTGCCTTTGTTCTCAAGGACCTTCTGGCCCCAGAGACACATCTAGGGACCTAAGGATGTCATTTTGTCACTCACTAGCTGTGGCCATTGGAAATTCAGGAAACCTCACCAGGACTCAGTTTCTCAATTTGAAAATAAGGACTCGATGTGCTCACATTCCTTTTCCATTCTTTAGTTCTCTGACATCACCACTGGACTATACTATGTAGTAACATACAATACCATTCCAAAATCCTTTTAAGGACTAAGACTGCAAAACGTAGACGATGGGGAGTGAATCTGTAAGGCAGACACTCACTTGTGTAATTCCTTTCAATTGGTGTAATTGGGATAGTCTCCAGAGCCTTCTCCAGGAAGTCTAACAGGCAGGGACTAATCACCATTTCTTCTGGCAATGACTGCAGAGCCACCCAGGCATACAACTTGGCTGTCTTCACTCCTCCACTGCCTTTTCCTTTGGCTAGAACATGGACAAATGTGCAGTGAATTTAACAAATAGTTCCCATAAAACATATGATAATTTTGTGAGGAATGAGAATTCTAAAACAGCTTAATCAGATGAAGCATCTTACACTTAAAACCATACAACAGTAATAAAAATGGCAGGTCGACAGAAACGACACATGAATGTCAGAATATAAGGACGACCAATGATATACATGTGACACAACAGTTACATGTGATCTACTTGCTCCAGATCACACATTCTGGTTCAGTTTCTCAAGTCTGTACTTTGCTAAGTCTCTCATTAAGAGGATATAGAGACTTCCGCCTAACAGTGTCATGTGAGAAGTGAGGAAAAACGTCACTGTCTTCAGGCTGTTGTCAGCATGTACACATGCACACTTCCTCCCTGGGCTACCACCTCTTCCCTCCTGTCTCACGTCACTAGAATGAGTGTAACAGGGCACGCAGACTTAGCCAACTTTGGCTTAGTTTCCATCTCCAATGTGTATTATTTTGCAAACTTAGAAGGAAATTCAACTTCCATGAGCCTTAACTTTCCTTAGTTATAAAATGAGGACAATAATATCTGTCTGTACTTAATGGACATAGATGTGCTGTCAATTGAAGAGCAATATGAAAAAATTAGGCATTATGATGATTACTGGCTCTCCCAAATGAAACTTTTTCAAATAATTCCTGTCCAGACTGGCATTCCCTCTCTGGGAAGTTCTACACATGAAAGGTGTTATTCACGTGGTGTGGTTGCCAGACCATGACATGGCCCTGAAGGGCCACTGCCCCTGGCCTCAAGCCCTGCACAACTCGCTCCCACACTGAGCAGGGCTGAGCCCTGCGATGCAACATACTGTGGGAGCTACGGCATGGGGCTTCTGCTGTGTTCTCTTCCGGGTCACTTCTGAGGGAGGTCGGTGCCCTGTCAGGAGAATTCTCAGGCAGCCCATGTGGGGGACACTGATGCACCAGCGTGCTAGCCCTGGGAGGGGGAACATGGCAGGCGCAGGCTGCACCAGACAAGCGCTCGGTGACTGTGGCCCCTCCCGCATCTTGACTGCAGCTTCGTAAGTGATTGTGAGGTGAGGTTCCCGCAGCCAAAGTGCCCCCGAAATTCTGATCCACAGCAACTGCTGGAGGTCACAAGCCACCAAGCTCTGGGTAGTTTGTCACGCAACAAGAGGCAAGAAACAAGGGTGATGAAGCCCAATGTCCTATCTTGTCTAAGTTTGATGTATAAGTTTGTGTATAAGTTTCCATATAGATCAGAAGCTCCAAAACTGGAAATATATAAAACTTTTTCTAAATATACACAGATCTAAAAATAGTATGCAAACTATTTAGTATACTGTTTATTTTAGCAACTGAGTAATTTTCCAATTACTCTTACCTATTTTAAGGTAAGAGTAATTGGAAAAACCCCCAAGGTAGCTGGCCCACGCTTCCACCTATGAATTCCGTGAAGTGTGCAGTCGTTGACTCTACGTCCTTTTACTTAAATGGGAATTTGAAAGGAAGTGTCAATAGAGCAAGTAGGTGATGATTACAAATGAAGTGATGGAACAAATTAGAAACAAAGCCCATTTCCCTTGAGTACCTGTGGGGAGAGGTGGGGGCTGGGGAGGAAGCAAGGTGTTAGTCTTGCTGTGGGCAGTGCAAGGCAGAGGCGGGGAAGGAGGGCACGGTGCGGCCTCTCTCATACCATACAGCTTGGACTCTTTCGACAGCGTCCTGGGCAAGGAGGACCCTCTGGAGGCGTTCGGTGACTCGGTCTTCAGCGTCTTGGAATTATAATGCAACTGCATGGAAGAAAACAGCTTTCAACATTAAAGTACACAGATGAGCAATACCAAGAACTGCAGAGAAATGTGGGAGAAAGCTCACTGATCCAGGAGGCGGAAGACCCACTTCCAATTTGTATAATACAAGCTAGATCCCAGCAAGATACTTAGCTTCTCTTCATTTTTAAAATTAAAAGCATCATCCCGGCTAGTATTTAGTTCTTTCTAGCTTAACATTCTAGGATTCTTTAATTCTAGAATCTAAAAAACAGTTGTTTAATAAAGTCACACTAGGCACGGTTCAGCAACTATGCTATGAATATGCACGTATGAAACACAACAACTTATTTCTGCCAAAATTTCATGGAAAAAGCTTTATAAAATAAGTGGCAACCTTCAATTTGATGTTCTTATGTTCAGGATACGACGACGTTAGAGCATTGGAAAGTCTCATTTTAACATAACTGGAGAAGGAAGAATACGCACGATAGAAAATAAATGCTGATACTAAACATCTAACCCCGTATCCTGGTCTTTTGGTGTTACCTTTACATCGACTCCGGGAATGTAAAATACTGTTGTCTCTACGTCACTAGACTTTGTCTGTAGAGATGATGGCACCTTCTTGCCAGTCATTAAATGGGTGGTAGAAGCATAATTAGTTTGAAACTTCTTCTTTTTTGAAGGAGAATCTTGATCCAAACTCCTGGAACTTCTATCATAACTCCTATAAATAGAAAAACATGATCTTTTTAACGAAGGACATTTATTTCCTTCCCTTTTGTTTAAATTCCAACTGCTCTTTATATAGTAAATAGAACATGGTTCTTCAGTGGTGAAGCTGAAACTGTAAAGCTTCTCCTGTCTCCAGCTAACTGGCTAACAAGCCGTGCAGAGGACGGGGCTGTCGTGTGCTCCGTCAATCACAGCGCCGTCACTGCCATTCTCTCTCAAGGTCACGATTGTTTCATATGCACACAGTGAGGTGAAACAAATGAAACTGCCCTTTACAGAGGTGGAAACATCTAAATCTACTGTGGCTCGTTAAGGTGCAACCAAACATAAACAGTCATCTTGGTATTATCACCACGACATTTGTAAACGTTTAACTGTTTAGAATGCCTTAGTATCTTCCCACTTTGTAAAAGCCTCCTTAGACACAGAGGCCATTTAAAAGCCTTTTTTTACAGAGCACTTCAAATGCAGACAGGACACAGAACAGTGTGATGAATCCCATGGTCCAGGGACCAGCTTCAGGGACCGCCCTGCTTGTGTCATCTGTGTTTCCGCCCCCTCCCCACCCACCCACCCAATTATTACCGTTTTCTTACAATTCCTTTTTAGATTGGGAAAGAAAAGCAACACCAAAATTCACAGAAAAAATAATCTAACATTCAGCCTATTTGCACCATTGCTCACTTAATAAGGGACACAGACGGTAAAGCCACAGTTAGACCATGGACGGCACCCCAGTACCCTGAGGCCCCAGCTTTTCTTATTTATGACCAAAATACATCTGAGTACTTACTGTTCTTTAAAATAGGAGTGTGCACATATGGGAACAGAAACTAATTGAGAAAGTCACACTTGCTTAAAGGAGAACTTCAAAGATGTAACTATTTTAATTAACATAGTTTGTAGAACCTAAATCAGACATCCATTTCTAGTTGCCAGAAAATATTATACACTTGTTTCAAGAAACAGTATGTTATACAAACAACCGCTCCGACATTACAACTATGAATAAATCTACTCTTTAGGGAGGGGAGAAAGGGGAGGGGGTGGGAGAGGAGGGGGGGAAGCTAAATATAAGGTGATGGAAAAAGAAGTCACATTAGGTGGTGAACTTATTATACAACAAGTTGACAATGCACTGTAGAATTGTATGCCGGAAACCTATGTAATCCTTGCTAACAGATGTCACCCCAATAAGTCTAACAATAAAAATGAATTTAAAAAAAAAAAAAATCTACTCTTTCAATCTGCATTTTGGGATGTAGGGGGAAAGTCCGTTGTAACTGAGTGACATGTAAGTAGTATTTCTAACAATTAAAATGATTACACATGTGCCCTTTTCTGACCAGTGTCTTACCTTCTTAAGCTGATATCATCATGCTCTTGTAGAAGGGTGGTTGGGTGGAGCACACATTTTCCACTGTCAATTTCAACCCGTATATCAAGTTCAAAGTCAATATTTCTCTCTGTAGCTGTGCCACTGAGACTTCGGTTGACCGGTGCTGTTGGCCACCGCTCTGTCAACAGCTGGTGAACGGCGGCGAAGCCTGTTGCTTTCTTACGAGAAGTATGTCTACAGCAAGAACAAGGGGTCACTACACCGCAGTAAAATACAAAGACTTTTTAACCAACGGTTTTCCAACATGGTATGTAAGCAACTGCCTGTAAATAAATGGGACTATTTCATAAATTCACCAGCTCACGCCATCCCGAGTTTTTTCTAAGTGTAACAGAGTCACATCTCACTCAACAGCTATGCTCTGTGAGCCACCCGTGCCAGGCGGCGTGCTCGCGCTGAGGACAAGGCACAATCCCTGCTGTGGAGGAGGCTGGCATCGTGCACACACCACATTCTACGTGTGGGAGATTACATTTCTGCAGATGGGATTTTGCAAATTTAGCAAATCCTCCAGTAGTTTATTAAAATATGAAGGAACAGGAAAAAAGACAATGCCACATGGAGGTAAATTACATCAGTAAACTATGGACATGCCTATCAGTCTCACTCTGGCTATGCACATGAAAATTTTTATTTCTGTAAAATTCAGCAGTTACATATAACACTTTAAGCTCAGTTCAAGATTGTGCAGCACTACCTAACGATCTTAAAACCAAAAGGCTACTCACGAGGGTTTCCTGTAAATATAAAACCTTTCCCTCTCGTGGTCTTCATCCTTTTCGTCCTTCTCTGAGTCCTCGCTGGTAGAAGACAAACTGTCATCCCGTCGGCCCTCTTCTGACTGGAAAGCAACGCCGGATGCAAAGGCCCCTGGAGTCCTGGGAGAACTGAACACGGAGTACGATCCTTCGCTGTTCGGCGAGTAATGGCATGGACCTTCGATGGTTACCGACAAAAGGTCCAGTTCCGTCTCCTCTGGAAACTGATTGTAAAAAGAGGAAACCTGAATCAGGTTGAAACTAAGAATCTCTTCTCAATTAGAAAAAAGGAAAAAGAGCAAACCTATGTTTAAACATTTAAAGATTCTCTCAGAGTTGGATTTCCTCAGAGCTGAAAGAAAGGCCAGCTTTATGAACATACAAAGTGGCACACCAAGGAAGGAAGCAGGCCAAACCACAGAAAGTCACACCAGCAACGCTATGCATTCGAGGCGATTTTACTTTATGTAAGCGTATGTCATCATATTAATTAGCACGTACAGTGACTCTTTAAATCATGAATGAAACATGCTGCGGAGGCAAAGGGAGCAATGTGATCAGCTGTAATGAGCAGGCGAGAGCAGTTACGATGGAAGAGCATGCAGCGTCAGCGCAGAAACACACGTGCAGGAGTGACTTCCGTGCATGTTTTTTTAAAACGAGTCCCTAACAGGTTGAAGAAAGCAGTTTTGTAATGAAACATATTACTCAATCAAACTTAAGAAGGCTATGTATTAAGGTGCATAGTTTGTAGAAACACCATGTCACTCACTAAAGATCGCACTGGGAGGCCACTGTACCTTAACTAGGTCAAAGACACAACAAAATTTCCTATGACCTACTTTCAGTTCCAAATTTTGAGAGTTGCTTGCATATCCTTTGAAAAGGTGATAAGACTTTCTAAAGTGTAATGTTGCTATACTTTATTGATGCTACTATTAGATAACTAGTGAAATTCTAATTTTCTAATCTAAAATTTCAAACATTTGCAGAATTCAGCTTTTCTTCACTTTTTATAATATACATGTTATTTTAGTAAACAAGTAAATAGGATTTAATTTCATCAGAATATCTTTAATCAAAACTGTGTTAAGAGTTTATGTACATAAATTTCTCTGTTTTATGTTTATTTTATATTTAACCATGCCTTAATGATCTATCTTGTAATTTTATGATTTTATACACTACTTTTTATAAATAGCATATACTGCTATTTAAAAATAGGACTTAATTCAAATACTATTGCATTTAAGAAATCACTTAATCATCTCCCAATATATACACATATGGAACCATTATGCTGTTTACCTGAAACTAATATGCTACATGCCAATACCATAAATGCCACTGAATTCACTGTAAATGATTTATTTCCAAGTTCATTTTTTTTTTAAAAAAGAACATGTTTATCAAGCTTGCTATATTACAATCTAATAGTTCTAAAACAAAATTCTGTTTGACTAAATTCAGTGGAACTATGGGATATATATATTGAGACTAACTTAAAACAGTAAGGGAAGGGAAATAAAGCGTATGTGGAGTAAGTGCCAGTTTTTAAATGTAACTTGGCAGACAGTTTTTAGACAAATGTTTATATAACTGGTATGTAGATAGTTTTAAAATTCAGTTTTACTTTTATGATAAATTTAGGGAAAATATTTGGCTCATAAAAATGTTAAACTTATAAATGATTGTGTTGCACATGTTCCACACTGTTTTGAACATAAGACTATTTTAGATGATTGTTTTTACATGTTTTTTTAATACCAGTGACTCATAAGAAATAACATTCAGTGACTGATTTGTTGTTCTGAGATAAGTCTGATTTTAGTTCGAATTAGTTAACTAAATTTTTTTTTTTTTTTAAAGATTCATTTTGTAGTTGAATTTGGGGAAAAGAGATTCGCTTAGGGATTTCCTAATAACTGTTAATTAATTACATTTTCTGGTTTATGATTTGGTCAGGTAAATTTGGTAAGCTGACTTAGTCTTTTAATTTTGGAGATTAAATAATAATATTAAACTATAAAGAAGTATAGAACTAAAACATTTATGCATGAGCTTTTGAATGGCAAACGATCTTATCCCTTTATGTAAAATATTTGAGGTCTGATTTAGAATGAAATGAAAGGAAGGCATTTTGAAAGCAGATTTTCAGAGTGGTTAATTAATTTTAAAGCAGAATTTACGTTGTTCTTAATAAGTACCTGAAAATACCCTTCCCCAGGACAGCTGGATTGTGGTGTGCTTTCCCACACTGGTTTTTTCAACTTAATTAAAATAATAAGAACATTTATAAAAATGCATGAAAAAAGGTTTAAAGGTAAATAAGTATACAAAAAACAAAACAAATGTTTTTAGTAAGCTATAGAATTAGAATACAACTTAGATGCTGACCTTTTTACTTCTGGTTTCTGCTATTATCTCCATTTATTCTACACTAAAATATGTAAGTAATAAAATACATAAATACATAAAAATATAAAAAGTCCACATTTACAGTTTTGTACAAGACCTAGTGTGATGGAGATTCACAATTGGAAGAAAAATTATTTAACGTTTCTATGTAAAAGTGAGCAGCTGGGGTTTTTATTCTACATGCGAAACACTAATACATGAGCCATGCCCTACTACATGGTAATGCGCAGACACATCCACCATCACAGTTCACGCCCGGTAATATACAGACATGTCAACCATCAACCATCACAGTTCACACGTGGTAATGCACAGACACATCCACCATCACAGTTCACACCCAGTAATGTACAGACATGTCAACCATCAACCGTCACAGTTCACATGTGGTAATGCACAGACACATCCACCATCACAGTTCACACCCGGTAATGTGCAGACATGTCAACCATCGACCGTCACAGTTCACATGTGGTAATGCACAGACACATCCACCATCACAGTTCACACCCAGTAATGCACAGACAAGTCAACAATCAACCATCACAGTTCACATGTGGTAATGCATAGACACATCAACCATCACAGTTCACACCCGGTAATGCACAGACCCGTCAACCATCAACCATCACAGTTTACACCCGGTAATATACAGACACGTCCACCGTCACAGTTCACATCCGGTAATGTATGGACACATCAACCATCACAGTTTACACCCGGTAATGCACAGACACGTCCACTGTCACAGTTCACATCTGGTAATGTACGGACACATCAACCATCACAGTTCACACCCGGTAATGCACAGACCCGTCAACCATCAACCATCACAGTTTACACTCGGTAATACACAGACACGTCCACCGTCACAGTTCACATCCGGTAATGTACGGACACATCAACCATCACAGTTCACACCCGGTAATGCACAGACACGTCCACCATCACAGTTCACATCCAGTAATGTACGGACACATCCACCGTCACAGTTCACACCCGGTAATGCACAGACCCATCAACCATCACAGTTCACACCCAGTAATGCACAGACACATCCACTGTCACAGTTCACACCCGGTAATGCACAGACATGTCCACCATCACAGTTCTCACCTGGTAATGCACAGACACATCAACCATCATGGTTTTACACCTTCATGAGAGGTAGGAGTTAGTTTTTTGAAATTGTATAGCTACTATAATTTTCTAAGTACTAAATGTTACTTAACACTGTATATCTCTAATAAATAATCTCTCCCTTACCGTATCTTGGATATTGAAGGTCACTCTGGGCCCAGGAGAAGCTGCATCCACACGGATTTCTGGGAGCTCCTCGGTTTCTCCCACTCGAGAACTGTAAGTGACATATGAAGTTATAAAAACATTAACATTCTAGTCTTAAAAAGAATGCCTGGACTCCACAAAAGTCTGATTAATGACATTAACATGCTATTTCTAAATAGTTACCCTACTCAACGACTGAACTTTCGGCATCCCATTTCTTAATCTTTAGCATCCCATAAAAAAATTTCAATGTCTTCATTAACATAAGACTTCCTAACACTAAACCATATAAAAAAGAATTTATAATTTTTACTCTCTCTATATAGTGTTCATTTACTAGCAACAGTATTTTTCTTTAATAATATGCTAAATTTTTCACTCTTTCAAATGCTAATAATTTGTGTATGTAATTGTACCTTTTCTAAAATGACAAACTTAGATCTACAGCTACTGATATGCACATTTACACTTCTTTGGAGAGCCTATTAAGTCTACACATAAACTTGTCTAAATAGCAATGTACCTCATTACTAAAAATCACACAATGCTTGTGGAAGAATGCCTCAGGTAGACTTCTTTGTTTGAAGTATCCACTATTGCTGGCATGTGACTAATTAGGCCGATTTTTGCTCTCATAATTTTATCACTTGCCCAATTAGAACAGATACATCAGCAGTGCACCTTGGGAAAGGAGCCAGAAGTCACTGCCTGGCTCATTGGTTGTATTACCTTGCCCTTTCCACTCGCTTAAGAGGTGGTCTCCCAGAAGCAGAAACACTTCTCGACCGGCTGTGACTTGGTTTGTAACCCAAGCCCCACTTGTCCTTTAGGGAAGCAGCCTAGCAAAATGGAAAGAAAAGGTGACTTTAGGCAGCTGTTCACTGTTGCAATATCTAACTTCAGATAGAACATTCTTCTACCAACGCGTTAGCTCATCCCACCCCCCACCCCCTGGTCAGTATCAAGTGACACTAAATGTCACTTAACAACACAGGTGGATCAAAGAAGCGAAGACTCAGCTGCTCCTTAGTCTTGTCAGTCAAGAGAGCTGCGCCATGGAAAGCTGAGCCCCCAGTGGCTGAAAAGCAGGGGAGAGACGAGGCCCGGTGAGGGGGACAGAAGTAAGAGGAGAGGACAGAAAAGGGTCAGAAAGAAGAGAGAGTGTGAATGATAAGGAAAGAGGACAAGAAGTGAAGACAACAACCCTCCATCATCTCAAGGGCAGCAAGGGCACCCCTGTGTCAGGACTCCCCACCACAGCAAAGGAAAGGACGTGGTGATCTGAGCACCCACGTTGCCAATCCCTCTCCTCCAAGTGAGACTACATGGGAAAGGAGGCTAATTCCACAGTCCTGCGACACAAGTGGATGGAGCAGCACCCGCAGAGCCCCGGACAGAGCGGGAACTGCAGGGAGATACCAGACGCCACCAGTGTTAAGGACGCAAGGGCAGTTTCAGCCATTCCTCACCCTGATCTTCCTCATCTTACTGTTAACAGCCAGTTACCAAGTACAGACGACCTTATGAACACTATGCAGGTAATACTTTAATTAGATTGTATGATTATTAGGTACACAGTAGCAAAAAAATTTAAATACAGAATTATGGGGTATAGATCATCACTACCATTTATTAGCATCAGAGGCCGGTGGTGAGTAACTCAAATTGGATTTTATCTTTAACTTAAATAAATACTTTAGAGCAGTAGTCACACTAGGTTGTCTGGGACTTTGGGGGTGACGAGGAAACAAGCCAATAAACACTTGGAGACCCTTCTTTTGTCCCACAGCTCTGATTTAATCTGTTTTTATGTATTGGGGTGCCATCCAAAAACCTTATTCTATTAAAGAAATGGAGGGTTCTGTTGATTTAAAGAAAAGTTAAGAACCCCTTTATATTTTTTAAAACAGCTTTTCCATTAACAAGACCACCTTGACCCAAAGCAACCTACCTCCATTTGAGTAAGCTTTAGGATTATTTTCTACAATACGTTTATAGCATATCTGTACATTTATTTCAATTGTTCAGCAACTGGATGAAGTCCCAGAAAATGTGGGAGTGGTGGGACCAGAGAGGGAACCTCTCCTTTGAGAGACAAGGCGACCGGACCCGCAGAGAGTCAGGTAAGAAGAGGTGCTGACAGGTAATCAGCTGTGGGGGATGGGCTGGGTGAGGAACGGACATCTCCTCCTGCGTGAGAGGCCAGGAAGGAAGCAGGGCTTCACGGAAGGCAGGTCAACACAGGTAAACACGGAGGCCGAGGGCATGACAGGCAGGTAGGCAGGCAGGTACCACAGGGCGGGTTTGAGGCTTTGCTCCACTGGGGTTACTGGCCGTACAACCCTGTCAAGTTACCCAGCCTGTCTGGGTCTCAGTTTGCTCATCTTTAAAATGGGGGAAATCATACAAGTACCTCAGCATTGTTGTGAGGCTTTAATGGGTCATTAAAAGTGCTTTAAACAGTGCCTGGTACATAGCAGATATGAGATGGACAAACCGGCAACGGAGGAAGACAGAGAACATAAGAATCACCATAAAATTGCATGAAGTAGAATATAAAAACAGTCTACGTTAATAATATCCTTCGTGAATGCTGACTCACCCGCATGCTGGACCTCCGTAATTTTTTACGAACATCTCTTCGAATGTCATTCACAGCAACAGACTCTAACTGTTGATAACGCTGAATTTCTTGGTTTATGGTTCCTTCACTTGCACCTAATTTTCTGAATGCAAAACAAATATGGCAATTAATGTAAAGGAGTAACAAAGTAAGACTGAATTTTACTTGCTCCTTTTTAATTCTTGCATCTTTCAGAATATCCAAGATTCTGAAGGAACAGGCCAAAACCCTCCATGAGGTTCACACTTGCACCTGGCAGATTCCGAGTTTTAGAAGATGGTTCTCACCCATTTCTGCATCGAGCGTCTCTGTGACAATCTTATGAATGCTATGGGCCTTCTACAGAAGAAAGTATGTCAAGTTCTACATACAATTGAGCCCTCAGGTAAGGTTTTGGGGGAGGAAGCACATTTTGTTTCAAGTTGTTTTTTTCCCCTGAGAACAAAACCCAAACTGTAATGTAAGTTGACAGGAAAATGTGAATCACTCCACTGTAATTAATTTACAGATAAATTTTCAGGGGATACCTTTCATTGTACAAAATGCACATATTTGTGTAAAGTCCTGAACACATACACAAAAATACCCCCACAGGTGAGGTGTGTAAGGGAGATTAGAAAAGATGAGGCACGACTGTCAACTTTTGGGTGATTTTTTTGAAAAAAAAATTTCAATATTTGGCAAGAATACTTACTTTTATAGTAGAAATTATTACTTAGTTCTATATCTAGCAGGCAACAGACAAAGGAAGATAAATTACCACCTACTCCCCCGTCACTCCCCCACGCCCACCTCAGTCCTCCAGGACGGCTGACACAGGCAGACAAAACAAAGCATGCACCTTGAACTCAAGCACAACAAGCTCAAATTCAAATTTTTTAACTCCTCCTAGCCAGTTTTCTTAGCTATAAACTTTGGATAATGCCATCTAACCTCATAGAAACACTGTGGAGATTAAACTGGGATAACATGTCGAATGCACAATAGGTACTTAACAAATGCTCAATTTGTTTTGCTGTCTTAATCATTTGAATTCCAGAAAATACTGGTAGCAAAAAACTACTACATATATTTCATATACACATGAAGATACATGTAAGTAAACATATACATGTAGTGATACATCGCACATAGTGATACAAAGTCAGTCACATGTAGAGGTGCACACAGACATGTAGAGACACATTACATGTAGAGACACACCATGCGTAGAGACACACCACGCATAGAGACACACCAGGTGTAGAGACACACCACGTGTAGAGATACACCATGTGTAGAGACACACCACATGTAGAAACACATCACGTGTAGCAATACAAAGTCAGTCATACCTGGAGGTGCACACACACATATAGAGACACATCACACGTAGAGACACATCACGTGTAGAGATACTAAGTCAGTCATACCTGGAGGTATATACACACATGTAGAGACACATCATGTGTAGACACACACCACACATAGAGACACATCACGTGTAGAGACACACCACGCATAGAGACACATCACGTGTAGAGATACATCACGTGTAGAGATACAAAGTCATACCTGGAGGTGTACACACGCATGTAGAGATACATCACACGTAGAGACATACCACGTGTAGAGTCACATCACGTGTAGAGACACAAAGACTTAAATGGTCAGAAATGGGGAGCTATGATGACCACCTGACAGGATTTCCAAACTTCTCTGGACCTGGGTCGCCTTACTTATAAACAAGAGGTCACGTGTAACATTTAGGACGCTCTGACCCTATCATTTGGGAATACCATATGAAGCTAAGACCCCGATACGTACTTGAGGTCATCGATGACTTTGGCCTGCTCATTGAGCTCTCTGATGTCCACTATACGCTTCAGCGGTTTTCTTCCCCTCAGCTCTCCGGGCTGGCCACACGGCGCTCCTTGTCTTCGATACTCAACAGCCTCCTGACAAGTCAAAGCACGGCTGTCAGTCCCACCCTTGGGCCTCCACTGTCACAGAAACAACACTTGAATCAAAGGCCGCATGCAAGAATCAAAACCATCTACACTAAGTACGATGATTTGGGGTCTCCAGTGATTCAGGTCCCTTTGTTTCATAAGGAATCTAGTTGTCACCTACATTTCCCCACGAGTGGGCTCTGCATACTTTCAAATGGGACTGGCTAGACTGAGGAGAGCCCCCCATCTCGGGGTCACACAGATACTCTGCAGGAACGGAACAGCGCTGATGTGGGGGCGTCAGGCCTAGAAGGTGATTTACAAGTCGCTGCCCAAAGGTGAGCTTGTGGCCATCTCCACTTACTGAACTTCCATCTGAACTCTAAATGATAAACAGTAACAGTAAGTTTTAAAAGAATGCCTTTCCAGGGACAAAACTATTTTGTGATACAACAGTAAAAAGATACTAAATTTTTTTTAAATACCAGAATTAAAGAAGAGAGTAACTACTAAATAATCTGATAAAATGTACAGTATAGGTGGAAATACATATTTTTTAAAATGTATACTTCATTTTGTACATGTGCACTGTGCTTCTGAATTTCAACATCTTTATTTAGGGATAATTCACATGCCATGACATTCACCATTTAAAATGCACAAGCCAGTGTTTAGTAGATTCACAAGCTGTACCACCATCACAACCCACTCAGAACAATTTTACCAGCCCCCAAACAAAACCTGCGCCAACCAGCAGTCCTGGGGGCCCCCGTCCCTCCCAGTCTCCCCGACTCGCAGCCCCAGGCAGCCAGGACCCTGCTTCCTGTCTCTGCAGACTGGCTTACACTTTAATGTCATGGCACGGCCTGTAGGTGACAGCACAAGGCAGATGACAGTCACTATTAGGAAGCAATAGAAGATGATGCTATCAAGTTAAAAGCTATGCAGTGTGGACACAGGATCCAGCACCCCCTTCCTTCCTCCACAGTGAGCAGCTACAACACAGTAAGTATCACCGGGTTAATAATGCCCGTCTGAGGGCAGAAGCCGTGGGAGACGTCCAGCGGAGCGCTTACGTACGGTATGGATAGTGGGAGACATGGTGTCCACTTCATCCTCGTCCGACAGGTCGCCTATGTTCACGGAGTTCAGGTCAGCGATGTCATCTATGTCCTCCTCACCCGTCAGTGTGGTGAGGGTGTTGCCCAGAGCGTTGAGTCTCTTGCCAATGTTAGGGTCCATGTGCACGTCAATCCCACACATTTTCCACAACACGTTGAGCGTCCAGGTTCCGGCACTGCTGCTTTCTGTTTAGATGAAGACGTGGCATTTCTGATCAGTCTTGAGTGTAGGTATTTAAATAATTATACATTCAAGGAATAAAACGGGTGACGGCCCTGGGACTCAAGGCTACACCGGTCGGAACATGGGACCGTGGGGTTGTCGGGCACGCACTGCTTCCTCCGTGCACGGTGGGTTTGCTCCTCCCCCACACACCCCAGGCTCATCTCCCTTCCCAGGGCCAGAGGAGGAATTGCCACGACCCTCACTCCCCACCCAGATCAGATCGTTAGTCCAGGTGAGCGTCAACATGGGAACTAAGACTCCCTCCCTGGGTTTGGGAGAAGACGGGTCCTCCTCTTGGATGAGGGAATCGGGCTGCTGAGCTGCTGGCAGCCACGCTGCCCGTCACATGCCCCGAGGTCAGCAGTGAGACGCCAGGAAGCACCGGGCAGAGGAAGACAGGAGCTGGAGAGAGTCCTGCTGGCAGGGTTTCCTGAGGACCCCTTCGCTGATCGGGTTCCTTCTCTTCAACTGAGACAGCCGTTCCCAAACTTCACTGTGGCCTGCAAATACGCTTTTAATAAGCTCCCCCTTTTGGCTGAATTTGCGTGGCTTGTTATCACTTACAAACAAGAATCCTGATACAGACCCTGACGGGACATTTATCCCAACCCATCTATTAACCTCGGTTATGACCTTCCTCCTAACTCGGCCGCTGGGAGTTCCCTAACCATCTCCGTGCCCATCAGTGGGGACGGTCAGCACCTCTGCCCTCTGGGGCAGTTTCCTAAGGGTGAGCACCGAAGCTAGGATTGAGGAGGGCAGAGGGCACAGTAGGAACAGAAAGGAACTCTACCCACCTTAAGCAGCTGCTGCCCAGCTCAGCATTTTAAGAGTCTTAAATAACTATCTCCCCTTAGCTTATCTTCATTTATACCAAACTAAATAACAGAAACGTGCATTGTGCTATCTTGTTACTTTTACAGTTATCGCCGACTGGATTTCCAAGTTTTTGCTCTTGATTCCTTGAAAGTGTCCCTTTGATATTGTCACTATCCATTATACTTTCTTGCTCAAAAAAAAAATTCAGTGGCTTTCCTACTATCCACCAACTCAAGTTAAACTTCTTATTTTGGGATTTAAGATTTTTTCCCACCTCAGTTTTCACATAACCTTGTTCTAGCCAATTGGGACAACTCTAACTAGACACCATGTTTTTGCCATCATGAATGACACCTTCCAGTTTTTGCTTAAGGAGCAATTTTATCCATCTTTCAAGTCTCTGTTCAAATGCTTATTCTTCTATAAAACTTTCTCTGATCCTAGTCTTCTTCCAAATTTGGAAATTTTCTCTCCCTCCTGTAATTTTCAATAGCAATTGAAGTTTTAAATTGTATTGTATTTATCATGTATTATAGCTTAGCTATGCTGCAGAGCCTTGACTACACTATTCAAATTTAAATTTATAAAGGAGAAAGTATAGCTTATTCATCTTGGTTGTCCCCAAAACATTTTGCAGTGTTATCTGATACACTGCAAAATAATAATAGTTAAATACATAAAAATATGCTAATATTATTATAAACAGATTTTTAATTTGGGGAACACCAAAGTAAGTTTAATTAAAAGATCCCCTCACTATAAATATAAAGGCAGAAAGAACTATATATATAAAGACAGAATTCTACTGACACGGACAAAAGGAATACAGATGTGAACTCACCAGCTGCTGCTTGTCCCGTAGTCCTGGAACAGACTTCGTAGGTGCCATCTGGAACGACACCTGCACAGAAAGCACCCCAAAATAGTTTTCAATGAAATTATGCTCTTGATTAAATATCACACTGCAATTTTTCACCCAAGATTATTATGTAACCGTAAACAAGATTACTAGATTTTCTAGGCTTAGATTTTCATCTGCAAAATGAAAAGAGCTGCCTCAGATGACCTTTAACATCTATTTCAGATCTCACAGTATTCTAGCCTATGATTTTAAGAATTCAACTGCAGCATTCGCTTCACATTCTGCATGTGACTGCCTTATCTGAGTGACAATCCTGAGAATGCAAATGGTTTAAAATGACAACTAAGAACCGCCACATTAGGTAACAGACATGACTCATCGGCCTTGTCTTTTTCTTTGACAAGGAATATTTTATGACAGAAAAATGACTGGCTGCCATGATGTCAATCTCATAAGGTCACAGATCTATCCCCAGAACACATCTGACTTTAACTTTGAAACATTCACTAGCTTTAACCTAAACATCAGCTTCAAAAAAAGAGGTTAATTAAACCACTAATTTTAAACAGTAAAGGACACATCATCCTTGAACAACTTTTAAACAAAGTAAAGTCTAAAGATAGAACTAAAAGCCTTTCTAAGTAATCCCTAATGGAAACTAAATTTCAATCTAAACCTTTCAGTACATACCTCTTAAATGATATGTCCTTTTGCAATTCACTCTGTATCCTAATTGGTCTTCAAATGTTACCTGAACCTGAGCTGGTAGGAAAACTACAACTTATTTTGGGAGAAAGGGTCTATTTGTTATGTGACAATTTCTATTACGTGGTTTTTATTTTTAAGATAGTGCCAATGCCTTTAAAATCTAAACTATATTTTTGAACTGTATGGTACCTGTGCCTCACATACAATTATAAAATAAGAAAGAACTAGATCTTGTTTTGGGTAAAAGGTCATCCACTTCACCTTCATAATTCAGAACAAAAGAAACCTAGGTTACCCTTTCAAATCTAAAACCACTAAAATGAAAAGAAAACCCTTAGAAATTTGAGTAACATAATTGAGGGAAAATGAAAGGAAGAACTAGTAAATAGAAAAAGGTTAAAAAACTTCTGGGACGTCCAATCCCAAGAAGTATCAGAGAATTTTTTAAAATTAAGATAAAGAGGTTCTATAAATTCATAGAATATCGAGCCATGATGAATTAAGAAGGAAAATTAAGATTTTCAGGAGCAGACCCAAACCCTGACAGAGAGGAGTAGCAAACCAGCGAGGCCCTTTTCTGGGTACCTGTCTGTGGTCCATGCACCAGAGACAGTGCTGAACAGGACCAATCGGTATGCTGACCCCAGATAGTAATCCCCTGCTGTTACGACTGAGGCTACCAGGCATCAACAGAGAGCTTGGGGTCTTTCAAACCTCTTAAATGGCTTATGCAATTTTTCTTAAATACGTGTTAATAAAAACAGTTTAATCTTTACTATCTATTTACATGGTTCTTTAAACTCTTCCTACAGATTGGCTTTTTTAATTTTTACTGCAATGCCCCCAAAAAACATTATCACCTAGAGAGAAAATTTGACAGGGCTACCGTTTTTCTCAGACATGATTTGAAAATGACCTGTAAAAACATCCAAAGACCTAAGGCATACTCCTGCTGTTCCTATTTCTTTGTCCTACACTTAACTTGTCTTTTTCAAAAATATTAAATGTTAGTTATATCCAAGTACATACATAATAAAAACTACAAAGTGGTAAACTAATCTGCCCATTTTATACCTTGGAATTCTTATGTCAATGACACAACAACTATACTCGATCCCAAGACACCAAACGACAATCATATTACAAAACCCAAAATAAATCATGACTATCAAAACTGTTAGCATGTCACTGTTCTAGTCTGTTGGGATAATACACACTGAGTTATTGCTTACATTTTTTATTATGTTTTTTATTTTGAGTCAGAGGCATATTCCTTAGGCATCTTCCCTTTAAGGAAATGGTACACTTCCTTTGCTTCCAAACATATTCTACCATTTTAGTGGCTATAATGTTTGCAAAGATGTCATCTTAATAAAAAATCAGGTTTAATTTTATTTTGTTTTAAGAAAAAATACCAAAAGACAGTTATAGTGACTTTTAAAAATATACAGAACTATATAAAATTATTATTTGTGAAGATTTCTGACGAAGGCTATTTTTGGTCTTTTGGATTTTAGGTATGAGTACTTTGGTACTAAGTCTCCTTAGTAACTTGAAGTATTTTTAAAAATTCCTAGTATTTTACCTATGAATTATCTAAATGCAAAGCAACCAAAACCAAGAATTTCACCTATAAGTTTTAGTCAACACTGAATGCCAAAACTTCAATTTTTGATAACAAATAATGGAGTATTTTCCCATTCCACAAATGAACAAACAAACAAACTTAGAACTGGAGATCACTAAGATTAATGACTCTTTATCAAACCTGTTATGATATTTAAAATATTAAAATGGATAAACATAACCCCCCACACTTCAAAGCAGCTTATAAATGCAGCGTTCGTTACTCCCCACCTCGAGCATTACGGGGTCGGGGGGACTCACACACGCTTACACTCTGCGGCGTGCAAACCTGGACGTGTGGACGTGTTCGTGTCAGTGTTAAGTAAGGCCGGCTTCACGCTCCTGGTCACGTATACCTGGTTCTACGTCACATGATGAACTGGAGCTTATACATGCTCACTTTCTCTCAGGATTCCCCATCAAAAGAATGGTTAGTGGGTTACTGACCAACACTACAGAAAGCTGTGGTTTTTCACAAGCATGTTCTGTGTCTTTAAGTATTATAGAGTTAGCTCTTATTTCACAAAGCCCAATAACATTCCTATATCTGAACATCCTTTACTTCAACAAATTAGGACATTGAGTTGTTTTTATTTGTAATTTCTTAATATTCTAAACCTCACACAGAAAATAAAAGCCACTCACAGGCATTCATCACTAGATCCCCACGAATTTCTGGTTTCCAGTCATCCCACGACGTCTCAAAGCCATCAGCAAAACGGATACAGAAGTTTTTGAAGTGTCCTTTACTAACCAGGGACTCTGAAGAGCAAGCCGTGATGAGGGTGCTCTCAATGGTCAGGACTAAGGCAGAGCCAGTGTCCAAGTCGCCAGTGTGATTAGACTGCAAAGTACATGAGAGAATGAGATGGAAGGTAACAGTTTTTTAAATTTGGAAATCCTTGTAGGGTTCACAGGAACAAAACTCCAAAAAGGGTCAAGCCCAGAAAACTTCAGTGAAAAGCAGCGAAAAGCAGCTTAGAAAGACGTCTACTTTTAAAGATTAGATTGCTCAAGTGAAATGCATTTGCTGTGTGTGTGTGTGTGTGTGTGTGTGTGTGTGTGTGTGAGTTAACTAAACTTGCAAAAGCGTAATTATCTACTTTTGTCTCTCAAGCTTCTGTTTTAGTTATGGGGCGTGTTCCCATCATGACGACCACGCTTGGTATGTGCAGCCTTCCTGAGATCTACTCATCATGCCATCATGCCATCGAAAAATGACCATTCATCTCCTGAGACACAGACACAGACACACACAGACACACACAGACACACACACACACACACACACACACACACACACACAAAAGCGTGCGCGCGCGCATTGGCCCTCTTCAAGGCAGGGCTTTTCCTAACGCTGTCTTCTAAACAAAATGCTAAGATGTTAAGTTCATTCAACAACTGCTTACAAGTTGTTTAAGGTAAATTATAACAGTAAAGTATAGCCCTCTGTATTTGCTCTAATAGCAACTTCCCAGCCTGACGATGGTTCACGACCTTTTCTTTCCCATGCACAAGTGTGTGCAAATATGTGTTCCTGAGAATTGGTCCCAAACTATGAAGAGAAAATTCTTGCTTTCTCCAGATGTACACATAACTTGGAAGTTTCACTATCATTAAATATTAATTTTAAACCATTCTGAAATTCCCTACCCTATTTTAGATGAGGTTTTAACATTATTGAATAGTATTCTTAAATGTTCTTTTGTTTCTATTTTATTAATAAGTGTATGCCAAAGATTTCTTTGCTAAAAAACAAGAAAAATGAAAAGATTCTGAAAGCTGAGCTGCTTATTTGTCAGGGTAAAGTCAAAGGTTATCTCCCTTCTCTGAGGCACTGAGGCGCTCCGAGAAGCCCATCGAATACTCCGAAGGTGAATAACGGCTCAACGGTTCAGTTTTACTTGTGGTTTACTGAACTCAACTGCCTGGCTCTTCACCCTGGACGAGGGTTGGAGTGTGGATACCTGTGCAGTATTTGTGATGGGCAGGCAGATTCCCAGGTCATTCACAGTGAGCTGTAGGAAGAGCGTCCCAAAGGCCTGGGCGGACGTCTGCTGGATGCCAGGGAGCATATCTACCACTTCCTTTGTAGCCATATGGATATCCTTATGTAAAGCCATCCGCTGCTCATTCCAGTTGTCATAGGCAGCCTTATAATTCAGCCAAAACAGCACAGCTTTTCATAATTAAAGCAAGGCAGAAAGAAAAATGTAAATCGAAACCATAATGCTATACTTCAATAGCTACAAATTCTCACTGATCCACAGTTTACTCCAAGAAAACTGCAGCATTAGAATTAGAAAGGATCTAAGGGCACATAGTCTACACGACAAATGGAAAAAGGCAGGAAGCACAATTGTAAGAGGAAGAAGAAAATTCAGGTCCATTCATTCCTTCAACAAATCGTGGGATGCCTATCATAACTCAATGAAAACAGACAGAGTCTGGACTTTGCACAGCTTACTGCTCACGTTACTAATAAATACTCTTGAAGGAGAGGCGCTTAACACTAGAAGTACACATTTAAAAAACGGGATTTAGAGAGAGAGTCAAAGGCACTGGAGTCTGTACAAGCATGAAATCTTAAGGAAAACCTTCATTTAGTGCCATGTACAGGAGGAGGAGCCTAAAGAGGAGATCGAGACGGAGGGGCCACAGAAACCGAAGGAACGGCGAGTGTGTTGTACGTTGTGGACCCAAGAGCAGAAGGTACTTTAAGTGGTTGAAAGCTGACAACACGAGCAGAAGGTACTCAAAGGAGCTGTTGAACGCTGACGAGAGGTCAGTAAGATGAGAAATGAGAAAACATGCACTGGATTGAGCTAAATAAAATGGTACCGATAACACTGCCAAAAAGGCAGCTTGCAAACAAACGGCTCATCTCGCCAGCCAGTGCCTGCCACCGCCTTCCATAAGTGGCTCCCTACATGGCTCGTGCTTACTTCTAAAGCACAATTCCAACATATTTACCCAATATACCTCAATTAGACCCTCTCTATCTCAGCTTTATTTCCCCTTATTTTCTTTTATGCAAGTTGCTGCTGTATTTTCTTAAACCTCTGGCTCATACATACTCTTTCATATTCTCTCTCTCATCTGGTAAATATTTATTTAGTTCTTACGATATATGCCAGGGACTGTTCCAGGCCTTCAGATACAAAGGCACATAAAACAAACTTTTGCTCCCTTGTATCCCAGGCAAACTCTTAACTCCAAATCAAATCTGCAGATTTAGTGTCTCCTCCAAGCAGCACAGGCCTCTAACTCTGCTCCTCCCCCCAGGCAGAGAGTTCTGGGATGGCAGGACACAGTTTCCATATTCAGATTCCACTTCTAGGTAGCATGCAACAAATGTTTATATAGAGTTAGGTGAATAGAGACAATGTCAAATAAATGGGTACATTAGTTATCCAAACCAAAAACCTGGCATTACAATCCACACAGAAAGCAGATAACTTTAAAAAGTATTCATAAAATAACTTTAAAAACTGGGGGGCATATGTAAGAAACTCTGTTGGGCTGCTCACTTTTCAGACTTAGGAGGCAGTCAGCCAACACGCTTTCTTGATGTTTGCCCAGTGTTACCGTGACACTCCTAAAACCAGCAACAGTGTCTTGCTGGACTCATCTCACCTCTGTCAAAGGCCACAGGCTGTGCATACACGATAGGTCTGTTCAAGGTGATCAGCACAGCTTCCCTATCTGAAGAACCACTGATTTCCTCTCGGAGGGCATTTCTTAATCCAATTCTGGTTTTAAAATAGGCAACTTGATGAAAATCAGAACCAGCTTCTTCATAAACCTAAAAAAAAATTAAGAGCTCAATAAAATCAAATAATGAGAAAAGTCTTAACAAAAAATCTAAAAGTTTTAACACTATTAATGGTATTGTTCAACAAAACAACTACAGTACATTCTTCTCAGTTTTGTTCACTGATGATATATATTCCTTATACTCTATACAATAGACACTTGAAATTAATATACAATACAAATGGGTATAAAAAATAAATATAGAGTCAAACACAAAGTCCACACAAAAGCTACGATGACGTCCATATTCAAAATGGCAAGGTAGTAAATGTTTCAAGATAGTTAGATCCTTACTCCTCTCAAAATGTGTTTCCATTTGAACCAATTACTGTTTTTCTAGAGATAACAAATATTTTTGTTCATTTATTCCCCCTACTATTCTTTAGCACAGGTATTCTAAATATCACTGGTATTCTTTTAATCAGTTCTTCAAATTCAAGAAGAAAAAAGGTTAAAATGTATTTAATTTTTAGCAAAATAAAAACAACAAAACCAACAAAAACCCCGAGATGCGAATGTTAACTTTTATAAAACAGAGTCTGATTAACTGCTGTGTGTGTATGTATGTATATGTATATTTAACTTAAATGTTTAACACTGTGGTATGCAAAACTTGCCAATGTTATACAGTGCAGCTAAGAAACTTAAATCACACTTTAAGAGCTCACCAATGTTAGCACAAAGCATTGAAATAAAAACAATGTTTAACAAAATAAAGGGAAATTATAAGCCAGTATTTAAGAAGTTTCATATGATTGCACTTGCACTAAACTATAACAACATTACCACCAAAATACTCAGCGGAATGCCAAGGTAAAGTTGTAAGGGCCTTCTTAAATAAATTTTCATTAGAATTTATACTCAGAAATTTTAGGAACTTAACCTAAGTGTTTTTGTAAGTACCGTAATACTTAGAAGTAGTCCAAGTTGATGTGCAAAACTTAAAAGCCACAGTTCTAATGTCACATATTCCACACTCACCTGATGTTTGACAATTTGTCCTAATGCCAGATTTAAATCCACTTGGCATTTACCAAACAATTTCAGATAGCTGCTACTTCCTGGGGAAGCTTTGGTTTGAAGTCGGTTTGAAAGTTCTAGTTCAATCAACCCAGTTTCAAATCTCACAGCTCTCATTGATGGAGTTGTGGCTGTTACTTGAATACCCTAGCAGGTGATAAGTTAGTAGACAAAAAGAACTTAAATCAACAACATCCACTCACTCAAATGAAATCTTTCAATATATGGTAAATAAAATAGAATGTTTTAAAACATAGGAAACCCAACGAACTGATAAAACTGTCAACATTCTTTAATTTCTCACTAGTATAAACTATTTTAGCTATTAAATTTCATTTCAGTATTTTGTATTTAAAATATAGTCTGTTCATGGGTTAAATACAATTAATAATTATTTGGTAAGAATGCTTTTTAAGAACACTAATATCTTAAATATTGGAAATAGTAAGGTTTCTATTAAGATATTACTGTTAATTAAACAAGTGTATAAAGTATTTCTTACAGAGTAATTTATAACAGCAATAATTAGAAAAAAATCAAAGAAGTTCATCCGAAGGAAGTAAATAAATTGTTCCAACTGTATAGTGCAGCTGTTCAAGGAGATAAAAGTTGATCTAAATGTTCTATATGGAAAGGCATCTAATATTTTTTGTTAAATACAGAAATATATACATATTTGAAAATACAAATAGAAAAAAGTCAAATAGAAGGATATTCAAACAATTGTTAAAGCTTTTTCTTTGTGTGCATATACTTCATTTTAATTTTCCATTTGGTGTATTTACGTATCACATGAATTTTCTATAGTAAACATGCATTAATTAATTAGAAAAATCCTTCTATAAGTAGCATTAATATTTATATGTCACCTTAAACTGCAAGTTCAGGGAATAGAGTAGAATCTTAGGCTTATCTCCGTCTGTTGCTCCATCATGTTCATTCCAAAGAGGAATTGGCTGCTCCCCACCTAAAAGAGGGGACAATTTCTTTAAAAGGAAAATAATAACTATTTTGTGCACTTAAAAAGAACCCAACAAAGCAGTTATTTTTTTTTCACTGAGCATTAATCCAACCTTTAGCAGGTTACATTTCACTGAGGCAGATATGTGTATCTAAGATAGGGGTAATACTGCAAACATAGACACTTACTAAGAACAACTTATAAGGACTAAATTAAAACTTTATACATATAATTAAACCAAACAATTACACATCTCAGAAAATGTATTTGAGGGGAAAAAGCAAACTGGACTAATTTCTTCAATCCAAAATGTGAATTTTGTTGTTTATATTTAGATGTACTACAAATAAAAATGAATACAAGAAAAAATAAAGGTGAAGAAATGAAAAATAAGGAAACATGTTAATAATAAAGAATGTGACAGCAAAAAATTGTTCTGTAAATTAAAAATAAATGGGTAATGCTATTTATTACTGGGGGCAGTGGATATTTGGGAAATCTCTGTACTGTCCCTCCATTTTGCTGTGAACCTAAAACTGCTCTAAACAAAATAGTCTATTGATCTGAAGAAAAAGAAATCACCAGTTAGGCATTATTTACAATAGCCCGAAGAAGGAAAGAACAGGCATGAATGGGCCAAGGTATGATACAGAGAGACACACAAAAACAAAGGAACGCTATTCAGCCATAAAAAAGAAAGAATTCTTGCCACTTGTGACAACACAGACAGACCTTGAGGGTTACTATGCTAAGTGAAGTAAGTCAAAGAAAGATAAATACTCCATGATCTCACTTACATATGGAATCTAAAACAACAAAACAAATAAGCAGACACAACAAAACTCACAGATACAGAGAAAAGACTGGTGGGCCCTAGAGGGGAAGGGGGTTGGGGCGTGGGCAAAATGGCTGAAGGGGGTCAAGAGGTACACACTACCAGAGATAAAATAAGTCCTGGTGACGTAACGTACAGCACAGTGACTACAGTCAATAATACTGTGCTGCATATTTGAAAGTTGCCAAGAGTAAATCTTTTTTTTTTTTTTTTTTTTTTTTTTGGTATGCAGGTAGCTCCCTGGCTGGCAACTAAGAGTAAATCTTAAAAGTTCTCATTACAAGGAAAAAAAAGTCTGACTCTGTATAGTGATGGATGGCAAATAAACTTACTGTGATCACTTCTCAGTGTATGCAAATACCAAATTACTATATTGTACTCCTGAAACTAACAATATATGTCAACTATACCTTAAAAAAAGTCTATTTGTATAAAAAGCCTATCTCTTTTGTGTTGCTGTATTTACTACCTTGAATATTTTTTATCTAGTTTCAGAGAAAATTTTTTTCTTAAAATTTACAAGCAAAAGCTCCACCTCTTATAAAATGTATTACATAATCATTTTAGTTTACAGAAACATTAGCACTATTGTATCAGTCACATTAATGCCATAGTTTTTGCCCATTATGAATTAAATTTATAGACATGGCTTAACTATTATTTTAGTATATTATAATGGAAATACTCAGCCTCAAGAATTGTTATATAGAGACAACTTGTTTTCTACCCCAATTCCTCTTAATACTCATCTTGTGAATTAAGTCAATTAAACAATTTTTCAATCAAACATATATTTCCTATTAAAACATAAAGCTGAGATTAAGATGCTCAATTGTAATCTACACTTGAAGGACAGCAAAAGCTTAAGGGTTTCTATAAACAACTTCGCATGTAGCCAGCATATAGTCACCATCTGGTACAGACTGAGCTGGAAATCTTGATATCAATCCAAATTTTGTTCTCAAATGAGTAAGATTAATTTGATTAATAAACATACCCTAAGTTCTCTCTCTCTCCTCTCTCTTGCTCTCTCTTTTTGGAAGGGAAGCATAAGTGAGCTTTGTTAAGTTTAGCAATCATGAATGTACACTCGTACATTACACATGACAAAGGTACTAAGCAAAGAATCTGTAGGTGGGAAAGCCAGAAAAGGAACACATGGTCTTTGGGCAGTCAGTCAACAATTACATGTGAATGACAGGGTCGATGCTCACACCACCCACCCAGGGACCCGCATGCAGCTCAGGAGCACAAAACCTCACTCTATGTTGTATATACCACCAGGGGCCCAGCCAGCTCACCCGAGACTTTCTGTATTACTTCGTTAACTTCCTTCATGAACACTTTCTGTACAAACACCAGGTGGTTTAGAAGATCAGTTGTGAGATTATGTTCAAAAGAACCAACCTGCCAAACAAAATCAGAGTGTTAGCTTAACATTTCCAACTGTATTAGTTTTGAATACATCTTCTGCTTACATAAGTAATCCCAAACTATGTGGACAAACAATCATCTACATACTATTTGAAATAATACACTGAAGGAGAGTTAAAAATATTCAAATTTCCCAAAACTTCATCTGCCTGACATTTTATGGGCCATTCAGTCCCCCCTTTTTTTTAAAGTAACAGTAGCCAATAAGATATGAGGAATCTTTTGAAAACAAATGAACGTTATACTTTATGTAACCTGCTAATTTCAAAACTGAAATTTTGCCTGGAGTAATATTTATTTTTAATGACCACTGTTGTACTGTTAGAACTACAGACAAGTATCATTATAAGTGACATTTATTTACTCATTTAAATATTCACTAACCAACCACTCTGTGTACTGCATTAGGTGCTAATTGTACAGCTTTACATACAAACAACAAAATTATGGCTCTCATGAGGCTTACATTTGTGAGAATTAGCAAATCAGATATACTCAGGTTTAATATAAGATATGCCCTGTGGTTACCAGAAGGCATAAAATGCCTGTCAAGAATTAGTTAACAGACTGAGTAGAAAGCAGACCCTAATTGCAGCTGAGCAACATCGTAAGCTAGACTGAAACATCCTTATGAGTAAGGGAAGCTTCAACATTTGTCACATCTACAGTATTCATATTTTGATCAAAACTTAAAAGAAGAAAATAGATTTGGCAGTCTTTTCATAAGTGGGAAGTCACGTAAAGTGTTAAGTTGCTGGGCATTTTATTTTGGATACAGCAACACAAAATGGGCAACGACAATTGCCACGTGTGGCTATTTCAAGCCATCATAAAACAGACAACTCTCAGAGGGCTGTAATTTTAGATACTTTCAACTGTTAAAAATTACTGAATTCTTGGTAAATTTTGGATTGTGCTCTGCCCCAATTACAAACTTTATACATTCATAATAGCTACTATTAGTAAGAAACTATGTAATATCCTACATGAGAGTTGTTTTATTTTCTGTCAAATGAAGCATTAATTATGGTATTCCTAACTAGAATTTGGGACACTTATTTTTCAGAGTTGAAAGCACAAATGAAACAGACTTTGTAATCTATCTTTTAAATAAGTATTTAACTTCTAGAATCCTGTACACTATTTTTTGCACACTTGTTCCTCATATACAGAAATAAGCTAAAAATGCTGCGTGTGACTCCTGCACGTCTCAGCCAATGGACAGGAGACTTGGGGCGAGTTATGTCTTTTCAGCTTCAACTTCCTACAGTCAAATCAGGACAGAACAGATGACCTACCTACCACAAATCAAATGAAAAACATGTATCCAAATGCTTTTTAAACTTGTGATAAAGTGAAAAAATAATGACGGAATCAGGGATGCTGGCTGTCAGCTTCCCTTAGTAAAGAAATTAGCCTTGAACTTGACTGTACATATTTTATCTCCCTCTTTGGCCTTTATATTGTTCCTAATAATTATGTGCACCTGGACAAATCACGTCACCTCTCTAAAGGCTCAGTTTCTTCTCTTATAAAATGAGAGCAAATATATGTACCTCACAGAATTGATTTAAGGACTGCAGGGGTCAATGCGTCGATGAGCTAATCTGAAAAATGTTAGATGCTAATAGCTTTTTATAGTAAAGTGAACCATGAAAATACTACAGAGGTAGATATGAAACCCAATGTGAGAAAAATGAATTTCAAAGGTGACTAACAAAAAAGGTATGTTTAAAGAAAACTACAGGGAGAGGGACAGAAACACACATGTGCACATACACATACCAGGTCCGGTACAGAATTCTGTAGGAATAAATCATTTAATAGTTGGCCTTAAAAGTTTGGCTCATTACATATTTGGGTACACCTAAAGCTGGAAGACCTCTAATTACAAAGAGTAAGCAAGTAAAAGTAAACTTACTTCGGCCACACAGCGCAGATAGTTTCCCTGTAAATAGTAGCCCTGTTTGGAAGGCAGTTCGTCGATGCTCCACACCTGGTCTGAGTAACTGTCGTGCTCTTCCATTACATATTTCCCCGACATAGTCACAGGAGGAAGGTTAAGACTGGCAGAAGGAGGGATGGTTGACATGTCTGTGGCAGACACTTTGGATGTAAAACGCAACCTGTGATTTGGCAGCTCAAACGTAAACCTGGTCTGCGCACCTGTGAGAAACAAGAGCAGTTATTGTTTGTTTGTTCAGGGGTCATCCCTTACTTGGTTCAAAACTGGTGTCTACGAGAAATGTATGCATATCCCAAAACACATTGAAAGACATGGAAAGGATATTTTAAATTTGTTTGTATTTCCTCTTTCAATATATGTATGGCTACTATAAAGAATTGGTCCATACTGTTACGTCAGCAAGAATTATTTATTAATCCTATGGGTGCCCAACATTGTGTCTGGTGCTAGAGAAACACTTATTTCACAGAAGGTGGAACAGAAAGAAAATGCCCTTATTGCAGAAGAGTTTTTTCATAAATAAATGTAAAAAAAAGAAGGTGTGATAGAGCAGCAGACACCTCATTAAAATCATGATCTGTTACTGCCCACTTCATTCACTGTGTAATGCACATGCACAAGCTCCTTTCCGACCAACAAAATCTGCTGATCCTGTACTGGATGTGATCCACTCTCTCACTCAAAGAGGATGAAAGAGCCCATTCTGCCTACATACACATAAAATGTTACTATATATTTCTAGTGTCCTCATCAACTGTGTCAGAAATAATTCTTTTTCAAAACACTAATTAAAGGTCGGCTCCTCTGTGTCACACTCACTGTGTTCATTAGCCATGCAGTAATGTTTATGCCTGGGATGAGTAAGCCATCAACAGAAAGACGCTGTCTCACCAACTGGTGCAATTACAAATGGCCAGAGGTCCCAGTTGCTCTGACTCAACAGCGAGCACGAGGCATCTGGTCACCATGTGTAGGCTGCAAGGGGTAGAGACTGGCTACTCATGTGCACATATGATGTATTTCAGAATAAAAATATGATGGCAAAGGATTTGGGGGCCAGATATATAAGGATCACAAGACCTTACAGAAGGAGCTATGTTGAAGGTCAGATTTCCTCTGATCTGAGCTGAATGCACTGGATGTGAAAATAAACCAAGTTACTCAGGCTATAGGAACCCTACAGATGGAGAAATTTACTCAACTTGGGGACGAGTGGGTTAGGGAGGGGAGAAAGGGGAGGGGGTGAGAGAGGAGGGGGGCAGCTAAATATAAGGTGATGGAAAGAGAAGTTACATTAGGTGGTGAACTTATTATACATCAAGTTGACAATGCACTGTAGAATTGTACGCCTGAAACCTATGTAATCCTTGCTAACAGATGTTGCCCCAATAAGTCTAACAATAAAAATGAATTAAAAAAAAACACAAACTTAAATTGGAGAAGTGCCCTTGAAAATTGAGTTACTCTAAAGAGTTCAAATGAAAGTAGGGTCCATGCTGGTCATTAAAGGAAGCGTGCTGATAGTCTTTGTAATATTTGACTGAGGAACATTGTTAATGAAATCTAAAAGTGTTATGATGAAAATTAAATTTTCATATGCTACCTATAAAATCACATTTACCTTTTCATCAAAATAGTGTGACTTTCTCCAACCAATGACTCATTTTAAGAGACTGAGTTAACAACCCGATGTCACCTGTCATCCCGTGGCTCCTCATCCTGCCCATCTTGTATTCGGCCTTCAGAGACGGCAAGAGCGCTGCGCCAATGGCTATTCCATCCAACATGGCACTGAACTTCAGAACGACAGGTTTCTTCTCCAAGCCTTCTGGCAGCTGGGGAAACTCACTGGTTTCAACAGGAGTTTGATTAACACTTGTTGGGGTTTTTTCAGAAGGTAGCGGGGTTGCAATATCTTCTTTTATAGGCTGTGGACTACAAAGCAAAAAAATAATTTAAAAAACCACAATTAGAATAGTGACCATTTTATTGTACAAATTTAGACACAATTAAAATAGTTACCACTTCATTGTATAAAATTATTGGAGTCCTCAATGAAAAATAGCAAAAATATACTATAAACAGATGTTTCTTTCTATTACCAGATCACATTAAGGCTTCCTAAAAACAGCCATTGAAAAACTGATGATCCAGAGAAGTAAACAAAAACAAATAATAACAATATAAACTGGGATGTCATAATGCCAGGGCCATTCAAATCATTAATGTGAAACTGAAGTTTAAAGTCCTATTTGTCTGATTCCAAATTCCATCATTCAACCAGTATGCACTCAACACTGGCTGGAACACAACTGCTACTGTCACCACTATACTATTAACAGTAACACCAACACCAACAATAATTTTTTGAGTGCTTACTCTGTGCCAGGTTCCGTTCCCAGTACTCGTGAGTATTTCATCTAATTTATTCATTCATCTCATAAAACGCTGAGTAGATAGTATAAGCTCCACTGTGTAAATGAGAAAGCAGAGCTAAAATTGGTAGAACCAGGATTTGAACTCAATCTGACTCCAGAGTCTCAATTTTTAACCACTACACTTCACTGGCAATACCTAACCAAAAGGAACAATTCCTTAAAGTATTTTAAAACTAGGCCCATGTATACATTCTAGATTCCATAGTCTACTGACAGGAGAAATATTTAGATTATTACTATTAATATTTAGGTAGCTTCAGACAGATGAATATGATAGCAGAATTAAAGATCTATAGAACAAATGGAAAAATTACTGCTTTAGGACACCATCAAATGACACACTAATTTTTTTTTTTTTTTTTACCTTATAGGATAGGAAAAAAGCAAACATAGTTAAGACACCGTTTTTACCTTTCACTTACCCATTTTTATTAGTTTCTCATTAGTTACAGATTTGGAGACGAGTAATGAAGCTCAGCAATGCAGACCCATGAACAAGGCCAGAGACACAGGGTCAGGTTAATGTGCCAAGGTCCAGTACTCTGCCCTTTAAAACACTCATGTGGCAAGGCCACATCCTTCCTTGAATCATATATAATCGCTTCGTATAAAGGACAGCACCAAACCACGCATGGGACATAATGGACACTGAAGTTTTTAAACCTATGCAGTCACCAATGTCAATGAGGTAAAAGCAAACAAGGGTTGATACAGTCCTAGAATCTGTCAGCTCACTGTTCATCAGTACCCCTTCCGCTGCCCACAAGCCCCCAGGGGCTCCTCACTGCTGCAGTACGGAACACTGATGACCCAGCGCTTGAATGACATCTAGTGTCATTCATGAGCCTGTCTGGCTACTTTCCACCTGATCCACCGTCCAGAACGGTCAACACCTGGATGTAACCCTGTCTTCCTCCAAACTATTCACGCAGCAAAGAACGACCCGAAGTATCTCTCAGAGTTGCAGGACTGGGCCAAGAGCTTACAGTGTAGAAGGCTGCCTGATGAGGTCTGAGATCTGCTTCGACAGCTGGTGAGAACTTCGGACCATCATGCTGTGCAGGGTGGCGGGGTGCTGAGGAATGTTGATGCTGATGGCGCCCACCTTGAACACGGCGGCGTTGTTCGTGCTCAGTCCCCGCTGGGCACTGTAGAGGGCCTGGGACTTGGCGATGCTGCACTTCACCACAGTTCTGGTAACACAGGAGGGAACAATCAGAACAGCCAGATAGAGAGAGATTCTGAGAAAGTACATTGAGAGCAGGACAAATGCCTTTCTATTACTCAGTGAACTAAACAACTTAAGGTTTTTCATGCATTTAAATCATATATTGAAGAAATAAGTTTTCTAAAAATACTGAAGTACATTTATTTTATAGTGTTTGCCTGGAGACACCAAGTATTAGTCTATTTTAATAAAGAATTTACAGAAAAAATGTGTATGTGTTCACATGAAAGGAAAACCATGAACACTGACACATTATATACATACAACACACAAAATTCCATTTGTATTTTTTTCTCCATTTGGATCTCCTCTTTTTCTCTTCCAACTTACTTTAGGGATCTGTACCATCATTAAAAAAGCATAAACACCGAACATGAAAAGATAAAAATACTCACTATACTTCTTAAAATCTAACCAGAGAGTCCCCTAAAATACTAAAATATACCAAAAGAAACTAACAGAAAGGAAGAAATTTAACTTGGATTTTCTGTTCTCAACGAGTGACAAAGAAATGACAGAATGCGTAATGAGTAACTACTCCATAGTTAAAATTGGAAAGCTTTGCTGGGACAGACATAAAGGCAGAGCTCCTCTTTCTTATCTCTGTGACCTTTCCAGCGCCCAGAGCAGCACCCTGAACGTGGTAGGCGCTCACTGAATTTTGGGAAGTGAATGAGCAGAAAGAAGTACAGCGGAAGCATGATTCTCAGTACTGCAACTGTGGACAGCGCCGACAGCATGCCATAGGGCACATGCGTGCAGAAGCCATGAGGACTTCCACAGGGCCTCAGCAGGCAAGGACTTCTTCCCACCTTCTTCTACTTCCTGTGTCCAGGCACTAGGGCCTTTCAGATGAGCCAGCCATCCCCGTCCATGCGACAGGCTGAGCGAATGACTTGAGGATTGGCCCTGGGGCCTGACTGTCTCTCCTCTATGTCCCCACCCACCCCCTTGAGCATGCAGGTCCCAGTGTCAGAGGCAGGGAGAGGAAGCAGACTGATGCACCCTGACTGATGCTGTTGCCACAAGTCAGCTTTGCCCAAAAAGCTCTGCACCAGGGCCAGGGAGTGAGTGACTACATGTTATTTGGTCAACAGAAATCTCTGGAACTTGCCTTCCCATTTGGCAATAGTGCTTTACATGTTGACTCTCAGCAAGAAACCCTGAAGGAAGGGAGGGTGGCCCATAAGCAATGTCATGACAGGGAGCACCTCTCATTTATTTACTATTGCATTTCTGAAGCCTGACACAGTGCCCAGGCCATAATGTAACCTAATAATTGCTGAGTGGATGACAATGTCATCTTCAGCCATTTAAAAGCATCTTCTCTAGAGTCAGATAGTACTGATTATTTTTATCATATATCCAGAGAACTCAGTGTTAAAAAGGAAAGAAACAATAAACCTTCTTTATCTGCTATGACTAGTGAAGTGGAATTAGATTTTTTTCAATACCTATAAAGATGACACAATATGGAAGTGTGATTTCTAGAAAACAACCATTCTCTAATTTAATATTAGTGCATTTATTCTTTTCTAGTACTTCTATTTGATTGATGAAATGATAATAGATCATAACAGAAAGCTAGTAATTAATAATTTGTCTATGGCCTGTTAACAATATGTAATGAAACAAATCTTATCAAGTATGATAATCTTACCAGCATGGAACGTAATATACAGATTTGTATTTTTATTAAGCATTTTCAAATTTTATAGAAAATGTCCAAAGAAATAACCATTAATATGCTAAGCAACATATTAATCTGTCATGGTGATGACTCATGTGAATATTTAAATACAGCACTCAGTATACAGGTTTCTACCATGAAGTATCAGATATATATGGGTCAAATCAAGCCGTTCACAATATAAAAGTACATATAGTAAAAGCTATATGGAAAATCTATCAACACAGTAGTAAACTCCATTGTAAAAACAGAATTGTAAGGTTGAGATGTGTACATATTTTTTTTCTTTCTCTAGAGATGTGTACCTATTTTCATGTTAGTATTTTAATAATTATTTTTGTAACTAGTGATAAATTTTAACATATTTATATAAAAAGCACAAGCAACACACAACTACAGGGTTATAATCTTTCAACGACAAATTTATGAATTATCCAAAAGGCAGCCCCTACCTGTGTGTCTCCCCTGAACACCAGGAAGCTTTCATCTATAAAAGGGTCTATATTAAAGCCACAGAATAATAACTAACAACACATTCACAGCCATGCAGACAATATTTATCTTTAAAACTATTCAACTCTATGCTAATCACAAAGCCCACAAAAAAGAATAATATGACATACAGAAATTCTTGTTTGGCTGTGCTTGTAGGAGATGTAGGAAAATCCTCCAGTCTACAGATGAAGATTCAAGAGAAAGCAGGGAAACAAAAAGGAAGCAGATAAACATTCAGGTATAAATTAGTTGTAATATGACCGCTTATCTGGAAAGCTTTTCTTATTTTGCACTTCTTAAATTTTCCTTTAAAGAATCTTTTCAATTATTTTTTAATAAGGAAGTTCCATTTCCTTTTAATTGAAATTGGAAATGAAAAGCCAAAGAATAAATCCAGAAGACTAACACTACTAGAATAATAACTCCCATTTTTCAAATAAGGAAGTTAAAGGATCTTTGCTTGGGGGTTTTTTTTTTTTAAGAGCAAGAATTAGGAAATATATACTACTCCTTTAAAAACCTGTCTTATAAATCTGTTTTGCAAGTTTAGAGACATTGACGTCCTTTACACCCTTCTCGAAAGCTAGTAGGTGACAGGGAAGAGGTCCTGGGATACTCAGGGAGTAAGACACACAGGGCAGCTAAAAAAGCGTCTTGTTTTCTGAACAGGTTAAGGTGACCATGGCACTCTAAACTGAGGGCGAACGTGGAATCAGGGACCCCGAGGCGGTGACCTTCTGTAGAAGCATCATGGCCAGGCTGAAGGAGAACAGGCTCAGGCTGATTTTAGGTGAACACTCTGATCTTTCTGAATCTTTCTCAACTTACTGTTCTGTGAAAGGAAATATAACCACTGCAGAACACAGGACTGTGGTGAGGATTTAACAAAATAATCTACATGAGGCTCCCAGCCCACAGTCAGTATTTCTTAAGACTGTATTAGTAGTTGCTACAATATATAACACTCCCTTCTTCCCCCATAATGTATGATCAAGAAAAACCTCTCACAACGACTAGAATTACCTAGTCTTTGGAGAGACTGCTTAAGAAATGTGAACTGGACTGTTTAGGCAGCTACAATGAAATATATTTTATTTGGGTCTAGACTTATAGGTCCAAAGTGCCCCAGCAAGACTTAAAAACATCCATTCGAGGAATGCTCCCCATGATAGCTATCACATTATCCACATTTAAAATATCATGAACAGACTGGTAACTTAATAGTCAATCTATGACTAATGTTTAATTTTTATAATGTTGAATCAAATCTTCCATTTAGTCAGTATTTGTCACAACAGATGCTCTCTGGAATGATGGCGGGACAACCTTAGTTAGTTATAATATTAAGAGCAAATTCAAAATCTGACTTAAACACATTTTGTAGTTATGACATAAAACTGCTCCATTGAAAGGAAGTTAGGAATGAAGGTATAAATGCTGAGTTGTATGAATAAGGTCAGTGGTTTAATGCACTGATGATAATAGATTCGTGGTCTGAAGATCATGCATAAATGTAATAATTATCAGAGCAATTCTGAGCAGATCCAGGAATAGAGCTTACAAGGAAAAATGAGTAGAGAGTCAAAAGAAAAGTGATCTACGTTTGGCATACTCACTATAAAAAGCCGAACTATGCTACTGAAGGGTCTTAAAGGCTTTATCGTTAGATTGTTTGAATGCAAAAATGACAAGAGGAAGTTCTGAAACTCAGCATGAATATGGGTAATGATTAGCTAACATAAAATCAAGTCTGTATTCTTTGACTATCATTTTGTTTTACTTAACTATTTGAATTGTGTGAGCTTTAGCATCTTACATGTTTAACCGAAAGTTACACTGCCATCATCTTACTTATTACATAATCTTAACATATCCTGGAAGTCAGTTTTTTCTTGGGGGCGGGGGGGGGGGTAGCAAATCAGTTTTAGAAGGGAGAAAAATCATTTCTCTGAAAACATTTCACTTGGTGATATTCTTAATGACAGGATCACAGCATCTGGAAACATTTTATATATATAACTTTCAAAACTCAGCAAGGATTTATCCAATGATTTTTAACTTTCCTACAGAATTGTAACAAACAAGTTTAAGAAAAGAATAAAAATCAACACACACTTACTGTATATTTGGAGTAATCCCTTCAAGCAGCACAATATTAACTCCGCCAATATGAGCAGTGGCACACGTCTCAGTCATCTTTTGATGTAAAACATCTTAAATGTAAAAGAAGTAATTATGTGAATTCTGGAGGTATTGCACTTCATATTAAAATCGCATTTTACTCATATTTTGTTCAGTAACATAAGATGATTTTAAAGTTACAATAAGATTTAAAATATATTTTGGAACTACTTTTTAAATTTTTCCTTGGAGTATTTTATATCTGTGTATTCATACGTACACACACATTATATGTGAAAGCTGGCATAATGCTAACTCTACAGAGCTTCACGCGCCATTTGTGCATTGGCAGTAAACAGCCTAATGACACCTTAAATCTCAGAAGCGGTCCACAGTGCAGGAAGCCTGGGAAATTCGAAAAAACAAAAACAGGAAGCAGCAGCTGTCAGTACTGCATCCCCGATGCATACGAAGGGGAGGCGCGCTTCCTGACGCACCACCGGCAGACAGGACGCTGCGGGCCTGGAGGCAGCGCCCAGCCGCGGCCGTACCTTTCATCTTCTCCTTCAGGGTGAAGCTGCCGTGGATCCGCTTCAGCTCAGACTCCATGGTCAGCCCGCCGATGTCCGCCTCCAGGTGCGTGCGGTTCACCATGCCGATCCCGAACACAATCAGAGTGACGTGCTGAGGCTCGGCCGTCACCAGGCTGCGCTTCCTCTGTGTCTTGGTCACGCTGTTGTTGTCCTGCTCGTTCTCAAACACCACTCTGCACGTCGGCTCCGTAGGGCTCCGAACCCCTTCATGAGGAAAGGGAAATGCTGGGATTAGACATAACAACGGTGGACCGAAAGGACACTGAAACCCCCTCTTTCCTTCCCACTCCAGACCGGCCCTTCGATTTTTAAAATGTGTCCCCATTTTCCCTTGCTCACAGTGATAGCCAACAGCAGAGTCAGATGTGTGAAAGCAGGTCTGCCCGAAGTGTGTAAGGGCAGACTGGGAAGGGTCAGGAAGGCTGTGAATCCTCTCCTGGGGTGACTGCCCACTTGTGTGCATTTCAATTCCCCACTGACAACATGAAGGGAACATGCTGAACAACCTACTGTCTCTTTCAGTGCTACTGTGACTCCAACAGAAACTGTCCTAACAGAAAAATTCCACTACCTGCTGGTCCAAACGTGTCTGCGGATTTCTCCAGTATGCCCGTCGGGTCGGAGATGAGCGAATAGAAGTTGAGCAGCTTGTACATGTTCTGCCAGCACTCGGCCGAGGGCTCGCTCTGCTCCGACACAGTGATGGAGTCCGAGTCGTCCATGTGAACTGTCACGTGGTCCACCACGTCCTTCGAGCCTTTCCGGGACACCTTGGAAGTCCTTCTTTCAGATCTTCCTAGTGAGTTCTTGTTTCGAGACTCCTTTTTGTTATTTTCATTGTTGGCCCGTTTGTTCTTTGTGTTATTCACTCTGGTGCCACCATTGAGACTGCCTCTGGAGCTGCGGCTGAAGTCGGACGAACGGAAATCCCGATGTTTTCGGGTTTTGAAGGTGGGTGTCGGGGAAGCCGACCCAGCTGTGTACCTGCTCAGTTTAATGTCAGTCTGAGTTGCTTTGATGTCATCTATCATTGTGCTGAACTGATGAATAAGACGGACCAAAGCCATGTCCACATGCTGGCTTATCGACTGGCAGGAAATAGTGAAGTTGCAGTGGAAGGTATTGTAGTAACGCTTGTTGAGATCGTGAAAAGAAAGAGCGCTGGTAGTATTCTGAGGGGTGCACACCGACTTCTCCATCACCACAGCGCTGATGCTAAAGGTTTCCAGCATTAATGCTGGTTTGAACTCAAGTGGAGGAAGGTTCACGTGGCCTTGCCTAAAAGTGTGCAAAAAAAAGGGGAAAATGACAGGTCTTATTTCCTTTTGTGTAGAACTCGCCAATCTTTATTAATTTATTAGCAAACTAATCTCCAAGGTAATGTACATTATAAGACATTTAAATAATTTTAAGCAAGAGATAAAGTAGAATACAAGGGCTGTCCAGAAAAATACCAGCCAAAAATGCCTCTATTTTTCACAGCATGTGACTGGATACTTTACAGACAGCCTTCATATCCTGCTTCACTAAACCAGCCTTATAACCTTTGTATGAGTTGGAAACTGGACCTTAAGTTTCCCTTTGTGATCTTACATTACAACTGACTAGTCAAGATCAGACTTTTGTCAAAGATTTCAGTGAAGGGATGAAACGATTTTTCTTGACATTGATGGTACACCCTGATGGTATTAGAATTTGAAGTCAATTAGAGGTCAATTAGGATACTTCCCTTAACCATCCCCCCCTTTGTGAAATATATGGTTTATATAAACAATTTCATCACATTTTATATAACTTAATTTGCTATTTAACATGAAACCCTAGCAGCATACACTGCAAAGTTAAAGTGGTAAGGAAAGCAACTGAAACATGTACCCAAAATAGCTTAGAACCTTTATAAAAATTATTTTGGAAAATTCTCCTGCTTGTCTAAAAATATTCATGTAGAAATATTATAGTCAATTTTAATATTAAAGAGCCAGAAATCTAAGATTTCCATAAACTACCAATAATAATCAATCTCAAGCACCAAAATTGTAAAAAGGTATTTTTCCATGTACAATGTGAGTGTGTAGCCATATAGGTCAAATTTAACATGGGATTTTTTTTCTATTGGGGAAAAGAAAAAACAGAAGCTACTTTGATGGTCTCAACTGGGCTTAACAAATGTATAATTAGAGAACAATAATTCCTTAATGAATACTAGCATTTCTTATTTAATAAGAAAAATCCACTTGTAGTATAGTTCATGAAAAGGTACAAGTTCAAAGGAAGCTCATGGCCAGAGTAGAGAAAATTGTATTTTGAAAATTATTATAGAACAGATAAGAGAGAGAGCGAACACCCAAAAGAAATTAAAATAATCCACAACTACAAAAACAAGAATTGAAAATATTAAAGGGAGAACAGTCTCAAAGAGAGGAGATTCAAGTAAAAGGGTTTGGAGAAAGCCTGGGTGTATAATGAAGCAGTCGTTTGAGGCCAAAGCAGCCTGACAGAGGGCTGGCATGGGCACCCCAGAGTCCAAGTTAAAATTACTATAAAATCTAAACATATTAAGTCGATAATATGTTCAACTCCCTTGGTTGCAGATAGCAAAGACATAAGGGAACTAGCATGTATGAGAACTCACTGTGTGCCAGAATTGAACGATTTAATAACTGTGCTGGCCTGAATGTCTAGGAGTCAAATGTGGTTATACGAGGAAGTATAACCCACTGGTCATGTACAACAAGTAGCAGAATACGCGATGTGCTGCAAAAAAAGCCCAGACCAGACTGAAATTAATGACCAGGAGAAGTGTACTGTGACAGAGGTCTCAAAATAAATAAGAGCTTAAGATGGAATTACAGGAAATCTGAGAAATAAAAGTCAACGATGGGCTAATAAGAAAAACATAGAGCACTCAGAGCTGGTGTGACAATAGAAAAACTAAAGGGTACTATTAAGTTCAAAGTCACTCAGGAAAGTGTGGCCAGATGAAGCTTTAGTCTATGGCAATCCTACATGTCATTTGGTAGGCCGATAGGTAGCCTTTAACCATAATCATATGTATAGGATTATACACACATATCATCATATATACACACATATACATAAATAATTATGTGTAATCGAATTACATATGACAATACGTAAACTGTGTGTGTGTGTGTGTGTGTGTGTGTGTGTGTGTGTGTATACACACATTTTATATATGAGGGCTGTCTGGAAAATATCCAGCCATTGTCAATGTAATGAGAACGGTTTTGCAGCTGAATATTTTCCGGTCAGCCCCCGTATATATTTATATTACAGATAGAAATACAAGTTTAACTCAGAGTTTTTACCTCTAATCAGGGAGTATCAGTAGGTATTGATGTTTTGGAGTATGGATTTGATGATTTCAATATGAATGGATTTCAGTTCAACAACACGGTTCCAATTTTTAACTAAAATTTACTGTGAAACACTGCAGAAAGCACAAGCTTGCTGCCAGCTCATCAAGCCTGTACTTCACTAAGTAAACAAGAGATGTACGTCCTGAGTGACCAACCATGTCACTTCCATCAAAGTGACAGAAGGCAAGGAGTATTTAAACTAAACTTAGATGAGTTTTTTAGAAAGAAAGAAAACACTTTATTTCTCCATGTTTCTAATGTTTGAAATTACAATGTACTAAATACTAGTTTTACTATATTTTTCATTTCCCTATATATTTATAATAAACGATAAAAGAATTTTAAATTTTTTGACAATCATTCTTCAAGGTCATAAAACAAAAGTAATTTTCCCCACTAATTCTAATAATCATTAAGGTCATGAAAACCAAGGACTGTCTTATATTTAACAGAAAAAACAATACAATGTCCATGTTCTGTGTAATTAGAAAATCCTCAGATACTCAGACCTAAAACAAAATTTTAAAAAGCTGTATTTTAATACATAATTGTCATAAAATTTTAAAAAGTAATCTTGTTAAATTACTTAAAATTTTAAATATAATATTTCAAATAAAAAATATATTTCAGTTGGATATACATGCATTTTACTTTTAATTTACCATCCTGCAAAAGCACAAACTGGGTGAAACCAAGAATGTGGCAAAAACCTCTTGCCATAAATGCCACCTACATCTGTCACATTCTAATATTTGTATACACTTTAGCACGACCCACCGAAGTAAACTTCCAACTTCACATAAGATTAGTCAGATGTTATTAGTAGGCCTATTATTTCCAATGCAAGCAACAGAGAAAGTGAAGAACAATCCCCGGCCATGAGGAATGACGTTTAGCACCTGTGTCTGTTTCTGACGGCTACCCTCTCAGGAATGCCACTGTGCTCCTACCTGCCACAGTCAGCTCAGAAAGGAGGTAGGAGGAATTTCCAAGGAAGATGTATAAGATTACATCAAGTCATACAAAGTTTACTACTGTAAGAGTAAATAAACTCTAAGTGTACATATCAACATAGGTACTTCGGCTGTTTCTCACATATGTGCTAACCTGGTACAAAAACAGGCCTGAAAATAGGCCTCGTGACCTGTCAGTGTGGCTATGACTTTTGCTAAATGGACATTATCTTCTCAATAAGATACTAAAATTGCTTTCTCGTTAGCATTAGAAGAAAGTGAAGGTTAAAAAAAAACAACAAAAAAACCCCAGGCATTGTGGGCAGCGTTTGAGCCAGAGGCCAGGTCTACTGAGACAAAGTAGGTTTAGCAAGGCTGCCTATGTACTTGGAATCCGAGGTTTAGGGGTCTTGTGGGGCTGCTGGAACTCGGGTGAACAAGGACACGACTCGGGATGTGGTTCCTGGCTGGCTAAGGGGAAGGAGGAAAGCAACATGGCCTGCAGGGCAGAGGAATCCTAAACAGATGAAAGGAGTGGGGTCGGCAACATTGTTTCACAATGAAGAAGTGACACCCCTGTTGTTCTTGGGATAGAAAATAAACCCGCTGCAGACCTGAAGGGTTTCTGTGTCTCCATCAGAGAATGGGGACCTCCCCCTGCACAGGTGCCAGCTTTGCTATCTGTTACATCTGCGTGTGTGTCTGCGTGTTTTTCTTCATTCCCGGTCACCTCCCCTCCAGTTCCATCCTCCCCGTGCCTTTGTACAAAATTTCACATAAAAACAACGCAAGACACCTTCTCGCCCTTTTGCCCTTTCTCTCCTTGGCCGTGTCTGAGTCCACGATGTCTGCTCGGAGGCAGTCCAAAGTCCCCGAGAAGGAAAGGTGCTCTCCAAAGTACATTCGGTAGCACAGGGGCATCGCATCCTGCGACTGGATCCCTGTGTGGCTCAGGAGAGGTTTGAAAACCACCTAAAAGACACAACATGGTCATATCAGCTCAATTTAGAATTCACCATTTACTGTGACTTTTTCTTATCCAGCTCAGTACATACTACTGCAGTGTGAAACAAATAAAAAGGTCTTGCATAATAAATACAGCTTAGTTTTACTTAAAACTAAACAGAATTTTTTTGAGCATCTATTATGCGCCCCTCATCTTCCAATTAATTATAAGGACAAAGATTCCTTGGTTCTGCCTGAGTGAAAATACAAGAAAAATAAAATCATGAATTCATTTAAATCAGTCTAGTTCTTGCTTTTAAATAAGGCATGAGTGCCTGCATTTCGATAAAAACCTGGCATATTGGGCTCACAAAACCCTTTTGTGTTTATTTTAACACCCTGTGTTAAAATAAAACATTTCATGTGTCATGAATACTTGACCTACCTTCAAATGGTATCACTTGGTCATACCAGTCATGTAATATTCATTTTCTGACAAAGAACTTGCCTTACATTTTAAGTATCATACATGCTTCCGGAAATACACTCTGGTTAAATGTGTAGTTAACTGAATTTTGTAGTCACTAAGAGCTAAATCAAACAGTAGAGCACTACAGTCACTCCAGCTACCCACGTTCCTTTTCCTGCTCTGATACCCTACATGCAGGTGTCATCCAATGCCTCCTTCTAACTCACTACACATTATCTCCTTAGTGATCTCTTCCTGAAACATAAAAAATCATAGCAAAATGTTCAAGTGCCACTTATGTAATGGGACCCAAGTCCACATTTTCAGCCGGCTCCCGGTCATCTCCTTGGTTGTGTATGGGAAGACAGGCTACTCTGGGTGAAAGTCAGAAGGCCTAGAATGAGAGAGGTGAAGCAGTTTCACTCTAGCTTGGAGTGAACCGCCTGTGTACTTGCCTGGCACACTCTTTCCTGGTTTACTCTTTCATCCTAATGGGAAAACTTCTCCCTCTTCAGGTTCAAACCATCCTCCTCTCAAGGCCCTGGTGAGTCCTCCATACCTTCCAGGGCTTGATTCCTGGCTTATTTTCTTCTTTTTCCTTTTCCATCCCAGTTTATCATCCTGAATGACTTCCCTGGCCTCGCAGATAACCCAATGAACACTTCCGTGCCAAGTCATACCTTCTTCCCCCCCCCACCCGACTTGGCTTAAACCGCATATTTAGCAATTGCATCTCATCACCTCACGGTTGTCACATCTGCTTTCTACTCCTGTAGCTGAGCGCTAAGGACAATGACAGGAAACGCTATGACAGCATTCACTGGTGCTCCAGCACTAACCTAAACTCCTAACTGCACTCTCAGAATACTTGGCAATCCTTCCAGGGGCCGTGATAAGCTCTCCTCACAGCACTCCAGCCTGGGCACATATCTAAGTCACCTTACACAGTATTTTTAGTGCATTGTTTAATATTCATATTGAGATTCTGCCTGGTGCTTGAGATTTTGCTGGTTGCTTGAGTTCCGGTTAACAGAGAATTTACTTACATGTATCTGGCATCTATCAAGCCATCTATTAACCATGGGTGCCAGTTAATTGAGAGTCTACTGTAGCGAGAGATGCGTAATTTGCATTTACAATTAACTCATGTGCTTTTGAAGGCTCCTCCTTTTTTGCATGAAGGCCTTAGGCAGATGGCACAGAAAAGTATTCATGACGACACATTCCAGCAGCTAGCCCTGCCTGACGAGGGTCACAAGGATCAGAGAGAAGCACATGGCTCACCTGTGCATCAGCCAGCTGAACCGCAGGGAAGCCTTGGTTGGCTTCTTCCACACCTGCTACATCATCCTGACTCGTGCTATGCTGAGAGTGTGTCCCATCCAAAGTATTCTGGTCGCTCGACAAGACGGTGTTAAAATCTGAGGCGGAGGGGATTGTAGGCAGATTGGGTGCAACACCTAACAGAGTAAATGTTCAAGAATGAAAACAAAGTTACTGGGAAATAAACAACATGAAAGGGCACAGCAAAGTAAATGTATGAAACCTGTATGTAGCAGGATTACTAGACCATTTAAATTGGAAAAAAAAAGAAAAAAGGACGGTCAGGTCACTTGACAGACATAATTTATTAATGAAAAGTGAAACTGAACTAATTTTCAGAAACATCAGTCATTCTCACACATGAAGTCCGTGTCACAGCCAGTCAGTCCAAAACACAGAAGCCCAGGCTGGAGAAACACTGGCTGTCCCCTCGGCCAAGCAGCCCAGAAGCAGTTACAGACAGCAGCAGGGCTGCAAAGAGCGGCCGTGGGAGGGAGCGCCGGAGGTGGGGGGGGGGGGGGGGCGCGCACCCGGACTTCTTCCCCACCACGCCTTCCTGAGGGGGACAGAAGCCAAATGGCACTGCGTCTTCCTCTCACTCCCTTTCCCCTTTAATGCCCCGGGCAAAGGACGGTGACAACCAGGATATGTCCCCTTCTCTTTCTCCTGAAATGTAAACTTCGTGCTGCGGTGAACCTGGTCCCAGAAAGGTGCTGATGCTGCGGAAGCACCCGCCTCCCCGTCCTTCGGCCAAGGCCAGTGCTAAGGCCTCACATACAGTCAGAACCGGGGTCACTTCCTGGGGCAAAGGTGTCCACACGCCAGCAAGGCAAAGGACCAAGCAGTCACACATC
>PVJL010001815.1:140615-199675 GCA_004026885.1 Lyroderma lyra
CCCCCCCCCCCCCCCCCCCCCCCCCCCCCCCCGCTCCCCGCCCCCCCATCTCCCTGCTGGGATCCCTGCTGCTCACACTTGTTCTTCCAAAACCCACACCAGCTCTCCTGGCTTCCCTCCCTGCCCGCACAGTTCTTCCTGTACTCCTCCCAGCATTCCTTAGGTTAATGAAATACTTAAGTAACTGCAAAGAGTATAAGAAGGCTAGTCACTATGTCTCAGAGGAATTCTGATAAACTGAAAATATTTGCCGTGTTGCAGGTACTTGATGTTTGTAATTATACTTTGCATTTTTCATTCACTTCTTTGCAGTGTTTTGAAAATTAAACCAACGACATTAAATGGAAGTTTTAAACTCTTTAAGTTCTGGACAATCTCACATGTCTGCCTTCACACGGGAACGCTGAGCGACCACTCATGCCCCCTCAATTGCAGCATTATCAAAGGAATTTCATACACGGGCCCATTTCAACTGCACCGTACTCCAACGTTTGAGATTTTTAACTATGCCCTGAAAAACAGGATTCTGCTATAACTTCTCGGGTGCCCCTTAGATGGTTAAGCAACATGATGGGACAGCTCAGTACCTGTTGGAAGACTGTTGTGTGCTGACTTTGTAACAGGGGACTCCTGCACCACACTGCCTCGATTACCCACAGCATTAGACATCCAATTGTAGAAGCTCACAGATGACGGCTCCGAGAGCAAGGGGTGCTCAGACAGCATGTCAGTGGTCACGGTATTTCCTGAAAGTAAAACATCATCAAGAGCAGAGCATACGATTGATGTAAGTTTTTTAAAAAGTCACATTAAAACATCTGTCTTTGCAGATGTTTTCAAATTCAGCACATGATGCTGCTGTTTGGATATGAGGGCATCAACAAGTGACTTACTACGCTACCAGGGGAATTCACTGTTGGCTGGTCTAGACAGCATCCCACACCACACCTCAACTCACAGTGACGTCAAATGCTGCGATTTAAAACCGCAAACTGAGGGCATGAAGACAGTAACAGGGTACAAAGAAGTTTCCCCTTCTTGGAGATAGGGTGTAGTGCACCCCAAGCATACATCTAAATACACGTGAGTCCATGCTTGTTTTTGTTACTCTCCTTCTCCTGTGAACTTGGGACCGCCAAAGCTAAGGTTCTACCTGTCCTTGTCAGGGAGCTGCTCTTCCCGGCCGCGCCGCTCCGCTGAGGGGTCCCTTCCAGCAGGTTGTGCAGGCTCGGGAAGCTCCCAGTCAGGTAGCTGAGCAGGCTCTCCTTCCTCGGACTCTCCTTCATGGGCAGCCCGGCCCGGCCCACGTGCACTGGTGAGTCTGTAGCCGTGTCCCCACTAGTGTAGCTCAGAGAATGGTAGGGGTGGACGCCCTGCAGAGGGAAGGTAGGCTCTTCCTTACATGGAAACATGGCTGCTGACACCACGACTGCTGTCACACTTGGGCTCCTGTAGTCACTGTTCACACCAACACCAAGCAGATCGTGTCCCCAGGACTGTGGTAAACCTCAAGTGTCTTGTAACTACAGTACAGCACGAAGGACAGTCTGCATTGCCATTAGCTCATTTTAACCTGGGTTATGAACTCCCTCTGAAATCTGCTGAGGGAGTCTGGTGGCAAGATTTCTATCCTGACGTTCTCACTACTACCCTGCTTAGCACCCTGATCAGAAACCTGTGTGTTAAGACTGGGGTCTCTCTAAAGCTCTCCTATGCCCAAATGCCCAGCAATTCTGAGGAAAAATGGAAAAACAAAAAAATTACAGGATCGTCTATTCCCTACCTGTTCTGTCATGTTTAAGAGCAGAATTTCAGATCAGTTTAAAATACAGTACAAAAAACGGTTACAGAGACTGAAGGACTCCAAGAAGCGGAGAGCTGAGACAAAGCACTTGCACTTTCAGTGGCATGGATGGCTTTCATAATCCATAAACAATGGAGTGTCCAAAAAATGTATGAAAGAGAGCCACATGAACTACAAAACCACGCTAGTACGATCAGGTGGTTTGGAAATACCATCAACCAGGAAAGAAGTCTGAGACAGACTAAGGAGTTAAAAAGTTAGTGTCCCAGGCTTCTAACTATACTGTAGAAATAGAGTGAGTCAAACATTTAAAAATGTAAATCAAATCATCGCTGAATGTTTTCATTAAAAGAGCTGTACTTATATACCATTAAATACAATTAAAACTTCAAGAGCACAAAAGATGAGAAGCAAGCAGCCCTTAGCTGCGGTCTATGGGTCCTTCTCGCAGCGGTCCTCATCCCTGATTCTCAGCTGGTCTCCATTAATGGTGATGACTAGATAAGCACATACACTCATCGATCCTTCTCTTAGCACACAATACACATTGTGCTACACTTTGTTTTTACTTTAATCCATGCACTTTGATTATCCTCTTTTCAAAGCCTTTGCAGGATGCATTTGTACCAGGATACACTGGTTTACTAGTCCTCAAATGGTTAGTCGCTCATGGTGTTTCCATTACTTTCTTATGTTGTGCTGTAGAGAACACCCTTGGACGTGTGCCTTTGCGCATTTTTGAGCACTTATTTCTTTAGAATGAGTTCCTGGCCATGGACATACTACATTTTAATTCTGGTACCAACTGGCAAATTATTCTTCAAAGAGGTCGTGCCAATTTATACCCCCACCAGTACTGTATTAGAACATCTGTTTTTCACATCTTCACCTACAACATACACTATCAAACATTTGTTTTTTCAATCTGATAGGTGAAAATAAAAATCTCATTTTAATTGACATTTCCTTAACTATAACAGACTACATTTTAATACGGGTATACATATGTCTGCGAACTGCCTTTAACCACTTTTCTATTTGGTTGTACCTTTTTTCTTAGTTATTAGGAAAAGCTTTTTATATATTAGGAAATTAGTCCTTCATTATATGTCCATTTTGTTTACAACAAACTATTTTTTTCTGTGTAGAAATTTAATATTTTAATGTAGTCAAAATTATCTATCATTTACCCTATGGATGCTAGGAATTAATGTAATTCAATATCCAGACTTTAAAAGAAACTTAAATAAGGAAAGAGAACTGACTCTGAGTGATGAACACATAATGTAACAGACGATGTACTGTAGAACTGTACACCTGGAACCTAAGTAATTTTTGCTAACCAATGTGACCTCAATAAATTTAACAATAAAAAAATATACAAAGTTAAAATATTAATTGTTGTTTCCAGTGCTCAGAAAAGCAAACTACCAAGAAAAAAATAAAGCACAATAATCAATAACCTATGAAGTGTTTGCTGTGTCAAGTACTGTTCTGAACCTTTTCGTGTATTAATTATTTCTTACAATAACCTTCTGAGGAAGGTTACCTTCATAGTCCCCACCTTACAGGTGAGGAAATTTACCCACCGTGCAATTAAAACCTTGCTCACAAGGGTGGGACTGAAAGCAAAGCAGTGTGGCTCTTGAGGGTGTGGCCAGCCACTCGGCTATACAAGTGAATTGTATCAAGCACCGGTTAGTGCTCTAAAAATAAAACAACGCTATCAAAATCATAAAGCAGCCTACCTCACACTGTGCACGGATCATGCAATTATGAGATGCTCCACATTCTCAATAGTGCATTTTATTGAATATTTAATAAATTGAAAACAGAGTCCTAAGACTTGGTAGTTAAAGTTGTCCTTATTCCAAATTAATAACTGACTGACGATATGGTTTTTCAAAGAGATGTGTATACTAAAAATGATTACTAATGTTAATTTCTATATAAAAATACTATTTTCAGTAAACTTAAATTTTAGGGTGGACACCTAACTTAAACTTGAGATAGCAAATGTTTGGGTGCTCTTTGCAAGTCCAGACAACTCTTACCAAACACGGCACTAACGCACCTTTATTTTCAATGCAGAGTCACTGTGAGTGTGGGTCTTGGACAGTTTCCTCATGATCTCAGCTCCACTGACAGGCCCAGTGCCACCAGGTGGAGGCCGGCTGGCCGTTCCCTCCAGCAGCATGGTGTGCTCGCTGACAGTGGCTGAAAGGGTTCAGAAGATCACAAAACACTGTCTTAAAACATCAATTCCAGTGTTCCTGGTGGCATACCTCCCCTCAACTTAAATCTTCCGTGACAAATTCACTGCGGAATCTACTTTAATAGTCATTCTTCCCTTTATTTTATGCTTGCAACCTCAATCTTACCACTCAGTCTCCAAAAAGGAACAGCTTTTACTGACTCTTACAAATGCCACCAAATCGTACAGAGATCAAAAACCAATTCAACTGAGCTCAAGAAAGCACAGAATTTCCACAGGTTAAAAGACGTTTGCACAACAAGTTGACGACGCACTGCAGAACCGTATGCCTGGAACCTATGTGATCCTTGCTAACCGAGGTCACACCAGTAAGTCTAACAACAGTAACAACAACAAAGGCATCTGCAGACAATCACTTATGAGGGATATTTACTACACTATTCTTTCAACTTTTGTGTAGACGTGAAATTTTCCAAAATAAATCAGAAACAAAATCCAGCCTATTCCTCATAACATTCATTTATTAAATATAATTTAAAAGGCTTTGAAAAACAAAAAAAACTGGGTAAATTATTATACATCAAGGTTCCAAAAGCTCTCATTTTAAGACTACTATCCTTTCTCCTGGTACTTTTAATATTTTTTTGAACCCATCATAGGATAAAGTACAGTGGATATCTCATCTCATGGTAATAGAAAGTCTGAAATGCTATCTCCTGCACGTGTTGTGGCAGAGCCATCAAGCTGACAGAACCGGAGCTGAGCACAGGCCTGCGAACAAAACAAATTCAGGATCAAACAGGCACCCTGTAAATTCAAAGACTCCTTTAAAAGACTGTGGTGTAGGGGATGACAGCAAAGAGACATCTGTAGAGTTTAAAAAGAGGTGAATGTGCTTCATACTTACACAAAGGCATTTGCTCTACTTGTACTAGATGGATTAGGAGAAGCCTAATGCAGTTCATAAAATTAAAAATCAAGTCAGTATAAAGCCTCCAACATTATGACCATTTATCTGGACTAACACAAATCTAACTTACATAATTAGGTCATGACGAAGTCACACTTTAAATGTGGGACACGAATTATTAAAATTCCCACATGTACAAGCTGAGCAAGTGCACAATAACTAAAATACCCACTTACCTGCATCGAACTCGAACTCGGCCCCATCAGCGCTGGTATCACTTTGAAGGCCACCCCCACTGTCCAGCCCAAGCCCGTCTTCATGCTCGTGGGCCACAGCTGACTGGGACTTCAGGGGCTGCGCCGGGCGATGCAAGCTAACCCCCTTAAAGGCCGGTGTCACCACGATGAACTTCATCCACTGCCTCGCCAGCGCCACCAGCCCTTTCTTCAAAGTTACCAGGGCAGGAAGTCCATCACCCTGTGGCAACGACAACGTGGTTAGGGGTAGCCTTACTGTATGGGTACCGGTCGCTACTTAAGGGTTTTGCATACATTCTATTCACGGAAATCTCATATGCCCCATTTAGAAATAAGGAAACTGGAGTTTACATGTCATTTGTCTGAGGTTACACAAGAGTCAGAACCTCAAACTGAGTGCAGAGCTCCATCTCCAAACACCAGGCTTAACACTAACACTAAACGCAAGGTGGCGCCTTTTGCCATAAACTACACAGCAGCTCCAGGTATGTCAGAGACAACACGTGGGATTCTTCCTAGCATTTAGTTTCATTAATAAACACTGTATACTACCTTGTACACTGGGAGACCTTCCTAGGAGGTATTGACTCCACTTTACCCTTTTTTGCCCAGTTGAAAATTCAAATGTATTTTGAATGACCCGGAATATTCATTAAGCAAAGAGGGAATGAAATTACTCCCTTCAAAGATTAACATTTTTAACATTAAAAATAAATCAATTACTACAGTTAGGGGCTGGATGTACACAGATCTGTAACTGCTTTGAAAGTTGCAGGTATCATCAGTAAGAATTACAATCTTCAGAATGCATTTCACTGCACACGCCAAATACCCTTGGGCATTCTCTCCTGACCAGAAGCTTGGGGAGGGGAGGGGAGGGGAGGTCCTCAGGCTCTGGGCCGGTTTCGCATTCAGTCCACTGTCCCTGGAAGTCTCCCCTACGCCCACAGCTTCTAACACCTTTGTGCTGTGGTCATCCGTTGGAGCCTGCTGTCATATATGGGATAGTACTTCTATCCACACTTGTCCTGGCAGCTCCCATGGCTTCCCCCACCCCGAGGTCAGTGGCCACTGCAGACGGAGGCCCCTTCAGTGGACACGTGTTCCGGGAACTCACCATGGTGGCGTCATCGATGACGGAGCAGTTGGCCTGGTGCAGATAGTGGTGCAGGATGTTGCACAGCAAACACGAGGGGTTTTCTTGGAGAAAGCGGGCGACTTTTGTGAGTCTGTTGTATTTACTTCTCAGGGGAAAATGTACACTTTTATTCTGAAACAAAGCAAAAAATGACAGGTTTAGAGTGATATACCAGAAATAGTACAAATGAAAGATACACAGCAATTAAGAACCTGCAGGTCTGGTGACTTCCACAACGATGAGCAATAGCATTTAGTTTCATTAATAAACACTGTATACTACCTTGTACACTGGGAGACCTACCTCTAAAGCTTCAGTCATTATGCATCCCATGACAGCACAGATTCGCAGTGTCCTCTCGGTGTCCAGCTTGTGTAAGGACGACTTGAGCTGATCAATGGGGACAAGCCACGCGCCCACAGCAGGAGTCGCAGTGCTTAAAAGGTTCAGCTGCCTTTAAAATTTTTTCAAGTTATAAAAACCAGTGTCAATATTTATATTTCAAATAATCTTCCACCCACAGCTATTGCAGTTAGTGGCTATTTTATTTGGGCATAATTACTTTTCTAGATAAATTATGAACATATAACTACAATATGCAAAGAATAGACACTAGAAAAGAAAAAAAATATATGAAAGCCTATTAGAGGTGAAAAGAGTAAAAAGCTTACGGTAGGGTAATACGTAAAAGTAAAACTAAAGCCCTAGATAGGAGAAATGGTCAAAGAAGCTGAGAGTTAACATCTACAGAAAGTATGAAACAGCAGCGATGGGAAAACGGTGGCAACCCTAATACGAGATATATCCAAAAAATGATTCAAAAAATTGTATGAAATAGAACTGTATGCTGTTTAAAATAAAGAAACATCCAGAGAAAGCATTCCATTTTAAAACCTGTACCTAGAAAAGGCGTGGGTAGGAGACCTCACATTGGTGGGGGCTGCAAAACTGAACCAGATCTCCTTGATGCTCAGCTTCATGCTGCAGGAGTCCGGAGGCGGAGGCAGGAGAGGAAGGTCTTTCTTCAGGTCATCAGATTCGACTCCTTCATCCTACATAAAACAGAATCCCAAAAACTTCCTGCATAGGGATGTTAAGTGTTATTTTTTCCAGATGAAGAAACTTGCCAGAAGTCATATGGCTGTCACACAGGAGAGAGGGGGATGGCACCAAGGCCTCTGCTGCCTACTGCAATGTTTTCCTTTCCACTTAACTGATGTGCCATAATAAATAAATACTATTGGAGCCCATGTGAAGAATGTCTACAGAACATTCTTACTTATATGCTAGAAATCTAAATCTGTATTGAGAAACAGGAATCCTATTTTTAAAGTGTGTAATCACCACTTCTCAGAACGCCACCAGGTAAGAAGCATAATATTAAAGAAACAAACAAGTCTACTGCCTGTTACACCTCTTCAGGTCTGTGCTTCACTTTTAGATACCATTGGTCAGGATAAAGAGAACATGGGCATTTTCCTGTGTGGTGATTAAAGAACGAAGAATACCAACAAAACAGCTCCGAATCCTAGGTGCTATGAATCAATGTGAAATACAGACCCCAGGAAAGTCGCCAGTCTCTAAAAGTGAGCCCACACTCCCTTACCTGCAATTCTAAAATCCCCAACGTTTTGAAAATCTAAATCTTTTTCGGTAAAGGTAGCATAGAAATCTGATTTGACCCGATGAGAGGCCATTTATCCCACCTAGTGTTTTTGTTACTGTTGTGATGCAGAAATATTTAAATAGTTCAAGGTCAAGTGCTGCCTCAGATTCTGCTGGGAGTTTACATAACACACAGTACACACCATCTGACCTTTCTTTTAAAAGAAAAATAGCTGAATTCGCAAACACCTCTGGCCCCTGGGTTTCAGACAGCAGCTGTGAACCAGGCACTGGGTGTACAAAGGCGCAGAAGGCAGTCTTGAGGAACTTGAAATTTAAAAAGAGGAAGGGGCTTGCAGACAATAAGCACCTCATTGTAATGGCATATGAAACAAAGAATAATAAACTTGATTTTAGACTGAATTTTTGGTGCTTACAGCACGTGTGAATGAGGACATCTGCAGGGCCACAGGACACAGTTCTGGAACGCAGGTGAAGGGATGGTGCTAAAGGCATACCCCAGGACAAAGAGCAGTGTCCTCGGCTCTGCAGCTCGACGAGGACCATAGTCAGTCAGGGGGCGGCGAGACAGCAGGCAGGGGAGACGAAGCAAGAACAGAGCAGGTGAGAAGGACAAAGCACTGCCTAAGGACAAGGACCAAGAAAAGTCAGAGAATACCCCGAAAAAGCAATGCTACACACGAGGGCAGCAGGATCAGAAAGACGGAGGAATTCACCTGAGTTCCTGCCAGGTGTTTTAGGAGGGGATTGGGGGGGCGGGTGGAGAACAGCTAGGCTCCTCCCAGCTTTTCCACCCAGGAGCAGCCCCTACACTTTCAATTTCCTTAATTAAATTGCTAATCACCACCTGCTCCTCAAACACTTCCAGAGACCTCACAAGAAAACTGATTCAACTTCTGAACTACGCATCAAGTCAAAGTATTTCAAAAAAAAATTCCTAGAAACCTGGGGTTCACAGTATGCCAAAGAATATTGGATACCTATGACATATTTCTTAATTAAAAAGTGGCTTCTTTTCTCTTCAACTAGTCTAATTTTCCAATGATTGGGGGTGTGTGTGTGTGTGTGTGTGTAAACAATGTTTCCCAAGTTCTTACTATGTGACAGTCACCAAGTTAAGCCCTTTGTAGGTAGTACCTCCTTTAATCTTCACAACTCTAGAAGGTCAACATCATTACAATACTCCCGTTACAGAGGAAGAAACTTAGGAGAGGGTAAATGACTTGTCCAAGGTCACCAGTCATTTAGTGCCAGAGCTTTTCTGAAATCTAGAACTTTAAATATTTTCATTACTGCTGTTCTACCATAATAAGAATAACAAATGAGATGCCCATAAAGGGTTCTTCAGAACTCTAACTGAAATAGGCAGATACTGATGAAAATACTTACAACTTACATGAAATACTAGCAGTAACAGAACCAATTAATTAAAAAATGAGTTCTACTAAAATCCTTCAAATGACATAAAAAGAAAAGCCTGCTTTTTTGAAATTCTATTCATTAATTCAACAAATATTATTGTGATTAATATGAGCACAGTATTATGCCAGGTACTATGGCAGATATAAATATATCTATGATACAGTGCCTACAGAAATTATATTCTAGTAGAAGTGTAACTGCCAAAATGCCTTGACAACTATTTAAGCAAAATACAAACTATAGAGTACAAGCAAATACAGCCCTGAAATTAATTCTGAATTGGATATGTCGTTTTCTGTGTTATTTTCCCGAACCATTATTATCAGAAATTCACCAACCTGTTCATCTGAAACAGAATTTCCATTCAAGTCTGAAGCAGGGCTCGTTCGGTCGCAGGGAAGGTTATCATCAGAGACGTCGGTGTTGTAGCCGCTGCCGGTCGGAGAGTCGGAAGAGTTATTGGATGTCAGCACGCCACCCCTCTCTGTGACACCTGCTCTACCCATCATTCCAAAAGTGTTATATAAGACAGCACCAGACTGCCTTCCTCCTATAAAAATGAAAGACATGATTAAAAACAGCGGGCATCTCAATGATGTCCTCTACAATATCCATAAAGATAAAAATAAAAAACTCCTAACAACCTTTTTTTTTTCTCACCCAAAGTTTGCCCCTATTTACAAAAGGGGTGTAAAATTCGATTATCAGGTAAGGAGTTGTAGGCATATACAACCACTATTACATGTGACTAAGCCTAAAAGTCTTCTACGCAGACCAGCCTTCCCATGCTAATACACTACTCCATAACATAAAAGGAAACAGCTAATTGTACGTCGGTCTGTCCCGCTGAACAAAGGAGTATTTCCATCCTGTACAGCAAAGCTCACTAAGCAAAGGTCTGGTTGCAGAAGCTGGCGGCTCTGTTCGGAAGCGCAGGCTGCGTCACCGAGGCACTGAGGTTTTCTAAGTCTAGACGCTCTGCTGGTTTTGAATCACACCATGGAGGGCAATGGGATGGGCACCACCACCACTCCAATAAATAAGCGCAGGTACCATACTTTCTGCTTGACCACGCCAATCAGGGTACTGAAGTCCTGAGTGGTCAAACACTTTAGAAATGTAGGAACAATCTAAGGATGCAAAATTAAAAAAACAAAACAAAACAAAACAGAAACACCCACCTTTTATTGTTAAATTTTCAAGTCCACATTCAAACACTATCCAACCCCATTTTTCTTGGCTGGGACCTATTCGAGTTACATCTGGAACAGCTTGCTGATCGGTTTCATCCACAAAAGTAAACTCATCCAACTCTTCAAGAGTAAAGAGAACTTTGGACTTCTCAAATGGAATAGCAGTGATGGCACAGGTACCAATGTCTACCATCAAAAAACAGCAAAACCACCATTTTTAAAGACAGGTTTGTATATATTTTTTAAAACACCAAACAATGGAAACATTTGACACAGTGGTTGTGTTAAAAAGGTATCTTAGTAGCCTGTCAAAAAGAAAAATAAACAAACGAACCAAGGAACTTCTCGAACAGTACTGTCTAATGCCTCACTACTTACCAAGTGCCAGTCATGTCGAAGTTGGGGGAGGGAAAGACCTTCCCATAAGTAATAAATAATAGTCCAAAGGCAGGATGGGTCCCTCCCTGAGGGACTACAGATACTCTAAAAACCTAAAGTTGAAAAGCTCCTGAATAATTCAGTCTCACAGTAAACTATTTTTAAATACTTTCTCATCATTTCACAAAACAATTATTTTAATTACTCGCCCTTAGGAAGGCATTCTTCTCTAGAAAAAGGACAGCTTTTACTAAAAGACTGCTTTATGCTAACATATTGTGTAACTACAGTTCATCATAGACACTGCCATAGTCCAATGCTTATAATATGCAACAAGACAATTAACACCAGAATACCTGGCAGAGGTTTTTATTTTATCTTACTTTTTAAAATGTTTTTCTCTGATTAGAGCTAATAATGCAGAAAAACAAAACGAGTATTTAAAAACCACATGTACATTTACCGCCTAAAGATAAGTGGTTTACATTTGAAGTAAGTTACCTTCTAGCTCTTTGGAGATCATTTTATACACCCAGGTTTAGTTCCCAACTTTTATGCAATAGTAAGCCATGGTAAGTTCCTCATGTCATTAAAAATTCTTCCAAGATATTATTTTAATACCTATATAATATTTCCTTATGAAATTACTATACATTTACAAGTAGAAAATCTTTCCTGATCAGAGTGTAAATATTCACCTAAGTTTTTCTGTAGTTTTCTCATTCATTTTTTCATATTTGTCTTTAATTCCGTGAACTAATTCTGATGTATGGTATAACATGAGTATTTAACTTAAAGTTTATTTAAATTTTTTTACTAAGTAATACATTCACATAGATCAAAGTTCCAAGTAGTGTGAAAGGGTAGACAAGTACCTAACACCATACCAGACACCTACCTCCCCTCCCTACAGGTCACAAAGGTCATTAGATTACTGAGTATCCTTTCACAGACACCTCATGTACACATAAGCAAAGACATTTATCATATTTTTCCACGTTTAAGACAATACTTCTGTCTAATATTGTTAGACCAAAAATTGGGAATCGTATTATACATGGGAGTAACTGGTTGATATTGATTTCTTAATGTTGGGTTAGAAAAGTAGAGGTCATCTTTTACACGGGGGTACTCATACATGGAAAAATATGGTAATTCTTTTTTTCCCCCCTTCATTTTTATACAATGGCCACCCTGAAATTTCTTTGGGAGTTCTTCATTTGATGAATTTTTTGCAGATAACATATACGTATTGATAGTGACTGCCTATGGTCTGTGTAACACCCAAGCAGTTATCAGTGCCACTATAGAGCTGAGAAAAGTCCTTTTGTAACTCAAGTGACTGTAACCTGCCCTGGCAGTAGGGCTACAGAGCTCAGGGGGTCATGGACAACCTCTTCACTTAGACTCTTCCAGTCAAATGCTTTGGCCTCAAATTCAAGGACAGTGAACCAGACCTTGAGAAAACCACAGCAGTTATACCCACCCAGAACTGACAGGAATCATGCAAACTTCAGAGCCTACAAACACAGAGAAAATTCAAGGAAATCATTTGTTCATCCAGGACTGGTCACCTATCCCACATGGAGATTTCAGCATAGCAATCATCTCAAACAAAACTAATAAACTCACTTTTCTTTTAGATTGAATTTTTAATTTTAGATCTGAATCCTTTAAGCCTCCCATTGTGCATATGCACTGAGCTGAGTCAAAAACACTGGAATGCTGTGTGACATCTCTAGTGTTCTCCTCACCTCAGCAGGGATCTTGACGGACACAGCCACATCTGTCACTCACACTGCTGCTGTAGTTTAGACTTGGCTACTATCTACTTCTGGTATTACAATTAATTTTTTTTAATAAAAATGTTTATTAATGTTTAATAAAGTGAGGACTACAAAGATCACAGTCTCTCTGATCTATAATGAGCAAGCAGATATGAAGAAATAAATGGGTTCCTGATTTGGGGCCATTCCGCTAACACTCCTACCTTCTGTTCTGTGCAGAATGTGAGTAACAAGTAGTTTAATTCCATGTGTTGCACAGATGCAGAAATACTTTCTCTTTCTTATAAAACACTCAGGTTATAGCAACATTTAGAGGAAAAAAAATTATTCCTTTTGCAAATCTTATGTTTATACATGTCAAAGAAAAAATATTTGTTGTAGAATCCTACCTGTTGTATCTAGACCCCTGAGTTGCCCATGAACCCGATGAATGTTTAACTTGGCAGCAATTTCTTTGCCTTTTTCTGCTCCAGCATTTGACCTGAGAGATCCAGATGACTGAGGCTGCATTTTGGTGGCGTGGACGTACCTATCAAAATGTGATGTTCTAGTGGGTTCCGCATTGTTTGAAGACTCTTCAACCACACCTCTGCATGGAAAAGAGGAAAAGTATGATGGTTAGCATTTAAATAACACAGTCCAGTTTTCATTTCACTAATAAGTGACTTTTTTAAAAACAAAAATCCATTCCACCGCTTTAATTAAACCAATATTAATAACAAATTCTTCATGTATTCCTCGAAAAATGGTATGAATAAAAACAGTACAAACTTTTAAAAACCTATGAAGTCAGGTCTGAAATTCCAATACCAGTTTAGAATTTTCAAAAATGTATTAAAGATGATAATTGAGGCTTGCTTTTGTATCTAGCAAGACACCATAGCTCAAATTAATAATATCTTTCTTACCTGTTCATACGAACTTGTGTAGCAATTCTGTCAAAACACAATGCAACTAGGGAAACATGGCTCACACTTCTGCTAGGAGCTGTACCTGGAGATTCTTCCACTGAGGCTTGCAACAAACACAAGTTTACCTAACACACAAGGTGTCATAAATGACAGAGTTGAAAAGTGAAAATTGTCAAACATAAGATGCACAGAAAAATGAAAAAACTACTGTTAGGAGTGGCTTATCTATGTGTCAGCATGATGAAGACAAAGCTTAAAAATATAGACTGTCACACAAAATAATCATAATTAAATTCTTACTGGATGGATGTAGAATATTTTAGTATATCTTACCCAATTTTCTGCTTAAGTAAACTTATTTACATTAATTCTTATATGAGATCATCAGGGAATAATACACATATTTTTGACATTACAATCTATTCCACTACCATTAAATTTAGTAAATACAAAGGATAACAGCACCAAAATGTTCTCTTCTTTTAGGAAAAATTTTAAAAATATTAAGTTTTTACCTTTGGTATGCTAACATTAGCCTGAAGACCTTTAATTGTTACATTATCTTGCTTCATTATAAGATTTGTCTGTGCTTGTCCTTGGGTAGTGGTTCCTATGGTAGGGTGCTCAGTTTTTGTTCCTCTGACATCTTGTTTGGAAGACAACTAAAAAGAGTGAAAGTAGAATTATTACTTCACGGACATTTCATCATTTCCACACCACCTTCAACAGAGACATGCTCCTTCACTGTGCTCCACCTACGTAGCACCCCAATCTTAACGTTCGAACTTCAGGACGCAGTCTGGAGGAGTGATACATAATAAAGGGAAATCAGCCTACAGAGAAACACACAGAACAAACCGGGATAATAACACTAATTAGTATTTTTGTAGGATCACTAAATTCTACTTACTTGAAGGCAGATTTGGTTTGGGTCTCTGTTGGCTGGGAAATTTTTCAACTTTCTCTCTCCCACCCTAACTACCGATACATTGGGAATAACTGGGTCACTAAACACAATCACCTTCACTTTCACCTTGTCTCCAGTCCCTGGACCAAATGTGACCTGGATCAATTTGAACGTCAAATGGAGACTCTTCACCAAATGGAGAACCCCAGGATACGACTGTGAAGAAACTAGCTTCCTGGCTCAGACCACAGCATAAGCTAAATATCACACACCAGGAGGGAGTGGTATGATTCAACAAGGTGAACTAAAAATAATCCCCAAAATACTGTAAGTTAACTAATCATAGGGGAAAACTAAAACATTTTAATTTCTTAGAAGATGAATGTAGCAGTCCTAAGAATGAATGCTCATTCGCTTAGGACCAAAACTTGTCAAGAAAGGATTAGAATTAAGCTGTTTCTGAAATAAAAGAAAAAATAAAGCTACATTTTAATAAATAGTTGATTACTATTTAATCCATAGTATAGTTACAGATGCTATCTATCTCTTATGGAGCCAATGACACACAAAAACTATTTAGAAATGCCCATGTATTCCAATTTCAATGGCTAATAAAATGTTAATACATTCAAGTTCTTCAAGTTTGGATATTATATACACATGAAGAGTGCTCAATGTGCAACACTCGACTGAATAAAAAGCCCTCACATTTTCTGAGAAGGTGGTCTTGCTATTCTGGACAGCTTCCCTGAGGACTTGGACGTGAAGACCATCCACAATGGCAGCTGGATGTCGGGTACTGGCACAATGAACCATTGCTTCAATGTATCTGAGGGAAGGGAAACAGGAAATGCAAAACTGAAATACCATTTAACACAATGACCTAATTAATTGAGCAATTCTATTTATGTGCCATTCTAGATTTTCATCGCGTTAGTTTTCTGTCCTTAGATAAACTATAAACTTCTTACAGGACAGGGAAACTATTACTTTCCCTCTATCCCGCCATGAACTAGATAGTAGTCAGAGTATTAAACATAATTAACTACTGTATGTGGTCATTTTATGCTCTTCTACCCAAAAGCAAAAAATGGAAAATATAATGCACTATAATTATGATATTACAATATATTTAGGCTAAAAAAGTACAAATGATAACTGATTCAGACACAGACCTTTCTAAACATACTTTATTTTTGTTCACTCTAAATATTTATCATCAACATTCTTCTAGAATCAACATTCTTCTTGATGAACATATGTCACATACACACATCACATACACTTATTATTTTATAAAACAGTAGGTATATTATAGATGAAGTTAATACCTGTCTAAAGCTTCAGCCACCAGGGGGGTCAGAACAACGTCCACGGTCCCTTTGACCTCAACGATGGCCGTCGTCCGGGTCTGAGACACGGGCTGGTCCAGGGTCCACTCCTCTGTTAACGTCTCGTCGTCCGTGTTATCAAAGGCTTTCTTTTCCAGAGGGGTGTATGGTGTACTACACAATTTAACAACAAAGCACACGTTAACAACCAGGAGAAGAACAGAAGTTGGAGTTTCCTTAAGATGAGAAACTGCTTCAACCTACATTCATTTCAACTAAAAATTTCATGGAATTGGACTAAATAGTCTATGTCCCAAAGACTTTTCAAAGAGGACAAATGAGGTACTAAAATGCAAACTGATCAAAAATGGTTAATGCATCCAATAAGAAAAAGTTGTCATATATGTCGATGTGGTTTCCAAAATACGAAAACTACACTTCTGAATTCTTGTTCGTTCTCAGTTTTTATCTGCAAAGTGAAGGCTTGTGTAGTATGCTAACAGAAATGCTACTGACTACTTATAATAAACAACAGAATTGGATTATTTGGGGTAATTTATTCATAAAATAAAATCTAAAGTCAAAGTAAAGAATGTTATTTTTCAGAATAAACTGCATATCTCATAATCAGGAAAGATTTTAAACTTCAAAAGGATGTGAATTTTTCCACTTTCTTTATTTTATTTATTTATTTATTTATTTATTTATTTATTTATTTATTTTTGGTTAAGCTTATTAGGGTGACATTGGCTAATAAAACTTAAAACAATATATGTCATTTTTACTTACTCTGAAGTTGATCCTGAAAGTTGCATTCCTCTGTCTAGTAAAGAATTAGCTGTGAGCCCCTGTTTGATAACCTAGAATAATGGAAAACATTACTTAAAGTCTTGAATTTTAATTATTCTTTAGTTTTATGTTATAGAATGATTATTTGTGAATATCCAGATTACCTTATTGATATGATTTTTGAAACACATGATATAAATATTTGACAAACCGAGAAAAATGACAGAAAATATTTAGTTGGCAATTTCATTTTCTGTTCACTCAAGACAAATGACAAGGCAAGGCTGCTAAGAATTCAGCAGTGAGAATAAAAGGCTATACAATAAAGCTTAATTAAAAGTAAGTGCTTCAAAGCAAGTGTCTTTCTTTCAGAGTTCCTTTTGAATTGAGCTTTTAAGCTAATTTTAGAGTCTTTTCCTAGCACTAAGTGGGAAAGAAACCCATAGAAACATTACATTATAGGAAAAACTAGATTGTACTTTATATCCATAAAAGATAAATAATGTAAATAATGTACCTGCGTAACCAAATTGGACCTTTTTAAATGCTAGTGAGTTATTTAGATTTAATGGAGAATAACTTTTTTTGCTTTCTATGTTACTTAAAGATATGAATTCCTTGACTTATCCTTTCCAGATATTTAACAACCTAATCAAACTAAGATTTATTGAAAATACTAGAACGATTCCAACCTTTTAGGTACTATTCCCCACAGCAAGTACCATTCAATTTTACACTGGAAAATTCATGTACCGACACACTGCATAGTAAATATCTGAATTAAGAATGCATACATTAACATTCAGACACCTTAATAAGTGCACGTATATACATAAGTACACACCACATAAAACTCCCGAACACTGTTAATCTGTTCCATAAGATTTTATATACTCAATTTTGGCCTTTAAAATCATAAAAATTTCTCCTATAAATGTATAATTTTATAAAAAGTTTTCATATTGACTATCATCACATTTATTTTTATTTATTTTTAGTTTTTCTAAAAAAAAGCTTTTTACAGAAGTGGATAATAACCAATTCAATAAGACCGTTAAGTGTCACGTGAGTGGAACTAGATTTGTATCGAAGCAGTTATGGATTAGTGGAAAGAATATCAACTATTAAAAACAATTTCAAAATTTATTTTTAAGACACAGAATGTATGAATTGAGACTTGATCCCAATCTTAGACTATAATGTAGGTGCAGACAATATGTTAACTGAGTAACATTGTGACAATCGAGTCTCACTCTCTCCTCCATCCGATACGCTTAAATTTAGAGTACCAACGGCTAACCGAGACCCACGCCCGCCACAGAAGCCGGCTTCAGAGACGCTCTTTCAGAAATGTAGCCAAAATGACCGAGACAGAATTTCAAAAACAGCACCTTCAAAATCGATCTTTCAAAATAACTGTATCAGGAAAACCCACGGTTTGGGTTATACCTTAAAAGAGGGAACAGAGAGCTGCTCCAGCGACGAGGAACCCTCTTCACTGGTCGGCGTGTCCAGGTCGAGGGGACGATGCAGCGAGGACTTGGAGGTTCTTTTGTTGGCCGGGTGCTTCACGGACCAATTGAGCACCTGGAGCTGCGTGAGATAAGTCTGGTAACAGCTCATCACCGGCTGCTGAGCGGCGACCTGCTCACTCTCCCCTGCTTTCTCACTGTCCACAGCGTACAGGTGGTCTGCAGCGTCCTCCTCTCCCCCCAGTGCGGAGACGAACGAGGCCTGGGAAGGGTGAGCTCTGAAGGGCAGGGTGCGGGGGTCCTGCAGGCTCTCTCCATGCACGCTCAGCGGCCCCTCCACACTGTGATATATGGAGCCCCTGCTGTAGTCAATCTGCTGGGTTTGCTTTCTCTTCTTCTTTCTACCCGGGTAAGTGCCAGGGCCTTCATCACTGCTGATGGGCTCAAATTCCTCAGCGGCAGAGAAGTAGGCCTCGCTATCAGCCATCGACATGCTGGAGTCCATCGACCGGTACTGATGAAATGAATTCGAGTCCGCTGAGGGCGTGTATGGAAACGAACCAAAACTTCTCCTCTGCTTTGGTGAGTCTAGTACGTTCTCATCACTTCTGGACACATCACTACTAAACTGGACTCCAACTGTAACAGGCTGCTTGTCCCCATAAAAAGCAGCAGTCAGGCTCTTGGTACTTCCAAGTCGGGTGGAACATACAGAGGCTTGTCGTTTCAAGGGCGACCTCAGGGGAGACTGACCTACCGACCTGTCCTGAGTATTAGGCGATACGGGGCTGTTTCCTGAAACTTCTGTAGGAATACTGAAATAGAAAGCAATGCCATTACATGTACTGGACATCGTATAACATACGCATAAATAGAAGTACTTAGAAAATCATTTAAGTAATTTTAATCATTTATTTTACAAATAAAGGAAAATCTAAAATTTTACAATAAAATATCCATACAAAGTAACAACGCGTTCATACCCCATGTAGTTTATACACACATACACACACACACACACACACACCCCAAAAACTTTTTAAAAACCCAGAGTATAATCTTTTATCCATAATCCATGAACACTAATGCATTTATAAGGCTTTTTTCATACCTTTCAATAGCTCATCCAGAAAAATATTCCAGGGGCCTTTGATTAAATGAGAGGAACAGAAAAAGAGGAAGAAGTCACAGGTAACCCCAATAGTTCTGACTTGGGCACCTGATGGAGTAGTGCCATTTACTGAGGCAGAACTAGATGACCGTGGTAGGCAAGAGCTCATTTTTTATAGGTCAAGTTTGAGATCTCTAGGAAATACCAGAAAATACATTAAGAAGGTAACTGGGCTCATAGGGCCAAAGGCTTTGGTTGGAGCTCTGAACTGTTAGCTGTTGAGTCCTAACTGAAGCCGAACAATTACTGAGACAGTCGGGGGGAAATAAAGTGGAGTAAGTGGAGAAAAGGGTACAGGACAGCCTGCGGACAGCAACACTGAAAAAAACGGACCGCTGTAAATGGGAGGAACGCGATGGAGGATGGGGACACAGGGGCTCAGAAGGGACCGCCAGGAACGGGAGGCAAATCTGAGGATGCGTTTCGGGAAATGAGTGATCAACCATTACAAAACAAGGAGGGCCAAGACATTCACCAGACTGGAAGGACAAGACCCGCAGGCTAACAATGGTTCGCTGTGCGTGCTGGGACTACAAGAAATACTTACTTTTGTTACACTTTTCTGGACTTTCCCAATATCTGGAATGAATATGTATGTCTTATTGCCACAGTCAGAAAGACAATAGCAAATGGACATTTGAAAATATATTGAGGAGGAAAAAAATGTTCTTCACTGGGTGACTTGAGGAAAGAAGTTCCTGGGCACAATTCGCAGCAACTACAATCCTGTTAGGACCAGGCTCCCACATCAAACGGAACCCTCACCTTGCTGGGCCACCATCTCTGTCCGTCCCATGTGAGAAGTCCTTGTGAAGCACGTGGTCATCAGCAATGGAAGAGGGGCTGTCCTTGTCCCCCGCCAGCAAGGGTTGCGCGGCGCTGGAGCTGCTGTTCTCCTCGGACGAGGACGAGGAGCTGTGGGAGCGCAGCGGCACCTGCAGGCTGAGGTGCTGCACCTTCCTCTCGGCCTCCACCACCGCCGCCGCCGCCGCCTTGCTCTCCCACTCCTTCCTCTTCAGGCCGCTCGCGCCGCCTAGGCCAATAGACAGAAAGGTGGGCTGCGGGCACAGGGCACCCTCAAGAGCAATCCAGGAGACATATGACGACTCCATGCGAGTCCCTGCAGAAGCATCTAACTTCACACAGCAACGTAAATGCACTAAGTGTGAATCCAGAGTTCACAGACGGTGAATTTTTTTCTGTATTTTTAAATCTTGTATTTGCAAATTTTCCAACTCACAGAAAACTCTGAAGGATAGTACAAAGCCACCATGTATCTTTTACTCGAAACTGCCTATTTGAAACATTTTGTCCCATTTGCTCAATTTATATATAATATACATAATATTTTTGAACCATCTGAGTGTAATTTGCCAACATTATGGCCTTTTACCATTGACACATCAGTGTTTATTTCCTAAGAACAGTAAATAACCACTAAATTGTTAGCAACTTGATCATGTAGTATTTACACAATACTGTTATGCTTTCCAATGTTCTCAATTGACCCAATAATGTCCTCAAGAGCACTTATACCCACTCTAGTGCAGGAGCCAATCTCAGAGCATATATTACTCCATTTGGTTGTCATGTTTTCTTTAATGTGGAACATTCCCTCAGCCTTTCCTAAGAGCCCTGTGATGTTATGTGCCGGGGGTCGGGGGACAGGGAGAGAGGGCTCTGATTCTGGTTCCCGCTCAGCTGTATATTAGGCTGTATGACTTCTTGCAACTCAGTCTCAGTGATGAGCCTTCAGTTATTCACTATAAACACAGAAAATATACAACTCACATGGTAGCTTGGGGATTAAATGAGAAAATGTCTGTGAAAATCTTTAAAAACAAACATTCAAATGTAAGAAAGTAATATTATAAGAAGATACCTAAGTTAAACTGTACTTAGCATCTTTCTTAACTTGTGAAGAAGTTTAGCATTTGCTGAGTTCAAATGATAATCTGCTTTCATTATAGCAAAACTACTGAAATCAAACAACCTTAAAATAATGTGTACATACTTACGTATTAATATTCAGTGAAAAATCATTTAAACAGGAATTTGGCATATGTAGTCCAGCTCTTTCTGGCAAGAGCTCATTATACATGAGAAATCAACTCAACAAATCTTAGAACTACTTTTTTTCCTATCTTTGTTTGATGTTGACAAAAAGCAGTGCTCAGTTAACGTTTTTGAATGGACTGAGGAAAGAAGGCTAAGTATCGGTGAGATATCAAGACTTTTGTTAACAGCATGGCAACTTCAGCAGTGGATATTGCACTTAGTGGTAGGAACGTACAACTGAGAAACCCAAGGGAAAAGCCATTTCCGAAGTCTTTAGAGAAAAGACACCAGACAGATGTGAATCTCATATGTGGAAAACACCACTCACTGCTCCACCAAGTGCACGGATTTGTAAAACTACCCTACGAGCTCTCAAGGAAGACCACATTTCTGTTCTTGACATGTCCAATTTTAGTGACAAGGAGAATAGTTTGCAAAAGTAGTTGATCACACAGGGGCCAATGGTATAAATATTACTACTGAAAAGTTTTCCTACTAAAGTTAACTGGTAAAACAGCTGTTAGCTTGAAGCATAACTATTCCTAAATACATTGCTGGAAGTTGGGTTCTAGGAAAATAATACATAAGGAAATAATGAGAAAAAGCCTGGCTAGAAAAATCGCCATGTCACCAACAGGAGGTCTGAGTAATAAACCTAATTTTGCCTTGTGAAATTGAAAGACTCACTAGTTTCATCTGGCTTTCCTTACATCACCTGCAACGAAAGGCAGATTATACTGAACCCTACCTCCATGACTGCTCAAAACACTGAGCTGAGCAACATAACACTAAACTCCTCTCAGATAAGTAAAAGATTTGCACAAGTGACAAAATGACACGTTTTATTACCATCCACAATTTTGGGAATTTCCTTGGTAATAATCCACTCTCCGGGCTGTAGCAGAGACTGTCCATAATACATATCAGACTCCGCACTTGTGCTTGAAAACGCAGAGCTACTGGAAGGGGTCAGCTCTTCAAGTCTGAAGAAATCGAGGCCAGTTACTGTGCCACCAAAGAACCTGCAGCCACCGAGACAGCCGCACTTGTTCCTACACCTCTTGTTCTTCAGGGTGTCATCTGGCCACAAAAACCACAACCTGAACAGAACCCAGAACAAAAACAAACAAAAATCACAAGACTTATTATGAAAAGAAAAACTTCTGGCAGATTATTAGTTAAATGTAAGTTAATTGCTAATCTTTTTAAAAGGTAAACACAAAGGTTTATTTTTATTGTGGCATACTCTAAGTTTTGCCACTCTAAGAAACAAGTAATAGTCTCACCATGGTGAGTTGGAAATAAGTAGGAACAACAGTAAGATGCAGCATACATTTAAAAAGCCAGAGCTAAGAAGCACCAAATACAAAAATCATCTAAAGGCAGTTTAAAAACAGCAGTAAATATTCTCAAAAAGACTAAAAATTTTAAACATTAATCTAAAAAATGGAAAAATTATTAGTATAGATTGTGTTTAATACATAATGTATTACGTTTAGCATTTCAGAGCATGTTTCACATGGCAAGTTTAATACACCAAAATATTATAAATACAGGGTAAGTAAGAAATTATTTCTCAATATTACCAAAGTAATGCGTTATTATACAAGGGCTAGCCAAAAAAAATCCAGCCATAAATGCTTCTATTTTTCATGTTACATGGTTGGATACTGTTTGGACAGCCATTCATATTTTAGAAAAAAATTCATAATTATTTTGTAGTAAGTATTTCAAATGAAGTAATAAGAATTGAGACAATAAGAGAACATGTACTCAAAATTCTTCAGGCTCTGAGAGTGACACACACACAAATCTGTTAGTATTTATGAACTCCCCTCCTTTCTTGAAAAATATTATATAATACAAATCTGAGAGATCTATCTGTATTCCCTTTTGTCACACGCATTATCTCATTGGACCCTCAGGCCTGACAGGAAGAGCTCACTCACTTCTATTTCCTGAACACACCTACTGTGTGCCTAGTACTGTGCTGGGCACAACCGACAGTGTCAGTCATATGAAGTCTGCAGTACAGAGGCAAAGACAGGCCACAAACAAGAGCATCCAATCATAAGCTATAGTAAGTGCTGTGAGGTAAAGAACGGGGCATTGCGACAAAGAAAATGGGGAATCTTTCAAAAAGTGGTGCTGGACAGGTGTAAGATGAGCTGGAATAAATATATTGAGTTAGAAGTGGAACGTCGGTCCAGAGGAGACAGAAGGAAAAGAATGTGGGAAAGCCTTAGGATGAGGGAGGATTTGAGAAATCATTTCAATTAGATGTTATCAATTTCAAATCACTATTTTAACACATTAAGATTTGGTCATTCAGCAAAAATATTTTACAGCACTACCAAAATAAAAGATCTTCTATATCCCATAGATTTTTTCACTTCATTTACTTAGCAGGACTCATGGCTCCGGGGCCATCTACACGTGGGTTCAAATCCTAGCTCTGCCACATAGTAACTCCAGGACTTTGGACAGTGAGTTCACATCTGAGCCTCAGTGTCCTCATCTAGAACATTATGGTCTCACATACCTGATGAGATTATTGTGAGGACTAAATGGTATCACATAGGTACAGCACCCTATGTGAGAAATACACAGATGGCGCAACAGATGTCAGCCCCGCTCCCTAGCTGCATCTAATATTCCGCACTGGCTCTCAGACTTTGTGAGAGTCACCTGGACGGTTCACTAAACTAAGGACGGCTGGGCTCCACCCCCAGAGTGGAGGTCTGAGTCTGGGAAGGCCTGATTATGTCCATTGCTAACTCGTTCCAAGGAAATGCTGGTGCTAGTGGTTGGGGAACTATACTTTTCAGAAACACTAACTTAATAAAACTAATGGCCTATGTGTTCAGTAACTTTTCCAGTTATATCAGAGATGAATATACCTCCTCCCCAAAACTCCTAGAAATCAAATATCCACAAAGGCACCCAAAGCTGAAGGTCAGTGAGTTACCACGTAGGGACACCATCATACAGGTCTTTATTTAAAATGTTTATTCCATTCCTAATAGTAGGATTTCCTCTATAATTAGCTGGCAATTTTTATCTGAATGTGACACTATTACCATTCTTAAATTTCACTCACCTCTTAGTTCTGGCATCATGAGTTTCTAGGAAATGTCTTTGTGCTGCATGTTTAGAATGATGATCGGCAGCCAACGCGATGTCCACAGTTATGAGTCCTACGCTGGCCGAGCCGGCTTCGAGCCAGCAGGCCCTCCGCAGGACCGCAGGCTGGAGCCCGACTCTGGAGCTGCTCAGCTGTTCGATGTACTGTCTGACTTGGAAATCCTGAATCACAGCGCTGATCCCTTCCCCGACTGACTGGTTGTGGAGGTTACAGTTCGCAATCCGAATTGCACCCATCTAAAGTTGAATGAAGGAAATGAAACAAAACTCCAGCTTTTGCATTTTTTAGTACCTTAAACTACAAAACACGTAATTATTTCAAAATGCATGAAAGATAGAAGAAAAAAGGGGAAAAGGACAGAGAAATAGAAAACATAAAGGCAGCAGAATAAAAACAGACATTCAATTTTTTAAAAAAAGATAAAAAGAATAAGAACATAAGTCCAAAAAAAAAAAAAAGCAAGAGAAGGAAAAACGTTAGAAAAGTAGAAGGTAATGAAATCACAGAACTCTTAGAATCTTAACAAGGTGGCAATCAATGCTTTCGGGAGCCAGGCAGGAACCACAAATGCATAAAACCTGAAGGCATTCAAAATCAAATCTTCGAAAAGCATTACCAATTTACTTACCTGCCATAAAAGCAAGGTGGCAGGTTATACTCCTGCCATAAAGCAATGTTACAATAAATCAGTTTATAAAAGTAGGGAAAATATGCCTTAAAAATAATACTGAAGAGAATGTTCATGAGTTAAAAATAGAAAGCTATCTCTTAGAACTTAGTAGTATTTGGTGCAACAGCAAATTGTAAAGATGTGTTGTATTTCAAGAAAAGGAGGTTTGGTTTGCTAAAAAGGCAAAAGAACGACACTGGTCATGAAACAAACGTGTACCTTGATGTTTGTAGCACAGCCATGCTCTACGATATAAACATCGGCTCCATCGACTGCTAAACGAGTCATAGTGTATTTCAAATCATCTGAAGTTGGACAAGGCCCAGGAACACAACTCAACTAAAATGACAAAGGTCCATACATTTAATTCTTTACCACCAATTCAATTATTTTGATATTTCAGTATTCTTATTGAAATAAGCAAAATTCTGCATATTTTGTTTACATGTATATTTTTTAAAATCAGTTTGTTAAATTTCCCTTCTTCATAATGGTAAGTGAAATAATCAGTAATTAAAATTTTACCAATTATTAAAGTAATCAAGTAACCATGTACCTTTTTCATTCATAAGAAGCAAGTAGCAAGTCTAAATTGATGGAATTCACATAGAACTTGTTATTAAAACTCAAAAAGAAAAGTCAGTGTTAAATGGTAAGTAAAACAATGTCACAGGTTTATAAAAACTGTATAGGAGTTTAAAGTTGTAAGATTTTCTCATAAGTACTCCACAGACACATGTCAACAGTAAATTTTATGATGCTATCTAGGACAATCCACACAGATTTAATTCTGTTTTACTCTTACAACATAGACTCAGTCATGTTCAGTCTGACACACCACCTCCTTCTGTGACCTTCGGGGGGAAATGACGGCCCTAGGTAGAGCACTGGGCCAGGAACATGTGAGTGCGCATCAGCGGCAGGGCGTTCTGCACAGACACACTTCCTCCACATAGAGTAAGCCTTAAAAAACTAGTCCAAAGGGACAGAGTACCATTGGTTGCATGGCAGCTAACTGCAAAGGGACACAAAGGCACTTTCAAAGGTGATGGAAATATCCCAGGTCCTCACTGGGGGGAATGGGTACACCGCTATACATCACATTTGTCAAAACTCAAACTTGACAACTTTAAAAAGGCTGAATTTATTGTATGTAAATTATGCCTCAATATAGTTGATTTTATTAAATAAAAAATTTTAACATAACATAAAATCTTTTTAAAAAGAGGAGGCGATGTCTAGAAGCATGTGTGAATTATACATAAGAAACTCACCAAAAAAAAAAAAAAAAAAAAAAAAAAAAAAAAAAAAAAAAAAAAAAAAAAAAAAAAAAAAAAAAAAAAAAAAAAAAAAAAGAAACTCACGCTCTGACATATGACTAAAAAATTCATTCCCTGAAGCCCGGAGATGTGTTCATAAGCAGAAAAGCTAACTTCACATTCAATTATAACTGTTGCCTTTATTGTTGGTAAATAAGCATGAGTTACAGACTTTTTGGACACAAAATTAAAAGCCAGATGAATCATGTTTCATTTATAGTAATACAAGAGCAAACAAATATAGTGTGTATTGCAAAAGAAAAAGAAAAACATATACACAAAAGAAACTAGAAAGAAAAACAAAACTGTTCACGATGGTTATCTCTGTGTTGTAAATTGGGGTAAGTTTTCTTTTTTGAAACGGCCATGATTCCCAGATCTTATGCCATGAGCATACTTCCAAAAAAAAAAGTGTGCTCCCCACCCCCAAATTCATAAGGAACAGTATTCACTGCAAAATAACGCTCTGCATGTCATTGCCACTGCACGCTGTCAACTTCACAAGCCCCTTAAAGGTACTGTAAGGACCCTGAGTTGAGGAAGTGCAGTGCTGTGTGGAAAGAGCTTAAGATCTGGAGTCAGGAACCTGGCAAATGCTCAACACTGCCCGTCGTGTTGCAGGAGAACAGGCGTGTTCCAGAAGGGTCTGCCAGCAAAGTCAAGTAAGAAATTTAAACTTCCTCTTGCTTCAGTACTAACTAAATCTTCTGCATAAATATACAGCCATATCCCAAAGAGTTAGTGTCATAATGCAATAAGATCTAAGTGTTAACAATAAAAATGTAAGATTTAAGATATAATTTTCATAATACTTCCATTTATTTGTGAATGCACATTTTAATAATTACCTGATATTTTATTTTAATTTTGTGGGGGGGCGGTTCTGGGGGGGGGGGTCTCTGGCTGGGAATCGAACCCAAGCCATGGCACTGAGAGCACCGAAGCCTAGCCACTGCACCACCAGGGAACCCCCCGATACTTTAGAAATAACTAAATAACAACTGGCTATAAATCTGCAAAAACAATTTTCTTCACTGAGAGCTGTTTTCTCAATCTTTAATTTTAAAAAATCCATACATTTTACTAGTATTACTGCTAACATACTTGTTAACGTACCTTGGATTCGCAGAACCGACGATCAATTCCATGCTGACATAGTATCACTGATTTGGGTCTTTCCAGTTCATATTCCCGACATACCACATGAAAAACAAATGTCTGCCCCCACTCCAAGAGACAAGCCAGCTACAAATAAGCAGTGACAGGGTGACAACACTGTTAGCACGATAAACACATGTTCGGAGCTCAAAAGTTAATCAAGAATGTTAACAGAACTTGAAAGAACCCAAACACTGTCTTATACCTGCGGCTACCTAATCTACTTGTTAGCCAATATCATGATTTTTCTACCTTGACATCATTTATACGCTTCTGTTACTTTTGATTTGTGAGTGACAAAATACATTGCCAAAATGAAAACCCGTTTCAACTGAAAAATTGAGTTTCTAAAGCAAGGTCTTTGCGTCAAGGTTGTATCTTTCTTCTTCTATGACAAAGTCAAATTCTTGGCCTAGAAAAGCACCTAAAATCCTCTACCTAATAACCAACCAACCTTTTATGTGAAATTTTTGAGTATTTAATTATATTCTGAACTACAATTTTGGAAAATCGGGCATTTTGAAGATTAAAACACTTTTGTTTATGTAAATAGAAACTTCAGTAACCATATGTCAATTCCTCAACAAATCTTTAGTTTAAAAAACCCTTAATTTTATAATTGATTAGAGTTGTTAATAAAAACATTGAGACACGGGTATACATAACATTGTCCCCCCTAAAAAGTACATAATTTAAACTCCTAGAAAACATAAATCTCATTTTTAAAACATACAAAGAATGGCATGGAATCATGAACTTCACAGCAAACAGTAAAGTCAAGATTCCAGTGCAGAAGGAAATATCCCCTCTTCTAGTAAGTGCAATTTATAAGCACAGGGGAGTCTAGCAATCCTGAGATTAAAAGAACCATGTCTAGTCTTGCAGGGTCAGCACAGCTTTCCCCCCTGCTTACTAGGAAACAACCTGTTCTGCTACATGCTTCAGTTGTACTTGCATATGTGGAGACAGGAAACAGTGGATAATAAGGAGAGGACAGTTATGAGGCCACTGAGCACTAAATATTCTTTTCATCCATTTTTATACATTCCGTCATACATTTTTCATCCATTTTTATGTAAAATATCCCTTTGCAATTCTGTCCATTTTTCTACTATTTCTAGAAGCTTAATTTTTGCTGCCTCCCAACAATTGCTTTCAGATATACAAGTACGTCGATTCTTTATTCACCTTCTTGTTGCTCATACCTACTTCTAAGTTGTATGTTTCATACCCATTCTGTGACTTTTTATTAAAATTAAGTATGTACATTTCTGCACACTCCAGTATTTTGAAATGCCAAGATAAAACTTTTATTTTATCTTGTCATAAATACATGGCTCAATAACTGAGATGTTAGAGTAAGATGGCTATTCAACTAAATTCCAGCGGTCCATTTCTAGCACTAAATAATTCTACGGCTTCCAAGTCTTCTAGAAAAGACTTAAGAGAAGTGGGGAAGGGGTGGGGACACTGCCCACAGGATCACATCTACCACTCCAGACCAGGCTTACTTACTAGCAAATCCTTTTTGTTGTTTTAAACCAGTATCCACGTCACTAACAGCAAGTACAAATGACATCATTTTGCTCTGGGACATGACAAGTAAAGAACCATGCTACTAAATCCTTAATACCACAAATGCTTTTTTAAAATCCTACTTAAGAACTACTAAAAAGCAAAGTGCTTTGAAAATCATTCTATATATTGAGAAAAGAAGATTGTTCCAACAGTGAAGAACCAATTTTAATATATATATTCTCTACAGAATATATATGTAACATATATATCTCACCCTGAGTTTTTCCCAAAGAAAATCTCAAATTCTTTAAAAGTACTATGTAGAACTGTAAAACATACACCTGTCAGTTTTACGTGGCTCAGAAAAGTGAAACTTGTCGCTGACTCATCTATTGCTAAGAAAGTTCTGAATGTCAAGAATGACATCCATCCAAAAAGCAAAGCGTTGTCTGGCCATCAGAGCACCATCAGTGGAAATGCAATGAACATTCAAACATACAACTGCCTCTTGGGGGCAGTGGTGAGTAAAGGAAAAGAGAGGAAGTCAGGAGGAGACAGTACTGAGGGTCCTACCTGTGGTGCTGTGACCTTAGCCGTAAGGCTTCCAGCCTGCACGTCAATTAGCCAGGCGTACTCTAAGGAATCACTTCCCAAAGGGAGACCTTCTGCTGAGAACATTGCATGTGCTCTTAGCTGGAGACCAGACAGGCTGATGTGGCCTTCCCTGAGCACTTCATCGACAGGGGGCCGCTGCTGAAAACGTAACAAGATATAAGAAGCATGAGAAAATTGCATTATAATTTCTTGTTGCTTTGCCCCCAGGATGCACAGTAAAAACTAGCTCTCTGGAAAATAAGGCTCCAGGATCCACAAGCTCCTAACACAACCTTGTACCCAGAAATGTGGTCTGAGTTGAGGCTCGGTAGTGACAATATCCATGAGAGCCCAACTACAAAGCCAGAAAGCAAAATCCTAAAAAGAATGCAGATCTCTGACAGGTAACTGCCTTGATGAGGACAAAGGAACTAGGGCTCTGGCAGGGAATGTAACAAGCCAATCCAAGGCAGGAATCATGAGATTAAAATATTAAAAAGAAGACTATAACAGGAAACGATAAAGACCATGAAGACCATAAAGTGAAGAACTAGGGAAGGATGTCATCTTCCATACAGATTTTGAGAACTACATAAATACTGGGTTGCCAAAAATATGTGTACATATTTTAAGAGATGTTATCTATGTATTACTTTCCAAAGTTGAATTAAATTATGGTATAGCAACGTGTAATATGACATTCATTCAAAAGATGGCATTAACCAAATGAATGCTAGTGTCACCATGGGACAGGCAGCACTGTCAAAGAAAATGGCAGATGCACGGCTGTCGTTGGAGGAGCACAAGACCATTTTGAAGTGGTGTTTGAAATTCGAGAACGTTGTTTGAGGTTCCCCCACGTTCTCCTGACTTAATACCCCTTGACTTGTACTTATGAGGTAATTTAAAGGATGTGGGGTCCATAGAAAACCACTACACTGGCGGTGCTTCGGGAGGAAATGGAAATGGCACACGCAGCTGCTCAAGCAGCAGTTCGCCGTCATCAGAAGTGTCTGGACACTGGTGGTGACCACTTTGAGCACCTCTTGTCATTGCAGAAGTCAAACGTGACTTGTATTCACCCTTTGTTATCAGTATGTATTGAGTATTACCATTTTAATACAGCTTTTTCCTTTCTTAGAATGTGTGTACATTTATTGGCACCTTCTTGTAAGGATAGATTTATCTTCTGGAGAATAAATTATATATGCAATACTAAAAAGCAGTAAATAGTTCAAAAAAAATTTCTAAGGCTTACTCATCCAGAAAGCTTCAGAATAAATGGTAAAATAGGATATTGCAGAAACACTAGTTCCCCAGAATATTAGTAGGACTACAGAATCAAGTGAGCATAGCAGTGCCCTCCCCCACCAGTCATCTATTTCTGCAGAATCTACCTCCCAGTCTCTCCCAGACTCACTGACCTTCTCCCACCTTCACTGCTATCTATCATGCAGGTCCAAGTAAGACCTCTTGCCAGGACCTCTGCAGAGCCTCCTGGCGCTCACTTTTATATCTTTCTGCTCCATACTCTACAAAATGACTGGAGCTTCTGTGGTGTATATACACAATGGAATGTGACTCAGCTATATAAGGAAGGCTGAAATACTGCCACGTGCGACAAAATGGATGGACCTGGAGATCATCATGCCAAGAGAAATAAGCCAGACAGAAAAATGAAGAATCATATGACTTCACTCAATGTGGCATATAAAACTGAAAGCCACCAAGAAACAAAAACTCAAGGACACACTCGGTCGTTTAGTGGTTACCTGAGGGTAAGGGGGAGGGGTGGGGGAGGAGGGAGGGGGAGTCAAATATACGGGGATGAAAGAGCTGACTCTGGGTGGTGAGCACATAACATGACACACAGACGATACACTATAGAATTGTACACCTGGAACCTATGGAATTTTTGCTAACCAATGTCGTCCCAATCAATTTAACAAAAAATGAATTGAAAACAAAAAATAAAGTGAACGAAGATCTTTTAGAAAGGCAAATCTCACCATAATCTTGTCTCAAATCCATTACATGCTACCAAAGCACTCACACCTCTCCTTGAAATTATTTATCTTAATTGTCATTCCCTCAAATTTCATCTTCTCTATCAGGTTGATCAGCATAAGGACCATTTCTATCTCACTCAGCACGTATCGCACTGCACTGAACAGAAGAACCACAAAAAGCAGATATGGCTGACCGAGTGGCCACGTCGACTTCCTCAAGGCCAGTCTTTTCAGAGGATCCACACGCTACTGTACACTGTGACAGTCCACAGACGTTTCCCAAGACGACGTGAGTGTGGCGGTCTTTCAGTGTTAGTATTCTTATTGCAACACAATTTGAGAAATGCGCTCTTAAATTTTTTTCTAAGAATAAAGGCTAAGTATAATTCATAAGGACTTCTTTAAAAGGAAATTATAAATTGTGGCTGTAATACAGTTCTAGAAGCTCTTCTGATACTTTTTATTTTCACCTAAGTTGTGTGACAGTATATAAAATTGCCTAACTTCTCCAGGCACCAGTTCCCTTAAGTTTTGTCTGAGGAGCAGGAAGGATGGTTGGAAAAGATTGCTTCTGGCTCAGAGATTCCATAATTCTCAGTGTAAATTTGTTCACATTTCTTTTAAACTCAATAATATATGTGGATCTTGGCCTGTCCTAAAGGTATAGCCTACTTAGTAAACCAATAAAGAATATATTCTAAAATTTTATTGTGGCTTGTACCATGTCATAGGGTGAATGGTGTCCCTGCGAAAGATATGTTCAAGTCCTAAGCCCAGATACCTGTGAATGAGACCTTATTTGGACACAGGGTCATGGTAGTTGTGATCAAGTTAGAGATGACACTGGATTGGGGTGGGCCCTAATCCGATGACTGGTGTCCTTGGAAGAGGAAACCTAGGACACACAGACACAGGAGAGAATGCCACATGAAGACAGGTGGAGATCTGAGTGATGTGTCTGTAAGACAAGAAAGGCCACTGACTGCTACCAACCACTGGAAACCAAATGTCATCAGCACTGCTATCTCTGCCTCGACACCTCCAAGCCATGAAACCAGTAAATCAGACTTCATACTTCAGTCTCTGTGCACATTTGCCAATAACTCTGCAATTATGGTCTATGTGAACTCTCATAACAAGCTCAATAAAATGTTTTTATATCTGGTAAAGTCTTTTGCGAATGCAGTGATTAAAAGTTGAAGTGTCATCAGGTACCATAAGAAATCAGATATTCATCTAAGATTCTCAGTACTCAGCCAGAAGGAGCTACTAGCCTTTCACCTTCATTTAATTTCCTCAATCGGCTTAAAAAAGATGGGCTTCCTCTCCCGAAGTAAAGAACAATTCTAATGACCCACCAATTAGAGAGAGGAATACACAGTTATTTTTAAGGTTTCTATGGCAAGTTAAAATACAAGTGTAATGCAAGCGAGATCTTGACAACAGGAGAGTCTGCACCTTAATCTCAGTGGCAGTTACACAAATCCGCACACGGGAAAATGACACCACGTGCACCAGTGTCGACTTTCTACTGTAATTATGTCAAAGATCAACATGAGGGAAACTGGGTGAAGGGGACACAGGACCTCTCTATACTAACTTGGCAACTTCCTATGAATCTATTGTTATTCTGAAATAAAAGTTTAAGAAAAGGAAATATTCTGAGCAAAACAAGCATATATTAAGTGTTAAGTCGCAGCTACTGTGATCTCAGCTATGTGAAATATATATATGAAAAAGTAGTCACATTAGGTCGTGAACTTATTATACATCAAGTTGACAATGCACTGTAGAATTGTATGCCTGAAACCTATGTAATCCTTGCTAACAGATATCACCCCAATAAGTCTAACAATAAAAATGAATTAAAAAAAAACACATTTATTGTATGCAATTTAACATAAATATGTGGTTTTCAATAAATTTATAGATTCTCATAAAAAAAAATTCTGTGTAGGAAAAAATATCAGCTGAGGCAAAAGAGTGAAAAGAAGTTGTGCTGTTTTAAATATGATGATCAGCTAGTACACAGAATCCACAGTAAGTTATCATCCACTGATGATCTCGGGGTATCAGACTCATCCCCCCATTTATAATTTTACTTTGCACTCTATTAAAATCCATTTACACTTCCAACGCACACAACTTGCCTAAATCAGATGCTTTAAGAAGACATTTGGCACTGAAAAATAATAATAAAGTGATAATTCACTCAGGAGTGTAAATTATTCCCATTTACACTCCCAAAATAGCCTCGGGGATATCCTGAAAGAATTAAGAAAGTATCTTGTAAGTATGTTAGATGAAAAGAATAAATCATTGACCATGGAGATAAGCATGTTTTGAAGATATATGGTACTGGTTAATATTCATATTGTACTTTTCAGGAGAACCCACCAACATTTTATACATTTTTTCCTTCCATAAATAAATGATCAAGTTACAGAGTATTTCTTTCCATTTCTAAAAACAATAAATAAAATAATTGTCTGGGATCACATAAATAGGGAACAGCCAAAAAAAATGAAAACATGTTCTTGACGAACTCTCATGCATACATAAGTACTCACAAAACTTCTCAGAACAGTTAAATTAAAAGGCTCCAGTTTAAGGAGCTCTAATAACAAACCTCTCGGTCTCCATCGTAACGCGCATTCACATTACCTGGTAGTTATCGCTGACAAACACATTCAGGGGTGACAGGACAAGTTGCAGCATGGTCTCCCTAAATCCTTTTTTCATTTCAAAACATAGTCTTTCCAAGAAAGCTGTGGGACACTCAGGACCATCAGAGGTGCCGTGCTAAAACAAAATACCATAATCAAGACATGGAAAACATGAAGCCCAAGGACGTGCAGGAAAACAAAAATCACATTTATATAATGAAGAGATTTTTAAAAGGAGAAGCTTAATGACAAACACAACTATCCTGCACCCTAGTAAGGACATTCGGTGACTTGTCTGCTGTGCAGCCCAGAGGACATGACATGGAGCCATCACGGTGCACAGAACTGAAGGACACCCCTTCCTACCTGGCCCTGGGTTCTCTAGAAATACAATCTCATTCCAAGTCAGCTCAACAGGCCCAGGAGTCACTCTCATGGGTTTACACCCAAACCCATGACATAATTCAGTCTCCAAAGCCAAGCTTGAATCCTGATTTTCTAATAGGTCCACCACAAGGCCCCAAATTGGTCTGAAGCTGGAGATAAAGCTAAGAAACTAGAATATCCATCAGTCTTACTACAAACAAAACAATTCAATGCCATGACAAGAAGTTACACAGGATAGCTAAAGAAGAAGCTAAAGTAAAGAAGGAAAACAGAAAGTGAAATTACCAATGATGAGTAATCACATTATGAAGGCAAAACAGCTTTACAGAGATAAAAAGATAATTTAAAAGTTTTCGAATCTGAATGGTTTTTATACACACACAGTTTCCTATGGTGGGTGAATTTCACAACATACTCCAAATTATCTTCTTACATAATAAACACTTACAACAGGAAGGCGCCCATGAACTTTGTACAGATTCACAAGTACAGTAATATCCCATGGGCGCAAGGTAAGTGGGTGAACTGACTTGGCTGAACTTTCGTTTTCCTTTCTATCATTTTCCATTCCAACAGCAGTCCACCCAGAACTGGACGATGTCGACAGTGACAGAACAGGACTTGAAATCACCTCTTCAAAATCCATATACATGTCATCTTCCCCAAAGTAGTTTTCCTATAAATATTAAGAACAAACTGCTATTAAAGGAGATACATAATAAAAACTTCTCACATTGGAGCTCAAAATTTGTAAACTAAGCACGTCCCTACCTAATGCATCTTATGGAATTAAAAGTATCAGTTCTGTTTCCTTAAAATGAAAAGAAGATACATACATATGCTTATTTGGCTGCTTAGTAAATAAATATTTCACAGCAAAAATGACACCAAAAGTTACAGAGGTTTATAGTGAAGCTTCATAATACCACCATTGCCAATTACAGTAGGAACTTGCACTCTTTTCTTCAGTCCTAGGAAAACGCCTCTGAGGACTCGCAGGGCTCAGTGGTTCTCAGTCTATGCTTCCCAGATACATGTCTTGGGGGAAGCAGATCAATTCACTGAAAATGAATTGGACTGACTTCAATCAGCTAAATACTACAATTCATATATTCCAGTTGAAATATTTACTAGCTTTAATAAGAATGTCCAATGGTTACTGACTGACAAAAACATATTATAAAGTTACCAAAACTTCTCTTCACACAGTTCATCCTGGTTTCCTATGCATTAGTGTTTTAACTACTAACATTTTGGTTTCTTTGCATCAGAACTGATTTTTAATTGAAATTCTTTTTTTATTCCCATTGATTCTGAATTTAAATTTTGCCTATTTATAATCCATCTGTAGTAATCAAAAGTTAAAATATTCCTGTTAACACTGTTAACTATATTGGTTCAATATTAGAAACAAGCCAGTATTATGGTAAATTCTGCATTTTGGTAACTGACACATTTATTTTCTGACTAGGGTTCTGGATGTCAGCTCGATTAATATCTTTTCATGGGAGAAAGAATGTTAAAAGGTGTAATAAGGTCATTTGTTAATTAGTGGCAGGGCTATTAAAATCCAAAATCTACTGACTCACAGAACTGGAGCTTTATTCTCTCATCTCTACTATGATTTGCTTCTAAATAATACAGGTCCTACCTAGAACCTGCATGACATCTTGCTATGTATCATTATATAACTCTGAAGCATGGACAAATTCAAGCACAAATGTAAAGGTAAATAAATATTGGTTTTTATCCTAAATTCCAATATTAAATCTTTAAAACTAAAAATGAATGCCTGTTGGTTTCAATCAACATTAAAAAACCTGGAGTGTCTGGAACAATTCTCCCTGAGATCCCGTGTTCCATATCCACCTGCTGTCCAGTCCTGGGGACAGCTCAGGAGGTCTGGAGTGGGCCGGGGCCCAGACACGGGGGAAAAGGGTTCCACTCGTGCTTTTACTTGCAAGCCACCTCCAGGCCCTGTCACCTCTGCCCCCCTCTCCTCCAAACAACTGATCCAACTGTACCCCAGTACACGGTTCATGTCCATTAGCTTTCAACATACTAAGGGTTAACCAATGAACCATTAGAAATAAGTGATACTTACTTTAGCTAATTTTTAATAATCCTAGCTTATCCTTATCGTTTATTTTATAAAGATTCCCTTGTAGTCTCGTACAGTCCCTTTCAATTTTAAATCTTTAAAAATGAAAATCCTATAGATTATTGTAATTAAAAGAAAAATACCTTTTTGGGCCTAATAATTAATTTGCTACTAAACCAATCTCCACTTAATTATCTGAAACAGAAATAATTTATAACAAATTCCTTGGGGAACACTGAATCCCCAAAATAGTAGAGGATATTTGTTAATTTTTATTAAATAATGTCAATGACTGTTTTTAAAGCATTATAAAACAGGTACTATACCATCTCTATCTCTAGCAGCCAGCTTAATTCCTAGAACACACTAATGCTAAAAAAAAAAAAAAAAAAAAAAAAAGCTAAACTGAGGAGTACACTATTTTCAATAAATAATTTTGAGTCTAGTAGTTAAGTCTAATCAACATATACTTAACACTTTAAATCATCCAACTATGGGGAGTTCCCTGATGGTGTAGTGGCTTGTGGCTTAAGGCTTTAGCGATGACGCTGTCAGCGCTGTGGCCTGGGTTCGATTCCCAGTCAGGGAGCTACCCACATACCAAAAAGCGAAAAAAAATAAATAAATAAAATAAAAAATAAATCATCCAACTGGCTATTGCAGATGGTCTCAATTTCAATTAGGTACCAAGTGCTTTGCCTATGTTTAAAAATCTGTAAGTTCTTTTTAAAACCATACCTTGATACACAAAAAGGCATTTAACAGAGGACCATAGAGAGTTATCTGAGAATCTGGGGAAAGTTCCATTTCTACATGAAGTTTATCAGGTGGAAGTTCTGAGGGATCAACTGGTGGGCGTGCAGAAGTGGACGGAGAAGCAGCAGCCCTGTCTGAGGTCTTCTGGGATGGCCTCAGGACGGACAGCATCGTTTCTTCCATTTCTGACACTGGAACAAAGTGAGGGGAAAAAAGCTTGTTGAGAGAGGAAATTACCTCTTACAGTTCTTTCTCTTTTTCTCTTTTTTAAAATTCAAGTGGTTAGTCACTCGAATTACTCAAACTTCCATGACTAGTCAATTTTATTTTCAGATCAAATGCAAATTATTTTGTTGAAGAATAACTATAGCACATTAAGTCAAAATTCTTGAAAAAAAGAGCACTGAACAGCAGACTTGATCTATAGCATATGAAATTTTATCATCCAAAGCATTTGACTATTCTCTTATTTTTATCAAGTACTTGGCTAGAAGTTCTTTAAGGAACTATTCACTAAGAAGAAACTCTACTTTGCAAATATGAAAGCAATTCTTGATACAAAACCTATAGCATACGAGGGCTGTCTAGAAAAAATCCAGCCATAAATGCCTCTACTTTTCATATTACAATGGGGGATACTTTCCAGACAGCTCTCATGTAATGAAAACAAACCTGAAAGGCTAATTAAGGATGCAAAACAGAATAGATTTCACTGAAATGTATGTAGAAACACATAAATCAGACTGCACAGAATCGATAAAAAGCTCTTAACACAGGCAACATTCTCAAGTCCTTGCAATATGAATTTGGGTCACAATTAGGCTTTAACTATACTTGGGCATTAAAGCATCGCTGTTTTCATACAAACAGCTATTCAAATACAGCATGGTATTATGAAGCTGCACACATAAGAACAATTATGAAACCTATCCTTTAAAACTTAACTCACTGGAAAACAACAGTGAAAACACCACTTGATTCTAATTCCATTTTGTACTCTCATAATAAGGCACATAAGCTTCAGGATAACTATGATATGATATGATACTTGTCAAATGCATTAAAGAAACTAACATTTCATAAAATCAAGTGCTTTGAATATACAGATTCACATACACCTTGTTTGATAGTCCAACTCCACTGCTTCTAGCCGGGAAAACCTTGAGAAAATTACAGAATGACTTTCCCTGAGCATATTCCCTGGTCTCTACAGCGATGATAATAATGGTAATATCCCTCTCACAGATTACTGTAAGGACTGGACAAGATCATGTGAGCCAAGAGATAACTTGATGTAGTACTTTAGGGAAACAGTCAATAAAAGTTAGCTAAAATTACACCAAAATCCTTTAAAATTTTTGTTATGTGTACAATTATGTCAAAGGAATAGATTTCCAGTTTTTTGTCTTTCCTGTACCTTTGATGACTACCAATTGTAACATCAGGTATTTAAACTGCAAATTACATAAAAATACTTACATGACTGTTTCAGCTGTTCATCTGCTTTTTGTGGATAAATCGGATGCCATGTATAATCAATTGTAAGCATGACACTCGGGACAGTCCAGCACTCAACCCAACCAGCTCTTTGAAAAGTAAAAAAATAAAGTATCTAGTCAGGTACTTACTCCTTTAATTAGATACAATCACCAGGTGCAAATAATCCAATTTATTATTATTCCTTGAAAGCATGTGAAGAACAGTTTCTCCATACAGAAACACAAAATACTTATATCTTAATTTGATGTACTCACTTTTCTTGAGTAACGTTCCGCCATTTGGGTTTAACTGTTTTCTGGCCACTCTGACACTCAGCAGGAATACCAGTATCATGAGGCATTTTATTTGGGTGGCAATTCTTTACCAGCATAAATAATGAATATTTACTAGGGTGACAATCTGGTAGAAACAAATGAAGATCAACATCTTCTCCCTAAAAAATAATTTATAATGACCCAACATCATAAAATAGGTACATAAACATGTTAGAGTACTATTTATAGCCAAGCCTCTCTTTAATAAACTTGAGAATAAATTCAAAAGAAATAAATTCTAAAAGGCATATTTTACATTGAACAGTCAGGTAAATAACTGGAATAAGATTTCACATTAACTAAAACTAAATTCTGATTTGAAAGTTCAGAAAAGAAAAAAATCAGGGAAATAAACTATAGTTCCCACAAAACAGTGGATATTTCACATGTAACTCAGTAAAGAAATAAAAAATAAAAATCATCTAAGATAAGCTCAGGTGAAATTTGTTCCGTATTTTTAATTAATTTAAAAAGTATGATCAGCTCTGAATTCTAGTAAGTCTTGGTTGCTCAACTGGCTTTTAAGAATTCTAAATTAGCATCTCAAAGGCTCTTCTTTCAGCTTCACCTTTCCCCCTAATCTCTGTTCATCCCCATGCGGTTTCCTAACAGGCAGAGCAGCGGGGTGGTTAAAAGAGCACAGCCCCAAGCTGTGCTGCCAGGATTGGAGTTCCAGCTCATCCCTCAAGTTGCCTCCTCCATTTCCCATTCTGTGCGTGCAGACAACTACTCCTACTCTGGAAATTAAATGAGTGACTGTGCATAAAGCACCAGGGAGAGTGTCACACATACAAGATGTTTATTGGGTGTTAACTGCTCTTATTATTGCTGCTATTTTTTACCCCCATGACCTCCATCAATACTGTAACTACCACTGGACTGCCCATAACCCTAATAGTAGGGGCTACACAAAATTTGGAACTCATAAGAGCTGACTTTCAGATAAAAGGAAGAAAGGTATTTGTGGTTATTCCGTGAATTCATGGTTACAGTTAGGAATGAAACAGTGGGAAGTTCACAGACATAGTAAACATTATAGAGGTAGAGAGAATCTTAAAGGAGCATACAGACTAGCCACAGAGGTTAGAAATGAGCTCTAAGAAAAAAATCAATTTAAGGGATTGTTGTTGTTTTATTGCCCACCTTCTTAGGTGAAGTTGGAGGACTGGGAAGAATGGAAAACGCTCTTGTTAACTACAAAAAAGAAACCACAGCACCGCTGTGACACTGACATTAGTGAACAATGAGGAAGGCTGAAATGCTTCCTGGTGATGATGGGACTGGGGGGCAGTAAAGCTAAGCTCCGGGAAATCACTTACTGATGAACCCGTGTGATAACAAAGCATTCAAGGATACGCACCCTCAGGGAGAACTTGGTATTACACGTGGCTGGAACAAAGTCCGTAAAAGGCAAAGAGAAATCAATATTTAGTGTTTCCCCACAGGCTGCCAGATACACTACAAAAAAGGAAAAAAAGGAGATGTACTTTTAACTTCAATAAAATCTTAAATAAAAATTGCCTTAAATACACATCTAAGCAAAAATAAAGACTGTATATTCAGTCTAATACAAACTCTGCAACCGTTCTGAGAGTCTCACAAGATAATGGAAAAAAGATCAATTATGCTATCCACTGAAAGTACAACATCAATGCCAATTTTCTTTGTTGGATTTGTCCTAATGAACACAGAATACTTAACCTAATTTTTAAAGTTCTTACCATTTTCCTGTTGTTTAGTGGAACAGTCAATCCAATTGTGTTGGTTAGCAGCCCAAATCATTTCAAACTGATGAAACATGATTTTAAAATTCCATGTATATGGAACAAATGAAAAAATATCCGGTGCACTATCACTGGACCAGTCTTGAATTAAATCTAAAATTATTGAGGTGGGAGACAGAAATTAAAATTAACTGAAATTCAGAAGACAAAATGTAAAGATTTAACACCAGTAAAAAAAAATGACTTTTTCTTCTGTAACTATAAAGAACTTTTATACTGAAATCTTAAAAAAAGGTGAATAAGATATTGCTAAATGATTTAACAGCAAACAGATGTTTACTTACTAATCACAGTTACAAATGAGAAAAAAATTAGGCACTTCACATACCTATTACTTTTTAAAGAAACTGTAGCAGACTGAAGAGAAAAACAGCACCTGATATTCTACTACCCAAATATTCAACACGGAGGATACATTTCCGTCTAGTTTTTTCCTATGTAAATTTTTACACTATCCTGTATTCTCCTGCCATCAATGTATGCTTTCCTCTCTATCTCATTGTACCCTCACCCATGTTATATTTCTACTCCTCTCCCTTTTTTTAGGGTATGGGGGAAGGACGTGGCTCGGTAATTGGTAGTTGAAAGATGGCATCTCATTTAATTGAACTTCTTTAATTACAAATAAAGTTGAACATTTTTTCATGTTGTTTTATTCTTCAAAGACCAACAGAATGTCTACTGTGTGTCAGACTCTGTCCTAGACACTGGTGAACAAAACATAGACTAAGCCTTCATAGAATTTATAGTCAATGGTCTTTGTTGACTGCTGATTTATATTATTGATTTGTATGGTTTCACTGATGCTTTTTAAAATGTGTTCGTATACTTAAGTGTGCCCATATGTCTATCCTATGCTAGCTTTATTTTTTTAACCTCAATAGGCAAAACCTCCTCATATAAGATATTAGCCCTAATCTATCACAATGGTTTTCTCTCCCTTTTCTTCTGGCATTCATGTCACTTGCATGCAAGGTATACTCCCAGCAATAATGTCTCTCAATAATAGTCTCCCAGAGGTGCTCATCATGCTCATGTTTGTATACTCATAGTCCATAAAACAGTACTATGCATATATTATCAGAACTTGGCATATTTGAGAGAGAAACAACTGGAAACAGTACTGTCATAGCACAGACTTTGACACCAGACAGACCTGGGTTTAAATTCTGGCTTTATCATTTTACTAGCTATGTAATCTTGACCAAATGACTTAAACACTATCATTTTTCTCTTTTACAAAATTGGGACAGCTTCAGTGACTTAGTGTGGTACCTAAGATGATATATGTGAAGTTTTAGCACAGTAACTGCCCCAGAAATGGTAGCATTTATTATTAAAGATATTCTAGAAAGAGAAGTCACAATAGGTGGTGAAATTATTATACAACAAAGTTGACAATGCACCGTGGAATTGTATGCCTGAAACCTATGTAATTCTTGCTAACAGATGTCACCCCAAAAAGTCTATCAATAAAAAAAAAAAGATATTCTAAGGAAAATAATAAGAACAATGAAACATTTAAAGTAGTTTTCTTAAAATAAATAAATAAAGTAGTTTTCTTTAAATTTTAAAGTAAATCTTTATACTGAATTTATTGGATTCAATAATGAAATCAGAAGTCATTTATCTTACATAAGATATGAACTCATTAAAAATTTAACTGCAGTATACACAAGTTTGTGGAATAGAGAGAAATTCTTAACAAAATGGCAAAATGAAATATTTAATATCTAGTATCATAATTTAAATATTAATAAGATGTAGAGTTTGACTGTATCAACAATAAAAGGCATATGGCTATTAATGTGTTCTATGAGGTATGATACTTAAGTTCACGAACTCATCCTAGAAAAAGTGTTACATACTTCACTGCTGAATATCACTGCAATCACCCTCAAAGCACTCCCCTTGGGAAGCTGTGTACCGACACTAGGGCCTAGGCCACCCTTCAAAGCAAGTTTGCAACTCCTTTTCTGTAATGGCCATCAGAGCTGTCACTGTATTACTCTTGATGTCCTGAAGTCATCAAAATGTCCTCCTTTCAATGTTTCCTTTATCTTCAGGTAAAGAAAAAAGTCACTGGGGACCAGATCAGGTGAGAAGGGAGGGTGTTCCACTACAGTTGTTTGTGTTCTGGCTATAAACGCCCTCACAGAGCTGTGTGAACTGGTACATTGTCGTGATGCAAGAGCCATGATTTGTTGGTGTAAAGTTCAGGTTGTTTTCCTCTAATTTTTTTAACACAGCCATTTCAGTACTTCCAAATAGTAAACTTGGCTGACTGTTTGTCCAGTTGGTACAAATTCATAATGAACAATCCCTCAGGTTATCAAAAAAAAAAAAAAAAGGTGAGCAACATCATTTTGACTCCTTTTGTTCTGAAGGAACATTTTTGGTCATGGAGAACTGGCTGACTTACACTGTGCACTTTGACACTTTGTTTCAGGGTCATATTGGTACACCTATGTTTCATCACCAGGAATAACATGGCCCAAAACATCATACAAAAGGTCCTGAAAAACTTCAGTTCTCCTTTGCTTTTGTTCATCAGTGAGCTCCTTCAGGACTATTTTTGTACACACCTTTCTCATGCCAACATTTTTAGTTAAGATTTTCCTGTTTCTCTATAGATGTTTACTTGGTCTGCTGTGCTTCTCACAGTCAGCCGACAATTTCGACACACAGTTCAACAAATGTTTGCAATGTTTTCATCAGTTCTGCTCATTACTGGCTGCCCTGACCTCTCTTCATCAATGATGCTTTCTCTCCCCTCAGAAAAACATTTAATCCATGTGTACACTGCTGTTTTCTTCATGGCATTATCCCCATAAACATGGACTAACATGCCCCTGATTTCACTTCCACTCTTGCCAAGTTTAATAAGAAATTTAATGTTTGTTTGTTCGTTGCTCTAATTCCAGCTCCAACAACAGCACACAAAAACACACAACAATGAACGCCACTCTGCAAGAAACAGCCACACATTGACATGACTACAGCTGTGGAGACACAGATGTACCAAGATTATGAGATCTTACTAAGTTTTTTGTACAGTGCTGCCAACATAAGCACACGGTGGCAAGTTTGCAAACTTAATTGTCAGACCTCCTATGACTAAAGAAAGAAAAATTCTGCTTACCAATTTTATTTTAGATATATTTTTATTTCATTTAACAAGCAATTGTAGTGGCTCATCAGACCTTATAGTATCTATACTTCTAAACTTATACTTCTACATGCCATCCTACCTAAGTAGGCTCCACTTGATTCTTTAGCAGAATGTCTAGCACTTGGGAGATGCCCACAATTTATCTCTAGAATTAACCAATTCCACAGTACAAATTCATCCTTCATCAAGCTGATTTCTTAATTTCCTCTCTCATAAACCTCTTTGGTTCCATACTTTTACTCAAACTATTCATCTCATCTGAAATAAATACACTCTTTTGTATCCTCTCTGCTGGAGAAAACCTCTAACCATCTTTAACGACATAATTCTGTAAGAGAAAGCAAAGGGTCTACAGACAAAAAATTGTTCTTAAATGTCTCTTCTATCTACTAGTTTCATAACTATGCCCACGTTATTGAATGTATCTGTGCTTCAATTTCCTCACTGTTTTCTGAGAGAGAGAAATAACAGTTATCACTTTTCAGAGTTCTTGGAAGACACATAAATGAACATGCTTTGGAATGTTCTATGGAAACACACTACGTGAATCTCAGTATTACTTAGTTCATTTACGAAGACCATTTTAGATCTTAATGTCCTTCCCTACTTTCTCTGGTGTTGCCTTTACGTCTTAGTCACACGCATTTGTTAGCTTCACAATTCATGCTTGCATACACACACACACACACACACACACACACACACAAATTTGTATGGTTTCATTTGTCTAAGTCTAGTGCATGTGTCAATGTACTTGAGATTGATAAATAAAACAAGAAATGCTCACATAAATGATATGCCTCTGTGTGGACTGTGATCAGGATTTATATTTGTTTTGAATCATTATTCATAAGAGACTTTCAACTTACACTGATTGCATTTATCTACTTTACATTCCCACTAAGTTAAAAAAAAAAAATTGAGATAAACTGCTAGTAAACACAAACTCAAAAATCTACTAATTATCTCAGGAGCTAATGTACTTTTATGAAGTTATTAGCCAATTACTATTATAACAAGTCTTAAGATTTTTCTTCAATATCTTATCTGAAATTTCAACATATTCTGCAATGTAGCTTCCCTATCAGTTTATACAGTATCTTTACTAACATTAAAAATTATGGTGATTTTTACTAATATCAAAAATTATGGTACAAAATAATTTTACTAGGAGCTTCAACAACTATTTCTCATATGGATTTCTCTTTAAACCAAAAACTGCTCTCATTACCAGATGGTCTTATCAAACAATTTGATTGGAAAAGGGAAGCATTTTCTTGATGACTACCATACTCTTTTAGACAAAAAAATTTTAAAGTTAAGTTGGCAATCTAAATATTAGTGTGTGTTTTACAACACATAGATGATGTACTCTACACTTGGAACCTATGTACTTTTTGCTAACTGATGTCACCCCAATAAATTTAACAATAAAAAATAAATGTTAGTCTGGAAAAAACTCATCTATATAACTCACTTAATAATTAACTTGTTAGGCAAACACCCTGTAAAATGTCCATCAATTGGTACTGGAGTTTCGCAATACTGTGACATTATTTTCTTCTCCCCCTTATCAGAGTAAATCTAAGCCAATTTCATTATTCTCAGGAGAGACTTCACTTCTGCCCTTATTTTACAATAACATTCTTCATCCCTGAGGCTCTACATTATACTTATCAGGAAGTTATCTTTGTCCCACATTGAAATCTCTTAAGAATGATTTTATCTCACTAATGATTGGCATGAGATTGACTATCAAGGAATATTAGGCATTCCCTCATACCAGGTTGATAATTTATTTTCTGCAGAATTCTCTCAATAGAGAAAAAAATATAAAACTGAGAAGAGAGAAAAAAATTTCAAATACATGACCAAGTATGTTTTCTCCAGGGCTAAACTAATACTGCTTGCTAAAAGTCATCCTTTTTAAAGAATAAATAAATATTTAAAGGACTCCAAAAAGCAATTAAAATGAGTGAACATTACAGCTACTAAATCTGGGAGATGAGAAGTTAAGTTTTTTATCTTTCTATATTTTTTAAATGTCTCCAAATAAATTTTAGAAAAAACTAAATAGCCAAAAAATTGAATTTCAATTAGGTATAAACATAAAGATTAGAGTCAGGGAAAAAAAACTTAGAGAAAACAGGGTTATAATTTAGGAAATGTGTACTTGGCTATTTTAAAACAATTAATGCAATCCTCAGTCTAAATGCAGGTGCTACTACAAAATAACTTCTTGAGAAAATTATCCTTCTATTCCAACTATTCTTAGCACTGCTAGAGTCTGAGGATGTGAAAAGTCTCGAGGAAAAACAACGTGAAGAATTCAATGCTTGAAAACAGGAATCTAATTTAAATGATTAGCAAAGTTAAAAAAAATCTTAAATTAGAGGAAAAAGGCTACTGTCAAAGAAGCTTTACACGTGTGACAGATTCGTGAGCCAGACTACCTGCGTCAAAAGCCTAGCTCAACCAACTTGTCGGTCACGTGATCCTGGACAAACTGCTTGACCACTCTTTAACTCTCTTTCCTCATCTGCAAAATAAGGATAATGATAATACTGATCTCAAAGGATTATGATGAGGATTCAATGATTTAATATGTGCAAAATGCTTACAACAGAGCAAACACATAATATGCACTCTTAAGTTCTAAATTTTTTTCCCCCAAAATCTGAATTGCGTAGTAGTCAGTCAGTGTTTAACTTCATGACAAAGGTTTAGCCTGCCAGGGCCTCTGTCAAAATTTCTAGTAGTACGACTTAGATTCACGCCTTGGAGAATTCTCCAACTTCAAGAATGCAGAAGCATTCTCTTCAGTCCCCAAGATAAGGTTCCCCAATCAAAGCAGAAAACAAATGTAAAAGACCTATGATTGAATTTCTGTAGTAATGGTATTATAAAAGGACAGAACTCTACAATAGCAAAATTAGGGTAGTAGTTGTTACCCCTGTTTCACAGGTAAGGAAAACGAAGCTTAAACAATTAGGTAGTTTGGCCAACACCATATTGCCAGGAAGTAATGTCAGGGCAGGGCCCATCTATAAATAGCTTAATCTCCACTATACCCCCACCCCCTGCATCTAATGGTACTCAGCACAGACCAGATGCAAACAGCTGGTGGGTAGGTTGGTGGGTGGATGGGTGGGTGGATAAATGGATGGATGGACAGATAAACGTAGGAGTCAGTCAAGCAAATACAAGGTGCTCTGGGGTAGCCTCTGACCCCGGCAAATCAGACCCTGTTTAGCTAAACTTTTCAAAAGAAGGCTCAATAAATACTACTAATTTTTATTTTAGTAATGTTTATGTTATTTAAAGACAAAGACTGCAATGTCCCCATCCTCAAAAAATATGAGTAGCTGGGAGTTCCCTGGTGGTATAGTGGATTAAGGCTTCGGCGCTGGTGCTGTTAACGCTGCGGCCTGGGTTCGATTCCCAGCCAGGGAGCTACCCACATACAAAAAAAAAAAAAAAAAAGAGTAGCTATAGTAACATGCTTTAAGAAATAATAAAATTTTTTCCAACTAACAGCAGCACCAACTCAATGATCCATGCCAACGAAAGAGAGTAAGGAGGGATTCCAAATACAAAAATGACATGCGGGACTATCTGAATGCAGTGTTTGTGGATTACAGTAATTAAAATGAAATCACGAAACCACGCTGATGCCTGATGCAGGAAGAGAAAGAGACCGGTTCACCCTCCGTCACACTCCCCACCGTACTGGAGCAAAGCGTCAGTGTACTACGCTCGAGTTTGGGTTCCTATTTCTCTTTTGGGGTTAGAAGAGAGAACAGAACATCTCTATTGCAGTTATTCCTTTGACATTCTCAGCCCAAAAAGTGTGAAAGTAAGAATGTCTAAGCTGTGTCATCAAATCCCAACGTTGAATCTAAAAGCAAAACTCACTGAATAGCAACAAGTTCACGTGATAAATCTCAGTATCTGCTAGAAAATTACCTGTGAAGAAGTTCTTCTGTGCGAAGATGAAGTGGTAGGTGGCTTTGTAGACCTCTAGCTCACACTGCCACGTCTGCGGCATGTTCCATACCCGGGGGTAGCTGGCGTTGATGTGGAACTACAAGCCAAACGTTACGCAAAATGTGACACTGTGTGAAGAGCTTCCGAAATGAATTCATGCACATGAGTGACTAATTAAAACTCACTTTCCTACTAAGCCGAACAGAAGGTCACCTCAAGATTTTAATATTGCCATGGCCGAAGGCCAGTATCCAGTCCATGCAATACTAAGCTGCAGTGTAAAATCCCTTCAGGAACAGCCAATGAGGCTTCAGTTCGATACTGGGCTCCAGCTAGGCTAACAGAGTCCCCGCTAGCAATCAACTCCTCTGTAGCCTAAGCTGTTACGTGAGAGGGTCAGGGTCGGGGGGTGGGGGGGGTGGGGGGTGCAGTGCCGCCTGGGCTCCCACTTGGCAGTGAGGTAGTCACACATCCAGCATGCTACCTTACAGTGCCCTCCCTCTGCGAAAGCCGGGCATCCGTGTGACCAGGACAGCACTGGAGCCCAGCACGGCTGGGCAGCAATAGCTCAGCAGTCATTCAAATGCTCAATGCACCAGTTTAATATTTTTATATATATATATACATATATATATATGTATATATATATATACATATATATATATATATATATATGTATATATATATGCATGCTATTCGATATATCCTTGGTAACTAAAATTTTCTTCTTAATTTGCATACAGGCCATTTGTAAATAAGCTTGTTTACATGAGCAATTAAGAATCCTCTCTGAATATCAGCCATTCTACAAAGTGGCTTTTGTTGTTATATTGTTACTGTTGTTCCTGATAAAAAATAATAACCTGCTTGACCTAGAATTTTAGTCATGGACATTTCCATATTTTTTCTGCCTGTAATATGCAAAGATCCTGGGTATCAAGATTTTCCTCCTTTTACTATAGTCATCAAGTGAGAAGCACAGTGAATTATTCAGCCCTGAGGAAGAATCCAACGGGGCCAGAAACATACAGTAAAAAACAATCATATTGACAACACTGGAGAGACTTAGTCCAGTCATGTAATGAAGTTTAAACACAATATTCTAACCACATGTCACGTTTTTAAAGGCCAAAGCCCACATCTCGCTGCCTTATTTGCGCTTCCGCCATCCCAGAAGCCGAGCAACAGAGATGCTCGGAGTCCACAGCATGGGGACCTGCTCCTTGTCCCAAACAGGTCCAGCACACCTGTGCCTCTTGAACAAGAAGACCGGCCATCTGATGACTTCCTGGCCACTCAAATTTTAATCTTAAAATATTAAAACCAAATTTGTATTTTATGCACATATGTGTATCATCATATACTCTGACTTACTGCTAACATTTCTGCTTCTAAAAGTGTCCGGTATTGCATGCTGGTAGTGGCATCAACATGTAAGAGTTGTCCTTTAATTGCAGGGGTGTAACCTAGTAGGTGAAAGCATAAAAATTAAGAACCTAAATATATGTATGTGTGTATAAATATATAGAGAGAGATAGAGAGAGAGAAAGAGAATACTAAAAATTTTGTACTGCAAACAACCCCCATCACAACCCAAAGAAGAAATCCCTGAAGCGTGGTGATGAGTCACTATTTAAAAACACCCCAATGATGGGGAGCTTGCTACCTATTAGGTGACCTTTCTCATGTGAACAGCTCTGAGGGAAGAAAGTTCCATCTTCATATAATGTCCATCGTGATCTTGCTTTCCAGTGCAAAACTACAAGTCTATTCTCTAAATACTAGTTTTCAAACACTAAAGACAGACACGTGTCCTCTCTTCTTCCACGGACTAATCGTTTCTTAATTTTTTTCAATCACAGTTGACATTTAATATTATATTAGTTCCAGGTGGACGGCACAGTGGTTAGACACTCATGTAACTTACGAGGTATACCCCCAGGGAGTCTGGTCCCCACCTATACCCTCACAGTTATCACAATGTTGCTGACTGTACTTCACACCCGGCTGTTTTCTAACAGCCAATCTTAATCCCTCCCCTTTCTCACCTGGCCCCTCAGCCTCCCTCCCACCAGGCCACCATCGGTCTGTTCCCGCTAATCATTTAAACCTATGTAATCCTTGCTAACAGATGTCACCCCAATAAGTCTAACAATAAAAATGAATTAAAAAATAAATAAATAAATAAATAAAAATAAATATTCACTTATACCATAAAATAAAATAAAATAAAATAAAATAAAACAGAAAAGCACTCATTGCAGCTTACCATTTTCCTCAACTGTCATTGGAATATTAATTTCTAAATAGGAGCCAGCTCCTACATTGACATGCACAGCATTTGTTTCCTACAAAAGAAGAAAGTTAATCCACATGAAACATGCATTAGCACTACACTCCCACCTTTATTCTTCAGCTATTATCACAAAGTACAATAATCAATGATACTAAATTGCTATTAAAAATTCCTATGGACCAAAGTTCAAATTTATACCACAAAATATACTAAAATAATGTGGCCAGACAGAAAAGAGACAATGAAGCAAATTATAGTACAAAAGTCTATTATTTTTAGTTAACTTCTTTCTGCTACTGGGCACTTAATGAAAGTAACACATACTATTATTAGGGGGTGGATGGCAGGAAGTTCACAGAAGTGAATCTAAGCATAGGACCAGTCATCAGAAAACTACTCGGGAAATAATGTTCAAATTTTAAACTATTTTATACTATATTATTTCAATAACTACCCTATTTTTGGTAAACAGCAAGTCAATTGTAGCATCTGCGATAATATTCATTCGTAGTTCAAAAGCAAGGATCTGTCGTGGTCTCCCAGGCTGTGCAATTTCAGAAACTTTCAGAACTTGGTAATCAGGTGGGAAGAAAAACTTCCATAAACAATCTCTACATAAGGAGACAGAAAGAACAATGACATGTAATTCCCACAAAATCCCCTTTGATAAGGGACCAAAATCAGTATTCTAACTTGATATTATCACTGCTATATCATTTAACAATTCCATAGGAAACAGAAAAATTTTAAGTCACAAAACATCTACTATAATTTCCTTTCAGTAAAACAAAAGACTGCTTTCTCCAATGTTTTATACTTTCAGACATCAATGAGCTCTGAGCACTTAATGAATGTACTATGGTCAAATGAGACATAGGTAAGACAAATTTGCACTGTTGGAGCACACTGTGAGAAATGAGAGACTTTTTACAAGTATGCCAACTGTCCCAGATGTGAAGTTGCTAAACTAACTTTAAGCAATGTCTATTTACATAAAAATTTAGATGTGTCCTTATAACTACTGGTAAATGTCCTGTTTTTTGTTTAAAATTCTTCAATAAATATGGGGGTTCCCTGGTGGTGTCGTAGCTAGGCTTCAGCACTCTTAATGCCGCGGCCTGGGATCGATCCCTGCTCAGGGAACCAACCAAAAAAAAAATTCTTCAATATATTGAAAGATGTTCAGAATACATTAAAAACAAGAATTATTTCAAAACACAGCACTGAAAAATGAAAAACCTTTCAGACACATGCTGTCATCACCAGTATCAACCTGTATTTCCAAACTACCTCCGAGGGACTTACAGAGCCTGCAGGACGAGCCTCCCTGTCAGCACGCACAGCACACACAGCACGCACTTGCAGAACCCCTCCCCTGCCTCCATTGTTTACTCCCCTCTTCCCTCTCTGGCTAACTCTTACTCAAGTTTCAAAACGCAGCTCACATGCCCTGTCTATAAAGCTATCTCCCCCAGTTTTTCTCTCTAATCCTTAGTATGAGTCAAGCACACCTGTGGGCTGGCTTGTGCCCCCATAAAAATTCACATGTTGAACTTGAATTTGGCTGTATTTAATTAAGTTAAAATGAGATCTTTTGGGTGGGTCCTAATCCAGTATGACTGATGCTCTTCTAAGGAGAGGAAACTTGAACAGAGACCTGGTACAAAACACACAGGAAGACACAGAGACAAGACCGCTGTCTACAAGCCAAGGAGAGAGGCCTCTAACACATCCTGCCCTCCTGGCCCACAGGAGGAACCAGTCCTGCCAACATCCTGAGGTCAGAATTCTAACCTCCAGAACAGTGAGAAACTTCTGTTGTTTAAGCCTCTCAGCCTGTGGTACTTTTATTATGGCAGCCTGAGCAAACCAGAACAGTACCTTTCTAAATTTCTCATCGAGACTTCTAACTTACCTCTATGACATGTAATAAACCTTTTGTTTGTTTCTTTCCTCCACTAAAAGTAAACAATATACATCTTTTATTTCTGGATCTGCATAGCCCCAAAATCACTGGCATATTTGTTGATTAAATACAAAAGAGAAACAAACACAAAGGAACCAATGAATATGCTGCTCGTACACCACCTTTCCAGTGCACTAGCTTCCCCTTTGGGACTTGTTTATGCCAATTTCTCTACAAACAAGTTCTTATTTGGAAGAAAACGTCTAGGAATATCTTATCCTGCATAACAAAGCACCTTAGAAAACTACTAAGCTAGTTTTGATAAGAAATTATAGTATTAGCTCTATGCATTTGGAAGACTTATTAGAAACATAATCTACTCAGGTACCTCTGCCTATCGGCCCATGGCCCATAGTTGAAATCCGTTCCTTTGCCACAAACTATATCCAGTCCCCAACACGGAGGCAGATCTTGTAATTTGCAATCCTCGCTGCTCATTTCTCCTTCGATATTTTCTTCTGTTTCTTCTGGAACAAGTCCTACATTGCAGAATATAACATATAATGGCAGTTTAGAAGTTTCTTTAGATCATCAGTTCAAAAATTTTTTGATCTCAGGAACACCTTAGACTCTTAAAAATTATTGTATTTTGGTAATATCTCTATCAAAATTTATTGTATTCACTAGGCTTCAGCGCTCTCAACGCTGTGGCCTGGGTTCAATTCCCAGCCAGGGAACTACCAAAAAATAAATAAATAAATAAATAAATAAATAAATAATCAGAAGCTTTGGAGTTCCCTGGTGGTTAGTGGCTAGGCTTCAGCGCTCTCAACGCTGTGGCCTGGGTTCAATTCCCAGCCAGGGAACTACAAATAAATAAATAAATAAATAAATAAATAAATAAATAAAAATTTATTGTATTCAAACTTCAAATTGAGGAACTTTTAAAAGTTGTTATTTTTAAAATAATAAACTCCTATGTTCACATAACATGTTTAATAAAATATGGAAAATAACTTATATTTTAATGAAAAATTAACAAAATTTTAATTTCATTTGATGAAAATATTTTTTAAAGAAAAATAACCATATTTTCTAAAACAATTTAGTGAGAAGTGTTGGCACTGTTGTTTTTATTTTGGCAAATCTAATGTCTAGCTTACTAGAAAACAGGTGAATTCTCATTCACCTGAGAATAGCTGCTTCTGCATTTTGTCTCTTGTTCAAGAGTTCGAAGAACTAGCCTCATATGAATAGGTGGATAGAAAAGGGAGGAGTATTTTAATAGTTTTTCTGGTAATTCCGGATACTCCCCTTTGACACTACAGCAAAATTCAACAAGTGGAAGTTTCTTACAGGTTAGCTGCAATGTGCAATATGAAACCAAATTATTGAACTTTTCATACTGTCATCCGTTAAAAATGTACTGACTTCTCTTGTGCTTTGAATAAATCTTTTACCCATGGCATGACTTTATAACACAATACACTGGTCAAATGGAAAATACTGGTTCACTGAGGCATGTATATTTTTTCCCAATACTGATAAATTCCATTATCAAACATTTTAAAAATCATATTATCACTGGTAGCCTCATCAGGAAAGTCTTCAAATTACAATGACAGACCCAAATTTTCCTAAATTCTAATTTCCATGTGAAAGCTCAAAACCAGTTTGTCTCTAGTTGCTCTTTCAAGTAAAGCTTGTATCCCATGAAAAAAGCACATATTCAGCTTAGAACTCAATCACACAAGTGTTTTTCCTCAAAACACGGGTGCACTTCGGTACCCAGTACAAGTGCAATATGTACACTTGCTACCGCATCACACTGGCTATTAAAAAGCTTACTTAAGGGTCCAGAATTTGATAAAAATAATTCCTACTGCTTAACAAAGACATGTTAAAGTAATGCTGGCATTTGCTGTTTTATTGTGAATGTGTGGCAGGGCAAGACAGGGAGGCTGGTCCAGCCTGCTATCACTGCCTAGATTTGTGCTAAAGCACCAGCAGTTGCACCCACCGGTGCTTTGGCACCATTAGTACAAATGTCAACGTGGTGAAAAATGTAAGTAATATCCTAGTTTTGTTCTTAAAACACTCCAACCTCATAAAACCCCTAGAAGGTATAAAATAATCAGAAGTGGGAACAAAGGGGTTAAAAATCCAATGTTTAGCTACTTTTCTAAGATTGAAGCGACCTGTGAGGCATCATAGCTGGATCTTAATCCTGAAATTATCAGCCTTAAAACTAACATGCTGTGAATTTTTTCCTGCGCTAACATGAACTATCAGCATATTCTCAGAGTTTTCACTCATGGTTACTTGCATTCACAATTTCTGAGACATATTTGTGAAAACAGAATTTGAAGGAAAGATAACTATATTGTTTTCTTTTGGTCTGAAATACTAAAGAAACTGTCAACTTTTGACAATGACACAGATACACTTTAAGTAAGCACTCTTACATCCACATTTACTATTAACTGATGCTTATTTATATCCTGAGTAAGGAGACTTACAATGTTATTAGGCATCCTATTTCGTAGAAGAAACAGAATTGTAGCTGTGAGTCATATTCCCCCCCCAAAAAAACAAACAAACAAACAAACAAAAAAAACCGCTACCTGGCTCATCCATGTAGTAGTAGATGTCAACATCATTCGACTGCATCACCACAAAGCCTTCTCCCATGAGTCTTGGTGGTCTGCAAGGGGGAAGGGGGCAAACTGAGCACAGCTTCAGAATGAAAAATGTCCAGTGCTCTAATTAATAATGGTAACAGGTGAAAATAAAAAGGAAATAAAACTAAAAAGCAATCAATCAACTATAGCATCTTGAAAAGGAAAAACATCTTTCACATACACCATAAATTGTTCCATAGTTGTAGTCTAAACTAAATAATAAAATGGTACTGAGAACTTTTTAATCAGTAAATTGGTACAAGAAAAAAAACAAAACAAATTGTTTTGTATTATTCCTTGTAGTTTTGAATGAGAGAAATCAATTTAAAGCAAAGTTCAATTAACTACAATGGAAGAACAATTGATCAAAGTAGAATAATCATATTCTGCACTTGCAACAATAAGTTTATTAATAAAATTAAACTTAAAATTCAACCACTGTATTCAACAACACTACAAAACTGAATGAGAAATATCATTTTATGTATCTGTAAAATAAAATACTATAATCTTTCACAAATATTAAAGAAAAATGTTGTCACTTTTATTGTTAACAACTTTGTATTCCCTATTTCCAAGAACATTTAGTTGATCAACTCAAGATAATTTAAAGCATACACCTCAAACAAATTCTGGAATGAAAGTTTCTCTACAATCAATTTCCCGCACACTGATCATTTTTACTTGCTGTTAACAACCTTTTTCTTTGTCACACACCACATTATCTTCCTTCCACATCAAAATTAACTTGTCAATCATTAGATAATATACACAAATTCATCAATCTTCTTCTAAATATGTACCGAATCACACGGTTAAAGTGTAATCTCGTCGTTTCTTCAGGTTGTATGTCTGCCGCCCTCCACGCCCAGGCCCTCCTGTGGAAGTTCCCACCACAAGGACGGTGGGCCCCGTGTGCATCACTAACACACTCTGCCTCCTGAAGGCAAGCAGCCACTTCACAGAAGGAAAACCAGCCTGGAAAGCTCAATGGAGAGCTGGCTGGGACTTAAACATCAAGCAAGTTCCAGAACCATGCCATTCTAACCTCACCCGACGTCCAAGAGTAATTTTGATTCAATCTTCAACTTTTCAACAACTCCAAATGGTATTCTACTAGAATTAATTGTTGAAATTACTATTTACCCATCCCTTCTGGAAATAAAAACCTTCCTGTGAAGTGTATTTTCTAACATCAAACATCAGGGCTTAATTGCCGAAAATAAGTTTCCCAAATAAAGTGAGAAGGAGAAAAGGGTAAAAAACTTACAGTTACAACCTTGCAGAAAATATTTAAACTGAGAGTTTACCAATAGATAGCATAGCCACTTAAAGCAGGACTACACTGTTAATTGCTTTAATAGACAGAAATATACCTAATTACTGCCCAACCTGTAACGAAGAAAAGAATGCTAAATAAAGATCTGAGAGCTATCTATATTAGACATAAAGAAGTTATTTGTTATTTGCATAAAACTTCCTTACTCGTCATTTTGAAGACCAACGTATCTTGGACTAGGAACAAGCATGACTCGAACATTTTCAAGCTTCCCTTTCACAATATGCATGAATTGGTCAAGGTGACTGGAAGGTGGTTTTGTGGTGTAAGTTAAGAAAGCATCATCAAAGTTGATGCAGAGAGTTTGAGGTTGGTAGTGATTTCCAAAGGCCAAGCGTCCCTAAAAAAAAGGCAAAGATATTAGGTCATACTGTTCAAGCCATATATATTTTCCTTAGCTGACCTGATAACAAGCTACTAAATGATTACATTTTAGAACTATATGAGGGCTGTCTGGAAAATATAGAGCCATAAATGCCTCTGTTTTTCATATTACATGGCTGAGTACTTTCTGGACAGCCCTCATATCTATTTTTACTCCACTGATCAGTTTAGACCTGTGTTTACAGAAATTTAAAAGCACTAGTAAGTAAATCGCCTTTCAGGTCTAATAAATTTGTGCTAAAATGATATTGGTGTAAAAATAACTCAGGCTTTATGAAAATTTAAACCAAAGAAACTACAAAATTACTTTCTTTTCTTAAGTGAAAATTATATTTGCAAAAACAAAAGGTTCTGTTATTAACCCACCAAACATGAATTGTAGTGAAATTTACTTACGGTGCTCACATTGACCTTTATGACTGGAATAAGTGATCTCCATGAAGACGTGGGGTCCTGAGATTCTGTTTTTACTTTAACTCTGAGGAGACAAAATAAAATTGATATATATAAGAAAAACTTTAATACCTGAGGATACAGTGCACACTATTAATACCAGTTGTACCTTTCCAAATACAACTCAGGACTGCTCCAATAAACAAAACAGTGACCATCTAGCAAACTACTAATGTCCCTACAATGTCTATAATGTGCCAATTTTATCGGCAAGCTATAACAAAACTACGTTTTTAGAATGATAAAATCATTCTAAATTTAATATCAAAAATGAGTATGATATGCTGTCATCACATCTACCATTATGCCCATTACATTACACTACGACATTTCATGAGGCAGCCAAAATTATTATTAAAATGACCAAGCTCTAAGTCACTTGGATGTTTTCTGCTGTCCAAAGCACTTCTGACAACTCAGCAATCCTTTTCCTTCCTTAGCCTCACCACTTGATGTCAAAATAATTTCCTCTCAATATGAAATTTCCTCTCATTCCTGTCAAAATGAAAATGACAGGCTAAGAGTAAGGAAAAAGAAATTAGCCATATGCAAAGTACACAAAATTTAATACTGAAAAATTTCACAGCAATTTCAGATGCAAACTCGAGGCCTATCTCTTCAATAATCAGTTAACCTCCCAATCACCCTTCTGAGGCCATCTCCACTAAGGTGGCCCTCGGAGCTTAAGATTAAATTTAAAACCACCCTCACCACCTGCCCTAAAATTCCTATTTCTCTAAGGCCCCCTGATCAGGTATGACCATTGCTTAAATGAGAAACTTGCATTCACACTGACCCGTTCTTCACTCTCTCTCCACATCTAATCTATCACTCTCTTACGGATCTGTCTGCTGGAGTGTATCTCGACTCCATCCTCTTCTCTTCCTTCCCCAGATGATGGTCACCTCCTCCCTAAACTGTTACAACATCCTTCTCTGTGGTCTCCCTATCTCCAGTCTTATCTCCCTCCAATCACATCACAGCATTACTGACCTTAAGTAAAGACAAATTTCTAACACGTGGACTCTGCAGATTATTTTAGCCTAATTTATTCCCACTTCAAACAGTCCATTCCAACCTCAGTAAGTAACTTCTCTATTGCATATGTTTCTTGTCTATAGAAGCCTCATCATTGCCTTCTGTGCCTAACTCAAGCCACCTGTCAGGTCCCAAGCCTCCCGATCCTGTGTGTGCCCACAGAATACTATTCATGTCCCAATAGTAATGCTTCTTGCTCAAAAATTTCCTAATAATGTTCGAACTCCCGTACTATGCTGGAAGTTTCCTCAAAGCAGAATCGTTGTCATATTCCCAGTACCCCCAGTACCTCAGCTTAATGCCTGGGACATAATATCCATTAAATATTTAATTGATAATAAATGTCCTCATCATCTACTTAAAACTATTAGGTGTGTAAGGCTCTTCACATTAAAAAATCAATTAACATTAACCAGCTAAAAATGAAAATAAACAATCATATCAATACATGCAGAAAAAGCATTTGACAAAATCCAACACCCATTCATGATTAAAAATACCTCAGTAAACTAGC
>PVJL010001815.1:199775-232795 GCA_004026885.1 Lyroderma lyra
GGAGGGAGGGAGGGAGGAAAGAAGAGAGGGAGGGAGGGAGGGAATGAGGGAGGGAGGGAGGGAGGGACAGAAGGAGGAAGGGAAGAAGGAAGGAATAAAAGGTATACAGATTAGGAAGAAAGAAATAAGACTTTCTTTCTTGCAGAAAATGCGATGGTCCATGTAGAAAGTCTGAAAGAACTGACCAAAATATGTGATTACAGCAAGGTTGCAGGATACAAGGTTTATACACAAGAGTCAATTACTCTACTATATACTAGCAATAAATAAGTAAAATTTGAAATTAAAAAAAAAAAAACAGTAACATTTACATTTGACACCACAAAAAGTGAAATACTTAGGAATAAATTTAATAGTATATACATATATAAGACCTCCATGAGGAGAACTACAAAACACTGATGAAAAAGATATGAAAGAACTAAATAAATGGGGAGATCATGCATGCTCATGAATAGGAAAGCTCAGTCTTGTCAAGATGTCAGTTTTTCCAAACTTAATTTACAGATTCAATGCGATCCCAATCGAAAGCCCAACAAGTTATTTTGCTGGGATTTTGACAACTGATTCTCAAGTTTATACAGAGAGGCAAAAGACCCAGAATAGTCAAAACAATGTTAAAGGAGAAGGACAAAACTGGAGGACTGATCCTATTAATACCTGACTTCAAGACTTACTGCAAAGCTACAGTAATCAAGACACTGTGGTATTGGCGAGAGACAAGTCAATGGAACCGAAGAGAGAGCCCAGAAACAGACAAAACAAAATTATATATTTGTACATACACCTTAAATATGTTTATGTATGTATGTATGAGGGCTGTCCAGAAAGTATCCAGCCATGGACTATGAAAAATAGAGGCACTCATGGCTGGATGCTTCCTGGACAGCCCTCATATAATATTTATGTGCATGCATTCGAAAGGATAAAAAAACAAATTGATAGCAGTAGTTATGAGTATTGAGGGAAGTGAAGTAGAGCTGGTGAGCAGCAGAATAAAACTTTTTTACATTACACAATTCAGTTTTTTTAAAAGAATTACATAATTATGTGAATAAAACTTTTAATTAATCTACAATGATTGGGCTGTGTTTAGATTAATAGTGTCAAAAGCCAATGTTTTAATGTCGGTGATTAATAAAATTCAAGTGTGACAATGAACCTTCCATTTTCCCGTGTTTTATCTTCCTCTTTCTTGGGTGGAATTATTGTTGGCTCCAAACCAAACAATTCCTGAAGACGTCCATAAAGATCTGAACGGTTGTAGACATGAAATTCAAAGTCATTGACTGTGATGTATAATCTGGTTTCTGCCTTTGGATCTAAAGAACCAATTACAAAAAAATGTTCTTAGTCAACATTTTTAAAACTTTAGTCTAAGCAGTTCTTAGTCAACATTTTTAAAACTTTAGTCTAAACTTTTGTCACAACTAAAGTAATGCAAACTATGAATATTTATTTACAACACAATTCTATAATAAAAAGAATCATATTTAAAATACATAGAAAACACTGCCAAAGGAAGAAAAACCTGATGTCACTATAGTGTTTTAATTTAGTGTTCGAAACACAAGGGGAAGAGTCATATCGAGGATGACTCTGACTAAATAATCTGTTAAAGCAACCAAATTTAACCAGGCAAGAGGGAAGCTGCCAAAGGATTTTCAGCCAACTGGTGATGAAATCAAAGTTTTATAAACTCCAAAATTTACGAAAATAATTTTATCTATTATAAAATGTGAAACATTTCAATATCTATAAATAAACATTCTAATTATATGATTGAAAATTTCAAACACATAAACAAATGAAAACTCACCATGTTGTTTCTGCTTTGGGTTATACATTTTCCACCACCGAAAAATTATAAATCCATCTTGAATTCTAAGCAAGATAAATTATAAAAGTGAAAACTTAAGTAATAATTTACTTATGTCATTTCTTAATTACTTATCATAAAAGGCAGGCAATTGATAATAAATAAGGAAATACAAAATGTTCTCATCAAAACACTGGCGTACCTAAAAGTTTCATAATCTTCCAGTTAAAAAAGGAAAAGAGGATTTGTATAGGTCTAAATTTTATTCTTCTATTCAAATAAAACATAATACCAGATTACATACAAGAGGAAAATGAATTGCTACCAGAAAAACTTTTATAAATAATTTTTAATGGTGTAAAAACTGTATAAACAGCCAAATCTTGAAAGGGGGACATTAGCACACTAAGGAAAACTTTTAAAGATATTCTTCATTTCTGTAACGATATATCACTTCATTCTCCAAAAGGATGAATTTACAGCATCTTAACTTTCACTTTTTCCTTTCAGGAGTAATTTTATTCAACAAAGAAGTTACCACTACTGTTTTAAGTGAAGTGTACGTGTTGCCAAACCCAAGGACCTCTCAACTAACTGAAAACTTTCAAATACTAAGTAACAAATTTTAAGAAAAATCACAAAAATGGAGTAAGCTTTTCTTTCAAGGCTTACATAAGAGACAATATATCAAACATACTAATTATTTATTACATTTCAGATTTGTGGTTCCTTCTTAAAGTAAAATTAGAATTGTTAACAGATGCAAAATAATTCTAAGAACTTGTTGCCCAATAACAACATAAAGGATAAGAGTTATGGGCATCTCTGATCTTTATTTCCTTCAACAAATGACCACCATTCTACAACAGAAATGATCGGGTAATTTAATGGCTCAATTTATTCTATTTCCATAAGCTGCTATTCAGGAAACTTTCTGCCAGTCTAACCCTTAGCTAAATTAATCCACTGTCAGAAACATTTCAAAACATCAACTCACCAGGTATGATTTACTGAAAACAATGATTTTTGATTTATGGTTCTATTTGAGGTAGCAAGTTATATTGTAAACAGAAAATTTTTTACAATATTTCAAGTTTAAAAGTTTTTTTGTTTAGTTTTTTTTTTTTTTTTTTTTTTTTTTTTTTACCTAATAGACATATCTTCTGTAATGTAATAGATTTCACGAACCATGACTTTTCCAGAAAGAACAGAGAAAGAGAAGGAGCCTGTTATAGGAAAAAAAACAACAGCAATTTATGTAATTGTTTTGATAGGTAGTAGAACCTTTAAGGCTTAAATTAATCTTAGTATTCAATTTATTCAGTAATTACATATTCTTTCACTCCTTCCTGCTATCTTGACAGTCTTACTAATTTTTATCTTTCTTCAAAAAGTGCCACAAGTATCATCACTACGGCCTGAGCTACTACATAACAATGAGATATCAGTTTAAATAGCTGCTCCGTGTGACTAATTCCCTTAATTACGCACAGCTATTAAATAAACCCAAAGCAGTGACTAATTCACCACTTTCTTCCACTAATTCAGGTGATCCACTGCCCAAAAGCAAGGGGAGCTATTTATGTCTGAGAGAAGTTTATTTCTGTCCACTAAGAAGCATTCAACTCTAAGGGAGGTTAGAATGGCTGCAATTCAGTGTCCCCTCTTCCCCACAGGGCTTCCTGGCTTATCTATCTGTAAACCTCTCACTTATTAATACTAAAGAAACTAAATTAATAAAGCAGGCCACAAAATGAAATACACAAGATGATTCCAACTTACAGATTTTTTTTTTTTTTTTTTTTTTTTTTTTTTTGCTTTTTGGTATGTGGGTAGCTCCCTGACTGGGAATTGAACCCAGGCTGCAGCGCTGACAGCACCAGCGCCAAAGCCTTAAGCCACTACACCATCAGGGAACTCCTACCAACATAGATTTTTAAAGTACGAGTTACTTAAAGGAAAAAAATAGCAAAAACTTCATTGAGCATTAGAAACTTTATATTTTTCAGATTATTTTAACAAGGATCTTTTCATAAGCAAAAATAAAGTTAAAAAAAAAGTTACCATAGAAACCCTTTCAAGAAATAAGAATGAGGTAAAGTACATAACATGTCAGAGTGGTGCCTGAGAAAAATTCCAGTTAAAGTCGTTTAAACTTTGCAAAACAAAGGTAAAATTCTAACGCTATTACCTGCTTATAAAATATAAATTTATAAATATACCCAAGATTACACAGAAGAAAAAATTGTGGTGTTACTCAAACTTACCAATATGGATATAGCCATGTTTGTATAATCTGTTAAGAACCAATGTGAAAATAAGACCAACATTCCGAGAATTATAGTATGTGAGATAAATAATCCATCCACAGGACAAAATGGTAGCTGTTAGGAGAAAAAAATGTTAAAAGGGTGTCACTTTCCATCACCTTAATATCTAGTAAAGATTTGTTAGTAAAAGATCCACATTCAGAAATGACAGGACTCATTTCCACATGGTAACATGTCCTCTTACAATTTAATACTTGGGAGTTTTAAAATCAAAGGTTGATTTCTGTTATCCAACTTTCCTCATTCTTTTAGTCATTATTAACCAGAAAAGCACAGATTCTATTCAGATCAATTAGAGTAACCTGGTCTCCTTTGTTTGTTCCCTTTTACATTGCTTTATAGTGTTTTATTCAACATATGTAAAGATGTTCGGGGACAAGAAAGCCCATACGTCTGAATATTCTGAACGTCCACCTTTATTAGGGAGGCTAAACGCTCATCCTCAAACTATTTCCTAAAGGCTAAAGTCACTTGAAAAGAAAGAAAATTGATAATTTGTTTGTTTTCTGTGGTTCCCTGACTGGGAGTTAAACCCAGGCCGCGACATTGACAGTGCCGAAGCCTAGACAGTGCCACCAGGGAACCCCGATAATTTTTTTTAAATCAGAGAGAAGTCCCTACTTTTTTTAATCAATGGACTCTGCTTTAAAAAAAAAAGTAGTAAAAATAAGTGGAGATTTTAGCCTACTTACAGGCATATCTATATTAAATAGGACACCTTTCACTATTAGTCTGTAATTGATAAGACAATAGCCCACTTTTAAGAATGCCCACTTTATTGAATATGAAACAGTAAGTAACACGCCAAATTTTACCATTTTTCATGAAGTTTATAGTAACTTATAAAATTTACAGTATTCCTCAAGAAACCTGGTTCAAGAATATACAAAAAGTAAAACACAAGAAAGCATTTTAGGATAATAATTTGTAACTTATCCATTTAAAAAGTACAACTATTTTCTAAATAAGGATAAAGTAATGTAAATTTAACATATGTAACCTTTTAGCAACATCAAATAAAGTTCTTAACTTTAAAATATATATATACTTAATTAAAATAAAACAAAGCAATAAACTGAGAGTCAAAATATAACATTTCCCCAAGTAGCTGAGATTGATGGTAACAGCTTTGATGTAGCAAGTGCTGTGATCCGTCCATAAAAATTTCTAGAACTATTCTTTTGAAAAATGATTTTGATAATATATCATTATGTTTTAAATGTAAAGTCATTGTGTATTAATTTTTACTGTAAATCACTGTCACAGGCCATTCAAAAAGGCAAGAGGTATCTGTTGAGACGGTGTGCTTCTAGTATTATTATAAACTGAGGTCTGTGGCCTTTTTTACTGTGTCATGTTCCCTCCCTCTCTTCAATATCATTAGGCCACTAGCAAAACTGCGAGATTAAACAACCCAGCCATTTTCTGGTTGTTACTGCTGTTTTTGCCTTTAAAAAGAGGAGTGGTATACAACAGAAAGAAGTAAAATAAAAAGTTCTATGTGGTAGGAGAGGGGACACATAGGAAATAAGAAAGAATTCTGCCCTTACTAAACTAAAAGGTAATTCTCAATGCTGCTTTTATGAAGTCCTGTTTCATACCAGTTTTGCATTTCATTTTACTTTTTTTGGCTTTCATTAATGATAATTTACACAAGTTGACTTTCATCAATTAAGAAAAAAACAGAACTTTAAGTTCAAATGGTAACCTAAATGATGAATAATTCCTTCTACACACCCTTCAGCTCGACCCCCATCCGCAGCATGCATCCTGTGGTGTCACGAAAGCCGCAGAAGCACGTACTCAGAAAAACAGCTGAGTAACACGTATGTTACCTGATCTTCAGGGGCCTCAATGCCCCAGAAAAAGAAAACTGCGCACCTTCCTAAGTCTGCTCCGAGCGCTCAGTAAGACAAGATATGCAACACGCCTGCTGTGTGTGGCACACACAGGACGCTTGGCATTCGTCATTGCCCACCCCTCCTCTGTACCCCACCCACCCTTCCCACTGTCCTCTCTACCTTTTAATGTCTACTTGAAATTCAAATCAAATACTGCTCTTCCGCAAAATCTTCCTGGGTAACAGCCCTGCCGTGACCTCTCCCTGTGACCTCTCCATCCCTGATACGCATTTGTTCACATCCCCTCACTCACTCCCTTTCCATCCCTCTCTCTGCTGTTTAATGATACGCTGCTCTGTACTATTTGTACATACCCAGGAAACTTCTGGAATATTAGACCAAAATGTTATTACTAGTAGAGCCCACTGCCAAGTGCAGAAGGGGTGAGGAAAGAAATATTAATTAGGCACATACATTTTATTTTACTCTAAAAACACATTTGCCCTGAGGACTCATCGCTTCCATAATAAAGAAGCAGATGTGTCTGCGTGTGGGTATGGGGTGGGGGCCGGAGAGGGGGCTGAGACAGGAAAGAGAAGCTCAGTGCCCTGTCTTCCCTCACCCCCAGCTCCCTTAAGGCAGACAAGCGGGCAGTGAAGGGAAGAACCCCCCACAGCCATTCCCACAAGTACTCAGAAAAAGAAAATCATTTGTTTTCCAAAAAATAAACAAATGGTATTGTAAGCATTCCAACTTCAGCCAACCACTGCTTAAAGCTCGGCAGATGTTATCCATACATAAAAAATAAAGTTTAAGAAAATATATTCTACTTGCCAACGAGGAGCCAAACAACGTTGGAATTGTGTTCTGTTAGAAAATCTTCTAACTGAGTGATGCTAGGGACAATGCTCTCATTCTTCCTTTGGTCCATTTTTCCAGAGCAGCATCTATAGGCCAAAAAGAGTTCAAAGGTCAAATTTAGAATCAGAGATCTGTTGATCTGCAGGGAAAATTATTTAAAGGGAAAAAGGTTAATTTAATAAATATGAAAATTTACTAAATTATTTAATGATAAGAATGCAAAATAACAACAAACATGTCCATATTTCTACAGAAAATATAAGACAATGTACCCTATTTTTAATGTCCTCATCTGACCATCCAAAATATCAGTAGAGACTCAGGTTCAGTTACCATACTCTGGCTCCAAATAAGGACATCATTATTCTGAAATCTAATCAAAGATATCCATCTTAATAATAAGAAGGGAGTAAGTATTGCAAAAATTAATAAAGGAAAACCTCGTTTAAAAAGGAGTCAGGAGGCCAGAAGGGGGAGCCCTCTCGCTCTACCGGACAAGTACAGACCCCCAATAAAAAGGCCCCTTCTCCAGAGCCCATCAGCAGGAGACACAGCTTGCAAGTCATACCACTGTACTATGCCAGCAGGTGGAAGGAAGGTCACATGTGAATGAAATAAATGCATCATTACAGAAGTACATAATTATGAACTACTGCTAAAGATAAGCAAGTATTTCCAATGTATTCAGGGCCAAAGAGACGGCTACATACATGATCCTTTTCACCCTCAAGAAAACACAATACAATATGTGACTTATATCTCAATTAAACTGGGGAAAATGCACTCACATTTCAAAGCTTTGAAAAAATCTATCATCCGGAAAGTTAAAACTTCGGAGCTAACTCTACAGCATGAGCTTTCTCTTTCTTCCTTTTATTAGTTTTCTAAACTAAAAAAAAAAAAAACAAAAACAACAACAACAAAGAAAAACTTTTAAAGAGAGAAAGCACTTTGAAAAGACCTATAATCTAAAGCCAAATATTCATCTATAATGGTTTACATATTACAAAACACTTGTATGTATTTCTTACTTATTTTGACTATTTTATAAATAGTTTATCACACAGTACTGAGGATGAAAAGATCACCACCTGACACCAGGAGAGAGCCCACTAGGGATATGCCCTGACATTCAGCTTTCCACGTAGCAGGAGGAACCAATGGTAAGTGATCTACCCACCGAAAGGATCTCCAGTCCCCATCCCCAGTCACCACCACCCACAGCCAGAGCATTAGGAAAAGGCTGTTCAGGCTGCAAAAGCAGAAAACTGCTGTACCCACCATTCTCACCAACGTGCTTCCAATTATGAGAATGCAAAACCTTTAAGAGAAATCAATAGATAAAGGCTCAGTAGTTAAAAGAACACATTTTGAGCAATTACAGAAGAAAACGCTAAGGCTTAACCAAGGCCCTAAAGTACACTGTGGATATGTGAGTATAGAGAAGTCAGAGCAACCAGGGCCACAGGGAACAGCGTGCTCTGGGCTACATGCTAAGGGGTGCACCACCAGTTCCTGAGAGGGAGGGCAGACTGATAGAGGAGCCCACCACACAATCTTCATGGAGCAAATGACAGAGTGCAACCTAATTGGTTGTTTCCTCTTCCTTTTTCCTTCTTGAAGCATTCAGTCTAAAAGCCACATGGTGACACAGAGCAAGGGCACCATCTGCATGTGGGGAAGGGAGGGACAGAAGCTACATGGCCTAAAGTGGCTGTCAGAGTCCGAGGAGGGTAAATGAAGCACCCATTTGTGCTATGAGAGGAGAGTGGGAGAGCAGCAGTACTTCAGGGTGTCAAAACCACTGGGGCAGGAGGAGGCCAGCCCTGCAGGGAAGACACCAGGCACAGGCTGCAGGAGCTTGCCGGGAGGAGGCGGCGTCCATGCAGGGGCCTGCTGGGAGGAGGTGGCGTCCACGCAGGAGGACCGGGCAGGAGACACAGACCAGCTCAAGGTGCTGGAGCTGAACAGAGCGACGAGAGCTTCTGCACAGGAAGGGGGCCTGGTGCCCAGTGCCAGAACCCAGGAGGAAGGCCTCAGACCCCAGAGGTAAGGAGGGCTGCCATGCAGGGGGAAACATGGAGTGGGGTACGGATCCCGGAGGAGGAGGGCCAACCCCCGGGAGGGACCAGGGTGTGAGGAGGGGTTAAGTAAGAGACAAATGGATTGAAGGCAAAGGGAGCCCAGTTTCTAACTGTGTAGGATCTATAAAGGAAGAACGTTAGTATTAACCCTGGGTAAGAACTGGAGGTCTAGTTCTCAATATAAAGGGACGGAGAAGTAATATAACTGTTAACATGTATCTATGTGCATGCATATGTTCATTCACAGGTCCCGAGAGCAGAACACCCGAGCAGAGAACTTTGCTTCTAAAAACCATTTTCTCCAAAGAGGAAACAGGGTCCTTGAAGAAATGGCTGCTTGCACAAGGAGTACAAAGAAAGCCGAGACAAGTCCCATTTTCCAGGAAGGAAAGAAGTGCTCAAAGAATGATGGGGACATGTCAAAAGGACACAGAAACCAGAATGAAGAGGCTCCCACTGGCAAAATCGGGAACAACTGAAGCATCAAAATAAAAATTAGTAATGGATTACAACCCATTTACTAAAAAAAAAAAAAAAAAATCTGAGTCCCTATCAATAGAAATAATCGATTAAATTTGATGAACAACAGGATACTCATATTATCTCAAATAACTCCCCCCAAAATAATTATTAATGACAGGGGGAAAAGGAGCTTTGAGAAAGCCAGCAGGTGAGGGATCCGAGTGAGCACCGTCAGCATTAGGGTGAGCCCGACTGTGTCCGCCTGCCGGCGGGGGCGGGGGCGGGGGGGGGGGGGGGGGGGGGGGGGGGGTGCACGGCCTCACTTCCAGTCCCGCCAGAGGGTTGGAGCCTGAACCCAACGCAGCCCGCCTCTCTCTCCTGGTAGACTGTGACCCACAGGGACGGTCTGGTTCGTGCTAGTGTCCACAAAACCAACGACAGTGCTTTAACACAAGCCACTGTTTTCAGATACCATTTTAAATGGTATTTTTATCTGTTACATAAGAAAGTAACACTAATCTACGTGTTTTAAGACATGATCTCAATATTTTCATGATTCACCTATATTTTCTTCATTCTTTCTGAAATCCATGGTATTCATTTCAAAATTGCTGTCCACATTAGAAAAGAAAATTGTGGCAATTATTATTTAGTGAAATACAAAGAAAAGCATGAAAATGTGAAACAGTTTAATCAAACACAGCGCAAGCAAGGTATTTATCAAAGTTCCTAATTTTACACCACCAGTAATATCACTGTTTTAAGAAGTATCTTTCTAAGAAAGATTATTTTTCAAGATGAATTACCTATAAAATCTTTTCAAATACTACACTGAAACTATTTTATTTCTCTCTGTCATAAAGGAAATAAAATTATCTCATATCTAATATTTGCATCAATAGACTTTTAGAGCTGGAATTCCAAATCTTGATCTTGGTCCTTTATAAATGGAGATCATCCTACAAATCAATACAAAACATATAAAAACTCTGACAGAAAAATGAGTGAAATATATAAACAGGCAATTCACAGGGAAAGAAAGTATCACCAGCAACTATGGACAATCACCACTTACCACCCACCAGGCATTACTCATAACTGCTGGTGGGAGTAACTCTTTGAGAAGAACTATTTATCAGGTACTATAAGCATGTATATGCTTTGACATGGACATTTCAGGTCTAGGACTCTTAGGTCTCAAATACTCGGGCACAAAGATGTTTTCTTCAAGAAAAATGACTATACACACACACACACACACACACACACACATATTTCTGAGAAACTGGAAGAATGTCAAGTAGTATAGGAAAATAGTTAAAATTATGGTATTCTCTTACTGCGAAATAATATGCAGCCTTCTTAAATAATCAGAGCTCTGGACTGACACAGAGAAATGTCCAAGATAGATGTCATGTTAGTGGAGGGAAAGCAGGTTGAGAAGTAAGATACACAGTATTCCACTTACGTTAAAATGAAGACTATCCCTTACGTATATTACTGCATTTGTATAAGTGTGTGCATATATGGTGTGCATATATGCATACTTCTTTTAATCTGCAAAAACATTAACAAAGCCACTGTTTTTAAGTGGTTACCTCCAGGGAGGAGATTTGGGGGGAAGGACTTTCACTCTCACTACTCTTGATATTTAGGTATTATTTAAATGTTTTACATCTGGAATGTCATTCTTCTATAATTAAAAAGGGGGAGTGGGAGTGATGGCTGGAGGACAGGACAGGACAGGACAGGTGGGAAGGGGCTGCTTCTGACAAAAAGAGGCATGTTTCCTTTCTGTGACCAGGAAGAACAGAGGAAAGGATGAGCCCGGGCAACAAGGGAACTCCGGGATGGAAAGATGAGAGAACCCGATGGCTTCACGATGGTTAAAACTGTAAGTCAAGTTCGTGTCCATTAAAAGTCATTTCATTCTTGTTTCTCCTTATTACTCATTTGGTTCCCCTTATAGTTCCCTTTCCTCTTGTATACTCCCTACTTCGTGTGTGCAACAGCAGGCAGGCTGGCCCTAGCCAAGGGTGGTGGCTGAAAGGACACGGTTGAAAAGGCCTTCATCCCTGAGCAGGAGAATGGGAGGAAGGAGATGGCACCTGCCCCTCCCCCACAGGTCCTCAAAAAAACCTCACTGCACTGGTCAGTCCCCTCCCAGGCTTACCTGTTCCTCCAACAGGGACATCACCCCATAATCTGACACAGGGTTGCAGGAATAAGGTTTTCCTACATCAGACTTCAACACAAGTATGTCTATATAACATGACCTGTCATTGATAAGACCTAGCTATGAGGATCCACAGCTTACCCTGACACTGTCATGGGAAAGTATCTGTTTGAGCTCGATTATTCGGAGCAACACAGTAAGACAGTGCATGATAACATAGAACTATTGTTTGTTTATCTGTTCAATAAATATTGATGGAGCTTAAAAATTTGACTATACAGCTAAGGAATTCTGAGTATTCGGTTTAAGATTTGGAGTATTTACAATAATCTTCAGTAGGATGTCTGACAATACAGAAAATGCTAAATAAAAGCTGTCTCAATGACTGCCTGGACCTTAGCAGTTACCACATCATGTTGTGACCATGGGTCTAGAAGTCTGTCCCTCCACTAGACAGCTGCTGTTGGAAAATGGGTTTGCCCTCTGCAGCTGAGTATGCAATAGCCAACAGAGTTCCTGGTAGCCAGTAGTCTCTCAACAAATACCTGCTTCATAAATGAATGAAATAAATGTTTTATAAAAATTACATAATTGTGAGCTCTTGTCGAAGATAAGCAAATATTTCACATGTATTTAGGGCCAAAGAGACTCCTAAGTGACCTTTTTCACCCTCAAGAAAATCTAGTTTTCATTTGCCTGAGTTTAAGAAGCGGATATTCAACATCTTAAAACCCAATTCCAACTACACAAAAATGAGAGAAAAAAACCGTAATCATTCTCAAATCCCTCATGCAGCAACAGTGTCACATTCTTCGTAGACGAGGTGCTCACGTATGTTCAGACCGTTACACTAAAGCTCTCTGCACTGAATCAGTTTCTTTTCCATAATGCAAACTACACGGGTTTTAGAAGGTGAGAAATCAACTTCACAGCTCTCCTTTAAACTTCATCAACATTCACAGTCTCTTCATCGCCAAGTAAAAGTCAACACGATCAGGACACAGCACGGTCCCATATGCCAGAAACTGAGTGAAGTAAGCACTTCGCATGCCTCTCTGCACTGCACACCCAGAGGCCCAAGTCTGCTGCTCCACACTAACTACTGCGCAAGGATCTGAAGTCTGCAGCTACCGTCGGGTTTCTGCACACGTGCAACGAATTATCTTGAGATACTTTTGTGGGGTCCCAATTTCAGAGTCAAATTTATGTCCTCCCGAACAATTAACAAACTGGGTAATTGACCCAAATAGCTCAGTAAGTACCAACACAGAGGGACTGCTTAAATACACTGTTATCTTTCCTACGGCATAATGATATCCCAAAACAAAAGTGAAACACAATACAGATGACAACATTTTTATCCAAAATGAAGTTTTAAGAGTGTTTAATGCGCTTGAACTGTTTCTGCAAAGGCTCCGACAGTCTGAGCACTCACCAATCCAAAGGTAGAAGGCCTAAAGCAAATGACTTTGTGATGATCCTCCCAACACGATGGTGCTATGCAAATTAAGTGCATAAGATAGAGCACCTGCTGCAACCCAGCACCACACATAAAAGAAGTACACATGCTTTGCAGTTAAGACAGTACTAGAATGTACGAGAGCTGTCCGGAAAGGATCCAGCCACATCATACGCAACCAGAGGCGTTTATGGCTGGAGTTTTTCCACACAGCCCTCATATATAACGGTTAATATTACTCACTGAGTGTACAGTGATTTGAAAATTTCTGCCCCCCCCCCCAAATTAACCCATTAGAAGGCTTAAAATTCTACCATCCATTCCTTTAAATAGAGTACAAACCAATATTCTCTCTTAAAATGCAAAGACAGATTTGGAATATCTCAATACTAGCTACCATTAATTACTACCATGTGTTATTAGTATAAATTCATTCATTATATTACTTTTCCATTTAACCATCAATACCCAGAAATATCACAAAAGTCCCAAGACTCCAGATGACAGGGAAAACCTTACAAAGGAGAGGGTGGGCAACAACAGCAAAGACAGCTTCCAGAACGACTCGGGCCAGGGTTAGCGGCTCAGTACATAAAGCAAAATCATATCATGTGCTGTTCTGTTCACTTAAGCAGCACAGACAACTACCCTCTTAGGTCAAAAAGATTAGGTATAATCCTCTCTACCCCCAGAGTCACTCCAGGTCCTTTTCAGTCCCAGAATTCTATTACAAAAAAACATAATTTCACTACTGACTAACTCTAAAGTCAGACAGAATTAAGTGGTAAAATAATATTTGATCAGACATAACAGAAGTCGGTTGGTATCCTGGAAACAGCCACATCTGAAATGGAAAGCTGGCTTTATCCCTCAGCCCTTCCTTGGCTGTGAGACACCAGAGCAAGTTCCTCAGTCTCTCGGAGCTGGTTTCCAAGCACTAAAAGGCCACCTCTTCCTTAAAGAGACACTAAAGGCATGAGAACAAAAAGCAAACATAAAACTCCTAACAGAGCTTGACCAGAAGAAACACATTGTAACAGTGGAAGCTAAGCTACTAGTATTCATGTTCTTTTAAAAAAATCAGTTCAACAAAAAAGGTAGAAGCTAAAAAATACCATAAAATGCATAGCAGTAAACAGTGACTAAAATGTCTCATTCATTACAGTATATAAGAGAAAAAAATACATTATCTAAGTAACATAATTTTATAACCAAAAGACATGAGTTGGCACAAATTACAATAGAAGTTAATATAAATAACACAGTTCTGCAAGTACTAGTTAGCATGACTCTCAGAAGCACATCAAATAGTGCACCAGTCACCAGGCAACCACTGTTGAAGGAGCATCCGCCCAGTGACTGATGATTCACTCACTACACATCAGCAAACTAAACACATGTAAAGTCATTTTAATATCGTAAGCTATGCCATAAAAATGGTTCTTCATGTTATTATAGAAGGAAGATTTTTTAACATCTAAGAAGTCATCCAATAAGTGTTGCACTTGAGTAAATCTCACTTCTATAGCCAGAAATTTGGGCTGGTTCACCTAAATACTTCCTTAAAAGAAAAAAAAATGTCTTAAAAGGATATAGAAAACTTTACGCTAATAGCGAAAAGAACTGACTTGAACCTCTCCAAATCCAGGAGAACCCCTGGTATTTAATTATTACCAACCTCTAATAAGCCACCAGAACTAATTACAATCATCAGCATATTCCTTAATGTGGTCAGTGATACAGAAAGCAATAGAAATTGCCGTGAGTGACAGGCTTAATCCTCCCACCTCTGCATCCTCTACACTGATTAGTTGTGGGGTTTGGGTTCGGCTTTCTGCACCGGCTGGTAAACACACTCTGCTAGTTTGTTTTAGTTCTTTTCATCAAGAATTCAATATATCAGTTCCCTTTTGATTAGAAATATACCAGCAAAGTAAAATTCTAAAGAAGGTTTTTGGTAAATAAAACTCTACATTTTTCTATCTGGCCCTCAACCTTCTCTCTTACCTTCTACCTTCAGTCACCTCAGGAAGAAAACCCTCCCTAATGCATATTCCAAATATGCACCAACAAACTAGGGTCCTGGATGAGAAAGAGAGATAGGAAGAAACTGGCCACCTGTGTGTACCTATTCATTCATCATAGTAACTTCAAAGAAAATATTTTTTATTAGCATGCTGCTATGCAGAGAGCCCAACAAATTCATTTACTAGCCATGAGAATATCGCTACAATTCAAACTGAACTTTTCCATAACTATCACCAAAAGAAAGACTACTACTTCAGGGAGTTTGATGGGGATTGACGCATACAATGCTACTGGTGACATCTGACACGGTATTTTAAATGGATGTGGAGCCAGATGGAAACACACTTTATATATGCATAAAAGGTGATAAAGTACAATAAGGTCAGTAGTTTAAAGTTTAGACTCCAAATATTTCGGTCAATGTTATCTTAGTCTTCGAAGTGTTCATTCCATGATATTAGCTCATCATTAAAGTAAATTATCGCTACTATAACAATGGCTAACATTTATTCACTGCTTGCTATGTGCCAGGCACTGTTCTAAACACTTTACATGTATTTACTCATCCAATCATTACAAATTAAACCCACTGATTCCCCTTTTACTAATGAGAAAACTGTGGGGGAGGCTAAGCGGAAACACAGCCAAGGCACGACCGAACCGGGACCTGAACCAAGACTGTCGCTGTAGAGTCTGTCATACTGCCTCTCACCTTTACGTTCACAGAAAGCAGTCAGTAATCATCTCTTCATCCTCCATTTCTTTTCTATGAAATGTGAGCTCCTTCCTCCCAGCTCTAAATTCTAGTTTAGAAGCTAATGTGAATGTTACCAAAATTCCTATTTGGTATAAGAAATTTCTATTTTGCCCATGATGGCAGTTTTCCTCCTAAAAGGATCCTTCATTAAATTACAAGTCAGGAGTCACCTTTTTTTAAATAATCCCAAGGAAAAACACATCAAGTTATGGAGTGTGTGGGCAGCAAAGCAGGCCAAGTTGTACAGCAAGCCCACGCTGAATGGCCACCTCCCCGTCTTCTGCACCTTCCTCTCACCTGCTCTCAAAGGCTGTATCCACATGTTTTTCAAGAGCGTATCTGCCCCTAAACAAAGTGTGGGCAAGTCTTAAAATATATCCAAAAATTCTTTGATCTTCCTCTCTTCAAGAGATGGAACTTAATTAATTCCACTCCCAAATGTGGGTTAGACTTAATGATACAATTCTAAAAGGACATGGCAGAAGCAAGGTGTGTGACTAGATCACAAATGGCATCACAGCTTCCTCGTTGCTCTCTCCTGGATCATCTGTTGCAAGAGCACCCAGCTGCCTCATCAGGACACTTATAAAGCCCTACAGAGGTCCATGTGGGGTGGACTTGAGGCCTCCAGCCAACAGCCACTTGAAGAGTCACCATGGAAGCAAGTCTTCCAGCCCCAACTGGGTCCCCAGATGACTGAAGTCCCAGCCAAGATCCTGGCTGCAACCTCTTGAGAGACCCTAAGTCAAAAGCAACCAACTTAGTCACCCCCAAATTCCCAACTCACAGAAACTCTGAGATAACTAACGTCTTAAGCCACTAAGTTTGGGAAAATTTGTTACTACTCAGTAATAGATAACTAACAAAGTATGAGAAAGGTAATTTTGCAGGATGTCTGCAAAGTATGTCTGCCCTGATGGCCCATCCCTGCCATCTTAAGCTAACCTACCCTCACTCTATTGGCCCTCTCCTTACCCAAAGGTCAGGACGCAGCAAGGCCACACCAAGAAGGCCACCAATCCCATGAGTGAGCCATTTCCTCTTTCTACCAGCAAGTTGGTGTCTCTTGAGTGGACTTTGTGAAGCAACCTCTACCCTGCCTCCTACCAATTTATCTGTGTCCATAAGCATCAATACCTCCTTACCTCATGTCTTGGTAGAAGTCTATCTAAAGTACCCCTGACCTCGTATTCCCCAGCCCTTCCAGCCTGGTCAGTGACCTTGCTTTACCAATTATTCTCCCTCATTCTTCTAGCTTCATATTTTCTTTCTGATGGCTTTTCATCCTCAGCAAATAAAGACTGTACATGTACTCATATCACTCACACCTTTAAAAAACAAAAGCCCTCTCTGAAATACCTATCTCTAGCTAACCCCTCCCAATTGAATTTAAAACCAAATCTTCTGAAAGAGTAAGTGACATCAGGTATTTCAATTCCCTTATCTCTTACCCAGCGTAAATGGATCCACCTATATAATTGCCCTTACTCAGCACAATAACTTCTTCACTGACATGTCCGATACTTTTGTTGTCCTCATTTTATTTGATGTCTCAGAGATGTCTAATAGTCATTCCCTTTCTCCAAACCTGTTTCTTCCACCTACTCCTGAGATGCCCCCAAGTTTCTCCTGCTCCCCTGCCCACTCCTTATCTCCTCTGAGGTGTGCTCTTCCTCTACCTGATCCTTAAGTAAGAGTGTTCCCCATCCTCCTTTCTCTTCTGTGACTCCACATTTTCTCCCTGAGTGATCTCATCCATTCCCACTGCTTTTACTATCATCTAAACTGAGATGCCACAATTATAGCTCAGGTTGTGTCTTCTTAACTCCACATACTCATGACACTGATTGGAAGTCCCAGGTGCCTCCGGTACAACAGTTCCAAACTGAGTTATCCCCTCCAGCCATGTTCCCCAATCTACTGCTCTTCCTATGATCCCTAAATGGCTCCAGAATCCACTCAGTTTCCCAAGCCAGGAATTAGGGAACTCATTTCATTTACCTGCAAGTATTTATTAAACATCATATGCTTGAACATGACAGGGACTAGAAGGTATCCTGACCCCATGTCCGCTCAAGCCCACTAAATCATACCTGTTCCGTCTCCTTTGCCCCTGTCCGGCCCCTCTCAGTCCCTTGGGTCCCACTGGCACTGCTTTATTCCTGATTCCCACTTGCCACCTGGATTATTACAACAGCTTCTACTTGATCGCCAAGCTTCCAAGTACATCTCTCTCCAGTTCATCATCCAGACTTCCTATCTATGCATCATACATAAATTTCCTGAAATTTTCTCAATTACAGACTTAATTTTCTTAATCTCTCATGAAATTCTGAAATCTTATCACTATCTTCAACATGAAAACAGTATGCTAAAATGAAGTGTGTAAGAATCCTAGCTTTCCACTGTACCTCAAAGTAGCACTAGTAGAGTATCTCCCTTTAAGAATTAAAATTATATGAAATACTATAAACATTTACCACATAGTTACATAGTACTGCTTTCCTAGTCTTTTACATAAACCAAAAGCATCTTTGCTTATATTTAAAAAATCATTAAAATGTATGGATTCATAAAAATATTACCTTCTAGAGAAAAAAGCACTACTCTAGCACTCTCCATGATGACCACTACTCTAATACCAGACGCATGAGATAACGCCTGACGTATGGTACTCAATGAATATTTATGAAATGAACTGAATGTTTCTTAATCATGTTTAACCATGTCTTCTACTGTGCTCCACAGAACTCAAATATACACAGTATTCTATGAAAAACAAACTAAAAGTCAACTAATTTTCATTTTTTTCCAAGGAGTCGGCAAGTTCACACCAAGAAGGCTACCAAGGGGTTTAAAAAACCCTTTGTTACGTGGGCAGATTAACAAGCAACCAAAAGAGAAACAAGAAAGAGGTGATACTTGATAGAAAGTCAAGCCAAAGCCTTCTGTGGCCTTCTCCTGCCAATACGCAAGCTGACCACAAGACTCAACTGTCAGTCAGGTATCAGTAGTTCCAAAGTCAAGTAAAATGACTGGCAGGTCACATTGGACTGCACCACCACCTCACCTCAGCCCCAGCCCTTGATCATTTAAGCAGATTAAAACACAACTGCCACAGAAAGTCAGAAGATTTCCTCTATATGAGCTTTAAGTGGAAATGAGATTTTTTTCTAACTTAGCCAAAATACTTACCCAAATGTTTTTTCCTTTTTCTTATCTTCAGAAGGCCCATCTGTAGTGTTTCATCTTAACAAACCTGAAAAATCAGCATTTCAACCAATTATACAAGATGTTCTGGCTTTCTCAGCAGTTTCACCATTTCAGATTAAACTATTTGATTACACCTACATGCATGCATACACAAAGTCTTTAATATCAGCCCAATATCACCTTTCCTTCTTCAAAGTTTACAAACAAGAAATACTCCTAAATGTAGAATAAGACAACAATTTCCAAACTATGGCCTTCCACATGTTTCAAAACCACTGTACTTATGGGAAAGGCATGATTTTGGTAGTCAGAGGGTTCTAGAGGTCAAATCCTACCTTTAGAACATACTCAAAGCGTGGTCTTGGTACAAACTGCTGGGGATCTGCTGGCGAGAACGCTCCCTCCAGTTCCTTCCTATTCCCAGGATCTGGCACACTTTCTATCAAACGAAAATTGTCTTGCAAAAGCTGAAGATGCTTGGGAGATGGTAAGTACATTGATTCAAGGGCTATACTGAAGCCACATCACCTGGTTTAATTCACAGCTCTGACTCTGAACAAGTGGTTTTTAGGGCTATGGGCTGAACTTTAGTTCTCTCATCTATAAAATGAGAATAGACTTTACATGATAAGCCTGCTATGATGATTAAATGAGATAATATATGCATCTGATGTAGTATTACAGGATAAATATTCTGGTTCATTCATCTGTTTTATACTTCATGCGTCTAGAAAACAAAGAATAAATCAACTTCATTGCCATGCACAGAGTGAAAGCAGCAACATGAAACCAGCTGAAACTTACACGCTTGGACAGTTCTAAAAACCATGATTTCATTACAGAGGAAATTTACAGGAACTCTTTCCCTTTAACAAGCGTCCCTGACTTACTACTGTCAAAAACTAGGGTCAACACGGTGGGCGTGGGAGACAACTAACACTTTGCTAAAGAAAAATAAACTTCCTTTCACCTTCATTTGACCAAAAGATGTTTCAGCTGAAACGTATTCTACCATAGTGTAGACTCAGCAAGCACCGGTTCAGAATACAAAGCACGCCTGGGGATGAAGTGGGGGTTCTGAGGCTCCCCTGCCCTTGCTCAGTCGACCCCATGCCAAGCAGCACAGGGTCTCCCTCAGACAAGTGCTGTGAGCAAGACTGAAGCCCGAGCTTGCAGTTACACGGTCCGGCCCGCGGAGTCCACACACACCAGCAATTGGGCACCGCCCACCCGCCTCAGCACCATCCGCAGGGGCCGCTCCTGCCTCCGAGCCCCCAACCAACGGACTGTCATGGCCCTTGCAGGCCTTCCCATTGACCTGGGTTTACAGGTCTCAGTGCAGCAGGTAAAAGATGGCAAAAGACTAAGAGATGAGTCCACGCCGCAGCAGGCAGCCGCGACGAAGTCTAACCTCCCCGACTCCGACGCGGCTGAGGTCCAGAGACGCTGGGAAAAGTGCTGCCCACCCCAACCCAGCCCACCCCGGTCCCGTCCCCTCACCTGAGCGAGCGCCGGGGCGGCCCGGAACCACCGGCCTCTCAGGGGAGGACGCCGGGCCCCTGGGGCAGCGAGGGCGGCCCGCGCCCACACCCTGTGGCAACGCTAGCTCGGCCCGCCGCCGGAGGTCCGGCCCCGCCACCCAAGGTCCGGCCCCAGCTCGGGCCACTGACATGAAGGTGGGCGGAGGAGGACGGGAGGGGTCGGAGCTGGGGCTGGTCGGCACTGCGGCTGCGTCAACGGGTAACGTCACACGTCATGACGCCGGCGCCTCGAGGCACGCCAGCCGAGCCCCGCCCAAGGGTCGGCGGCGCCCCGCCCCTTGACCCTCGCTCCGGGCTTGGGGCGGAGCCTGGGCCGTGCAAACGGAAAAGTGGAAACTACGCAGGTGTGATTCAGGCTCCTGAAAGCAAAACCTAAACCGAAACTAAACTGCCCTGGAGCTAGGGGAGAGAGCGGGTGGAACGCGCTGTGGCCCTCATCTAACCACTGAGTGGACTGTCGTAATCTGAAAGTTTCTGACTCCACTTCCTTTCCATCCCTATGGCCAAGGGCCACATTGCAACTGCAGATATGCACTAGACAATATCAGAAAACAAATTGTTTGTTTTAAAAGCCTTTCTGTTCTAACGGTGTCTAATGCTATGAAGATCATTGAGCTCTCCGACATTCCACTAGACTCACTAATTTTCCTGGCAAGGCTGACGGACTCTCAGCTATTTTCATTTTTCACCAGCTTGCCAGGAAAATAAAGCCACAGAAGTCACTGTCTCCATCCAGAGGCCTCAAGAAGCATTGCTCTAACGATGGGAGCCCTCTAAGGATCTCTTTGTTTCCTTTAACTTTTTACTTTTAAATAATTATAAAGCTACAGGAAATTGCAAAAAAAGTACAGAGCGGTCTTGTGTACCCTTCCCCTAACTTCCCCCAATGGCTGTATCTTAGGTAAGTGGAGTACAACATGAAAACCAGGAATTTGACATTGGTATAATGTGGGTATAAAGCTTTATGTCATCTTATGACGTGAATTCATGTAACCACTGAAAACAAGATACAGAATTATTCTAACACCACAATATTAGAAAGGGTTACCTTGCTGAGGGGCATGTGAATTGATGTAGCCTCAACAGAGAGCAGTACAGAACCTCTTTGAAAAACTTAAAGTGCACATAACCTTTTGACCCAGTATTTCCACTTCTAGAATGAATCATACAGATATCTTACACATGACCAAAATGTACAAGCTGTTTGTTCATTGCCACGTTGTTCATAAAAGTAAAAGATTGTTAACAACCTAAAATGTTCAATTCTAAGAGACTAGTTTAAAAATTAATGGGACACCTGTAGATCAAGTGCAAAATGTGATAGCTATACATGCACTGATATGAAGTGATCTAGAATTTATATTTAAAAAAAAAAAAGCTGAAGAGCAAAAAAATACATGTGTATGTGTGAAAAATAACAAGTAAGTAGGCCCAAGCCAACCCATTGCCTTGAAAACCATACTGGCCAAAAGACTAAAGGGGACAAAAGTTAATATTTCCATTCAGTGGCACAGAGTGTAAAGTAACATGTACGTGTTATTTTACACACTTTTAGGCATAGGTTGTACATGGGAAAATGCTGGAGGAACTAGTACAGAGCATCTTTGGAAAGGGGAGACTAACCGGGTGCCCTCGCCCAGGGTGCGTTTGGAGAACGATTTCTCTTTCACTGTACATCCTTTTTACAACATCTGGGTTTTGTAATGTGTACATGTGTTGCCTATTCTAATGTAAAATAAAATACTTTAATGAAATATAACTTTAATTTCTAACTGTTCTGGAGACTGGAAGTCCAGCGTCAAGATGTCAGTAGGTTGAGTTTCTTCTGAGACTCTCTCCTTGCCTTGCAGATGGCCACCTACTTACTGTGTCCTCATCTGGTTCTTTCTCCATCCAAGCATGACCCCGGTCTCTCTCCACGAGTCCTAATCTCCTATTCTTACAAGGACACTAGTTAGATTGGATTAACACTCTCCCTAATGGCCTCATTTTAACTGAATTACCTCTTTAAAGGCCCTATCTCCAAATACAGTCACATTCTGAGGTACAGGTGGTTAAGGCTTCAGCAAACAAATTTTGAAGAGACACAGTTAAGCCCATAACATTTAACAAATAAGATCTTTTCCTAGAATTAGTCTCATTTTCACTGTTCCACAGTTCTTTGACACATACACTCCACATACCTTATTTTATAACTCTTGCTACTCTTATTTTATATTCCGCAATCTTGTTCATTTATCTTACCCATCCTTTTTAAAAAGTATAAAGCTTAAAATGTATTTTGTATTATTTCATCTTGTGTGTGTTCCAGAAAAGTCTGGAAGGTGGGGGTTTTTTTACCCTCACCCCTTAGTATCGGTCACACCTGCATGGCATGGACGCCAGCCTAAGTGACAGCATCTTATCTCTGTAATAAACTCTTTCTGTTGCCTTCATTGCTACAGAATTTCTGCACTTCATTAATCATCCCTGTATCTCAGTTCCTCAGGTCAGTATGTGAAAAATTATTTTGAAGTCTTTTTTAATTTGATTTTTCATGCCTCTCTTTTTCTTTTTCACTTCAGTAAATGAATAATTAGTGCCTGGTATGCCAGACACTGGACTTGGCCCTAGAAATGCAGAAATGACCAAGGTGGACATGGCCCCTGGCCCTGAGGAGCTTATAGTCAGTGGTAAATATAGAGCATCAACCAAAAGTTAAATTCTAATCTGTCGCTACAGTCTAATGATTCCTGTTTATAATAATTTTCTTCCCCCAACCCACACAACTAAGTTCAAGTTCTTTTGAACATATGTGATAGAAATCTAACATAAGTTGGCTTAAGCAAAAGTGATGTACTGGCCCTCAGACACTTTAAACACCAGAAGATTGGCCAGGCACAAGGCTCCAAGCCATGGCTATGTCTCATAGCTGAGCCACTCGCTGTGTGGGCTTCACTCTCATGTCTGCCATGGTGGCAAACGGTGGCAGAGCTTCAGGTCCTGCACTCTCCCCACTTTTGGATCAAGCAAGAAAAAGCAAGAGTCTCTTCTCCAGAAATCTCAAAGTCTTCTGAGCCCCAGAGACTGTTCTGGGGTCTCACGCTCATGCCCTGTGGCTGTGGGGACCGCAGTAATGTTGATGCCTACAGGCCATGGTCATGCCCTCCAGCCCCAGAACCAGTGCCAACTTCACACCACCACTACTTCATCAACAAAAGACACATCACCTTGTTTTCCAATTTTTCTGCCTCTTAATTTCCTAAAAAAAAAGTCAGTCTCCTCACTATGGAATACAAACAATGGGGTTCATAACTGTTCCCCAGAACAGGTAAATACAGAAGGTCACATTGTTGACACCACCTTCATTTGTTGAGAAAGAAATGCTGACAATGAGGAAATGTTTCTGCAACAGGAAGAAAGTAATATAGGTGCTAAATGTATTATATTTTCTACCCTATCTGGAGAAATCTCTACTTGTTTCCAAAATGTAATCCATATTTATAATGGCTTAGGAAACACTGGCTTTCCAATATTCAGCTCCAAAATCCAATTTATTCACTGCTCATATCTCCGAGTTTATCTTCAGGGGTCAGTTGAAGGACTTTGCTACAACTTTAAGAAGAAAAAATGGTGATTTTCCTACTTATCATTTCTATTACATCTATTAGCTTGTATTCTTTTCTGGATAAGGTCTTTCCCTTTCTCTCCCGCCCCACACCCTTTCATTTTCTACAAAGAACACTCTGGACTTACAACACCTTTTTCTTCAATGTGGTATAAATTCATTAGCATCATTACTCAATTTGACATTCAAATGTCCCAAGTTTGGCCAGTGGGAACTCCTTCAAGCTGGCTCCTGTGACCTTCTGAGCACTTTCTTGCCTTTGGGTATGAAAATGTGTTCCAGGCTCACCTATTTTTTCTGTCCCAGATCTAGAAATCAACCATTTCTCCAAGGGGCCCTGCTTCCTTTTAATGGAGATTAGTCTTTTAAAAGCCAAGACCTGGGAGCTAGATATACTCATCGCTGCTGGGATATTACTGCTTCCAGGTCATTTCAGCAGTTAGCCATGGGAAGTAAACATTTCATACTGATACTGGTGCCTATCGTGCCAGTATCTAGCTTGGCAATGACCAAGGCCATCTGACATCGACTGGCCAAATCATTTTGTGAATTTGGCTGTCTCTCACCATGGGTGCCCTCTGGTGGGCATTAAGATGTGATAGAAAAATCCCTACCCTTCCATATGTCCATCTCCATGCCTCTCTTCCAGGCTTCCTCATCACTAATCTTCAAGCCATCGCCCACGAGGCTACCACCCTTTGAGATAGCTTTCCCTCATCATTGTCAAGTCCACATCAGAATGAAGCCAGGGTGCAGCTGTCCTTCCATTGCAGCCTGCACCCACAGATGGAGCTGACCCACCCATCAACCAAAATCAGATTATTCCCTTCCCCTTCATCTGAGAGCAGGGCACTGTGCAACAGTGGTGGGTGTCCCGTGCGTCTGGGTGACTTGTACATGTAGCTTTCTTGGTGCCCTCCAGCCCAGAGCATGCTCAAGCCTACGTGCACCTCTTCCACAGAACAGAGACTGTCGCTGGCCTGCTCAATCTTACGAATTTGTGAGCTCTCATGAGAGGCAATTACACACGCACGGTGGCTTGGTCTCCCACGGTCATGTGTTCCATCTCCACAAGAAAGCCTGCCAGCTACATACTTTTCTGCTGCAGATGGCATGGCCTTGCTCTAGAACCCCAGGGGCCCTGCTTTGTGAGTTTCTGGCTGGGGCTTGTGACAAACGCCACACTGTAGGCTCCGCAGATCACAGGGGCCCAGGGCGGACCTGTTTGCATAGCAGCAGGGACCCCTCTTGCTCTGGGCTTCGTTCCAAGCAGGCGCTCGTTCATTGTCCAGGACACAGGCCACGGAGGTATCGTTCCCAGAACCCCAAGCCAACCAGCTAACGAACTTCCTTTCCACGGAAGGAGGTGCAGGAGGCAGTCATTGTGTGTCACTCTGCAGGGGATGTTCCAACACAACCCTGGCTGTTGGAACTTTAAACGCTCCCAGATGCAGTACGCCCTTGACACTCCACAGGGAGTATAGTCCCTCTGGAACACACTCGTCTCATTGAGGCCTCCACCATGACAGACTTCTTGTTTATGCAGCTTTATCAACATAAAGTCATCAACGTAATGGATGAACGCAGTGTCCGTGAAAGGCCAGATGGTCCAGATCTCCTCCGGCCATGTCATGAGAGAGGGCAGGAGAGCTAACGGAGGCCACGTGACCCTCTTTCCCGACTGGGATAGAAATGAATGCACCCTCTAAATCGGTGACTGCACACGGCGTTTGTGAGTCCATAGTCCTCTTGCAAAGGTTCCACACCGGCATGATGGCTGTGACTGTGGGCCTAATCGGTTGGGCTTATGGTAGACTGTGGTTACCCTCCAGCTTCAGCAGGGGCCAAACGCATGAATTAAATGAGTGGCATCACCAGTGCCCCCTCCTTTAGGGTATGGTCCCTTTCCTCCCTTATCAGGCCCAGCTCACTGAGTAATTCAACGCTAAGTATGTGCCTAAAAGCTAGAAGGGCAGGTGGGACTGATCCTGGGGTGGGGGTGGGGTGTTGATGGTCTGACAGTGCAGCTGGAGTGCCAGCTCTTAGTAGGGTGGCTGGGACATGGCTACAGGCTCAGAAGGTTCAGGGGGCTGGGGAGTTGGTCTTCAGAAGCATGGTCCCAGATGTCTCCACCCTGGAGTCTGTTGCTCAGGTTTTCCCCACCAGAGCCCTAACCTCAGCATAAGCAGCCCAACATTGTTGGTCATGAACTTCCTTTGAAATTCAGCCGCTCAGACTATTAAGTCCCCAAACCTGATCCTCAACTTCCTCTGCTCTTGGGTAAAGGGGACAAGAGCTTATTTGTATGTGAGCAGAGAGGTTCTAGAAGCCTCTTAAATTGACTGTTACGTGGCCTTCAGCTCCTCACTATTTTTCTGCAGGACATCGGTGAAGCTTGACACACACACCTGCCCCCATCCCCTCATCCTCAGAGCCACTACTTCCTCTGTGCTTCTCAGGTCCAGCTGCACAGCAGGTCCTCTCACTGGCTACCCTCCCAGGTCTTCACTAGGGACCAAACGCACCGCCACCTGTGCCAGGGGCTGCTGTGCCCCACCTGCCACCCGCAAGGGGTCCTCATCACCAGCCAGGCAGGGCGCAGTCCAGTTCCTGGCTACTATTGCAGGCTGGTTCTTCAGAAGCAGATACTGAGAAGGTGTTGCGGGTACAGGGTGTTAATGAGAGATTGACGCCTATCAGGAGAAGGGAAAAGAGTCAGAAGTTAGGAAAAGGCGGCCAACCTGGTGCGCAGCTCCACCCACCCCTCCCTCAGGCACAGGAAGGGTGTGAGAGGGCTGCTGGGGCCGACCCCGGGTGGGGTCCGGGGCTGACACCCCGAGTCTGTCCACCTGCACCCTGCAGCTCCCAGCGCGCTTCTGTGAAAGGGGACTGGGCAGCACATTTCAGTCTGTCACAGTGTTTCAAGGTTATGTTTGGAATTACTTAAGATGTTTACATAGTTCAAAAGTCAAAATCACGTAAAAAGCTGTACTTAAGGAAGTCTCATTCCCATCTCTGTCCCTTCCACTCCATAGGAAAGGTTTCCATGGGAGACCTTGGATTCTTTCCTTCTGAAGTGGGGGAATCCCATCCTTCCCTACTGTGCTTTTCACGCCTGAGGGTCCCCGTAACTACTCACAGGGTCACTTCACTTCTGGTCACCACATGTATGGAGGTTTTACCCACCACCAGGCAATTCTTGGACACCAGCAGGGTGTCCTAGCATTGGACTCAAGTCGCACACCATCTATTTTTTTTAATTCATTTTTATTGATAAGACTTTTTGGGGTGACATCTGTTAGCCAGAGACAACATCAGAGCCCACAAGTTAAGGGTCAGACCCACAAGATTGCCCCCACCCCAACACCTGCCTCTATGGAGGCCAATCCTAGACCAGGCTGTCAGCTGTGCCTCTGACTGATCAGCTATAAATCAGAGGCTCCCATGACCCCCACCTTGGGTTTGATTAACATGCTAGAGCTGCTCACAGAACTCAGAGAAACGTTTTTCTTATGTTTACCAGTTTATAATAAAAGCATGTGGGAAAAGATAAGATGAATATCCAGATGGGAGAGAGGCACAGGGCAAGGTATGGGGAAGGGGTGTGGAGCGTCCACGCTCCCTCCAGGTGCACCATCTCCTGGCACCTCCACGTGTTCACCCACCCGGAAACTCCACACCCTGTACCTGGGGGATTCTATGGAGGCTCCGTCACACAGGCCTGCTCCACCATTAACCCCATTTCCAGCCCCCTTCTCTCCTCTGAAGAATGGAGGACGGAGCTACAATTCCAAACTTCCCATCATGGCTTGGTCTGTGCTGTGACCAGCCCCGACCCAGGAGTCATCCAGGAGCCCTCCCAGAACCACCTGACTAGAAGAAAAGACTCCTATCACCCAGGAAATTGCAAGGAATTTCTGATCTTGGTGTCAGGAGCCAGGGCCAAAACCTGATCGGAACAAGCGATGCTCCTAGTGCTCTCATCACTTTGGAAATTACAAGAGTTTTAGGAGCGCGGTGCCAGGACCAGGGGCAGAGACCAATATGTATTTTCTATTATCTCACAGAAACCATTTCCTTAGTTCTGGCCTTTAGTTTTGGGCCTGTAATTTTTTTTTTTTTGATAAAAATAAGCAAACACACCACACACACACACACACACACACACACACACGGTTTCCCTTCCTTCTGATTAAGAAGTTGGCATTCTATCTATTTTCATGTGCCCCCTGCTTTTCACTTAACACAATATTCTAGAAATCATTTTATATACAAGTACAGAGAAGTCTTCTTTTTTAAAACAGCTGCATGGGACTCCATGCGCATATAGTGGAGTCTATTAACCAGCCTCCTATGCAAAGGCATTTAGGTTGCTTCCAATATTTTGCTATTTGAATAAATGCTGCAAAGTATAACCTTTTGTGTTTTTCATATTTACAAAGTGATGTCATCGGGGTAAAAGCCTTGAAGTGGGAATGCTGGACCCAGTAACAAACACACGTGTAATTTTGTTGGCTATCACTGAATTCCCCTCCAAAGGCGGGTTATACCCTTTACTTCCCAGCAGGAATAGTTGAGAGTTCAGTTTTCACACAGCCGCACCAACAAAGCGGATTGTCAGTCTGACAGGCAAGAACCTTAATTTAATTCCTAGATCTGTAAACGTGTGATTTCTGTCCTCACCTAACCGGTTGCTTCTCATCCCTCCTATGGCTTCGTGTTTTGTGGAATCTGCAAGGCCTAAGGTCAGCTGGCCACTGCCTACCTGGCTGTCCTCGTCACCGATCGATCACTCTCCCACCGTCCCGCCCCCGCACGCCAGGAACTCCGGCCTCCCGTTCCTCAAGCGCTCTGTCCGTCAGGGGTCTCCCGGGGAACAGAATTCGGACAACGTGGCTCCTGGGCAGCAGCTGCAGGCTGGGCTCTTGGAAAGCAGACGCCGAAGCGGAGTGTGTGTACGTGTGTACTTACATGTGTCGGAATAAAGCTCTCGCTCTCTCCATCGCGTGTGTTTTAAGGAACTGCCTCACGCAGTGTGAGCGGACACACCGGAAACCGCAGAACAGGCCGGAAGCTTACGTGCGCAGGCGTGAAGGCCGCAGGGTGAGGCAGAGCTCCTGCTCGGGGAGCCTGGCCTCTGCTCCCACGGCCTTCGGCTGACTGGCTGAGGCCCAGCCGCACTGATTTGGTGGCGTTAACCCCATCTAGCAGATACCTTCCCAGCAGAGAGGACGCTCCGCCGTGCGCCGTGAGGCGTAACTTTTCCAGCAGCTCCTCTGTGTCCTTTTAAAGAAGTTGTTTTATTTTCATTTTAATAATAAAAATTTTATTTTTGAAGACTTACAGACACAAGGCTTTAAAACTTGAGTTGTTCTACATGGCCAACAGTGGGAAGCAGCAGGCTTGCTTGCTTGCTTTCTTAAGCTGCCATTGTATTCTGGATCTGTTACCGCCAAGCCTAGTCCGAACCGACACAGTGGTCCATGTTTTCTTCATGGGCCTCAGAATGACCGTATTTTTCCACATATAAGATGATACATTTGTCCGAAGTTGTTAGACCAAGAATCGGAGGTCGTCGTATATAAGGGACTGAACAGTTGATATTGATTTCTTAATGCTGGGTTAGGAAAGTAGGGGGCATCTCATACACGGGGGCGTCTTCTACACGGAAAAATACGGTAACTCTTGATTAGTCTAAATTCATCATTGGGTTATATTTGCTTCATCAGTGATTGGTTTAGTAGTAGTCACGTGACTCAGTTCCTGATCATGGAATTTGGGAATTCTGGAAAGTGTTTCCTTCTCCGAGGAAGACACGCCTGGGACGTGATGGCCAGGCTCTCCCCCCGACTTTGATGTGTCTACACAGGACTCCCGGGACGTGGAAGCCATCCCACACCCGTGAGGGGAGCTGGCCGCTGAGCACTAGCTGACATTCTCGGGGCAGTGGGACAGGAAGAACTTGGTCTTTGATAATGGTATCGAGCCACTTGATAACTTCCCTTAACTCCAGACTGCTTGTTGTGTAAGATAATACAGATCTTTACTGCTCGAGCAGGCTAAGATGAGCTTGCAATTAATTCCAGCTGAAAGCACCCAGACTGATACCGAAGCTTCCTGCTAATGTCACACGTACCCGCTGGGGAAGCTCTTTAAATCACTGGACGAAATGCACAGTCATTGCCTTCCAGGACTTTACAATCTAGAGCTCATGATTATAAAACAGAGCGAATGCAATAAGCTCCTCAGTTACCCAGTTAGGAGAAGTCATTCCTTACTACCTAACGGGAGGTCTGGGTCACAATCAGATAGACTTATCTGTGAAATGTGATTTTTTTTAATTCTTTTTTTTTTCCTCCTCAGAGGAATGGGATCGTTATGTAAAACAATCCCTTTTAGGCACATGTAATATTCAATGATGATTATATTTTAATTTTCATTCTGTGTTCAAGTCAGTAATGTCACCTTGAGATGTCGGGGGAGGTTTACATTTGCACAGTAACGTGGTAATGAGGCGTAAGAAGTCACAGGTTTGAGCTTTGTTGAGACAGGGGTCTGGAAACCAACGCCCCATTTTATGACAGGTGGAGGACCACATCTGGATTACTCCTCATCCACTCTGCTGTAACTCAGTGATTTCGGAAGGGATACAGTCACCTTGGCCATGTCCTTCTTGGGGGCTGATAGAAGCAGGGGGACTTCTGGATGCACCAAGAGGGCTTCCTGGGCACCAGGAGCCGAGGCAGGGTGCCACTTCCCTTGCAATTCAAACTTTAATCATGCCACGGATTCGCTCTCTTGACCCCAGACGTTTCTGCGATAGTTCTACTCTCTGCACAGGAAGCATGTGGGCCGCCTGGGTTTTTTTTGTTTTGTTTTGTTTTTTGTTTTTTAAGTTATTTTTCATAGACACACTTTTTCCTCCAGTGTTTTTTATAGCTGCCCACATGCTGTGTTCATTGTGCAGGTCACAACAGGGATTGCTGCTTCAGGCCCTCACGGGTTGAAGCATTTTTATGTTGTTAGTTCCCTGCCGTGATTTGCTTCTAATTCCCATGAATATCCGTTTTCAGGCTCATCCCCAGAAGCTGTCATTGTGTCCCACCAAAGACAGAGTAAGCCATGGGGACATGTGAGGACTTGGAGTCGAGCACCGCCCCTAGGGGCACCCTCCCCGCAGATCACAGAATCAGGGAACGCTGGGGCTGGAGGGGGCCTCCCAGGCCAGGTTTGGTTCTGTGTGTGCCACAGACAGAGTAGGACCTAACATCCAAAGAGGTCACAAAAGAGAGCAGTAGCACATCACGGTGACAACTTAGGGTGACAGACCCCGATAACACGGGAGGACACAGTTTTCCTTGCCCTTCTCCCTACCGCCCACTCCTGTCTGGGGGAGGGTTCAGGGTAAGGCAGACTAAAGAGACAGAGGCCCTATTCACAGAATAATGCATCCGACTCAGGCTTTGAGAGGGTATCAATACAGAAGGTTTGCTTGTCTTGAGGTCGCCTCATGCAGAAGGACCCTGGTTCACGGCTGGGATTTCCTCAGCCTCACCAGGATGGACCCACGGGTGCAGCTGGAACCCCACGGGGAGGGCGCAAACAGGAAGTGGGACTCTCCAATGTGGAGACTGGCTCTGGCACTCTAATCACCTGCCGGTCACATGGTCACATGTCAGGCCTGGAGCAGGATGTGTTCTGAGAAGACAGGATTATTTGGGTGGGTGGGTGGGGGTGTGAACTTGCTGTTCACTGACTTGTTTTCAGCATATGCAAATTCAGTTTCTGTGTGTCCAAATGAATGGTTTCATAGAGTGTATCACCTAGCTCTAACTAGTCTTCATAAAATGAGCAGGTGGCCTCAGAAATATGCCTGCAAAGAAACCTCAGATCAAAGATAGAAATAATACCACAAGCACAAGAAAATGAAAAGAAAGTAGCAGAGAGAAACCTTCTTTTGCTCGTAGCACAAGTTTTACTGGGCCCCTTTAACAGGTTAAAAAAATTCCATCTAATCTTAAAAACAGTATTTTTATCCATCTGTGCCATCAAAGAAAAGGTGGTGTGTGAAAAAAAAAATGAGAAAGTTACTCCTTTTTGAAAAAAGAACATTTTGAAAACAGATATGAAGAAATGTTGCCCCTGTTATACTGTCTTTATAACCAAAAATGATATAACTGTGTCTCCTATTTAAAAGATCTTATAACTGCCTATGTAAAAATCTTGAAAGCAGAATTTTCTTAACAAAGATTAAATGTTTTCCAAGTGAAGAGTTTCAGATGAGTTTTGTACCCACTAGTTAAAAACATAAAAATTCAGCACCCGGAGGGTCATCAGAGCGATGGCTAAGACAATACGTCTTTGAACCTGACCTCATACAGAGCAGATACGGGCCACAGTACAGCAGTTCTGTGGTTCCTACTTGTTTACTCAAAAGCTGTGGAGCATATAAAAATTACACAATAGGGCAAATGAGTTCAGAGCAGTAAGTTTAAAAGCCCAATGCCAAGTTAGAAAAATAATGGAAATGATTCTAAAATGACAGAACCATTAGCTGACAGTGGGAGTCTGCTGCTTCCGCCCTCTTGCTCACACCTTGAAGGATGATGACACCTAATCAGAACTCAGTTGGCTCTTCTGACCCAGGAAATTGCTGCCTGTCACTGAACTGTGTATGTGTTTTACATATATTACGACCACTTAGCATTAACATGGGGAGTGCTCTCTTTTTTTCACAGCTTTGCCTTTATTAATGGTCTCATTTCGGCAACCTTGCAATTCTGAAAACTTGGGAATTAGCCAAGGCTAATTTTTATTTCTTTTTTTTTTTTTTTTTTTAATT
>PVJL010001816.1:0-232504 GCA_004026885.1 Lyroderma lyra
AGGCTATTCAAGATCTCTGGCAGTGGAGGAAGTCTCTTTAAGAAAATAGTTTAAACAGTTTGTTAAAATTTTCCGTCTTATTTCATTTCTGTAACAGTTGATATCTGGCTGTCCTTTTTATAATGCAGAGTGAGAACTTTCCCTACCGTGTCTGATAAATGTTGTCCAGGTTCCATTGCCAAGAATGTGTTGTCCAAAATGCCTGTTTAGTTTTTAAAGATGGAACTCCACCCTTTGCTTGGTTTTAAGTATGTATGGAATGTTATGATAGGACATAGTAGTAGTGGTGGTCAGACAAATGGAAATGGTGGGGAGACAAAAATATACATGTGAAATAAACTCAGTATTTTAATAAAGTAGCACTGTTTCTATTATTTATTCTCTTTATACTTCATCAGAAATAAATACACATAGTTAAAGGTGTCAAATAGTGCCTTAAATCTTAAGAGAAACAAGTAGTCCCAGTCCCACCCCTCCAAATAGTTAGGCTTCTCACAGTTTAACCAATCTATTTTTCATGGTGAGGATTTAGTGCTTATACCTTGTTACTCCTGATAATAGTTAATAATTATAACCATGCAAACCTGTTTCCAAATGTCCCATTAGACTTCCTATCTAGCCTTTTCACTCCCACGAGGAAATCTGGCATGCTGAACAGCACACAGCAGCATCCCTTCTCAACCAGAACAGAAAAGCATTTCTACAACTACTTTCTCAGTTTGCCCCCTGCCCCTGACCCCCACCAAAAGCTCCCTGGGAGAACATTTATCCTGTGGTTACACAAGAACATTCAGGAACTAAACCTTGGTACCCTCATCTGTTTTCTTGTGATGCAGTTGTGTGATGGTTGGGAATTAGATTACTATTCCTCCTGTTTTGCTGAGGTATATTTTCTCCAGTAGTTCATTGAACACAGACCCAAGTATTTTCTTAGTGCTTGTATATCTGAAAATGTCTTGGTTTTTTGACAATTCAGTATCACCTTATAGGCTAAATCTTTTTCTCAGAATTTTTATGTGTGCCACCTTTTCTGGTCTAGTTTTATAACATTTTCATGTACTTTGTATATGATTAATTTTCTTGAGAGCTAATTAAGATTGCTTTGTTGCAGGTTCTGAGATGTTATAATCTCAGGTGTTCTGGGCCCTGGGTAGACTGAGTCTGTTGTCCAGAGACTTCTCCAGTTCTGGGCCATTTCCTAGGGAGATTTCAGTCTCCTACTTAACTACCATTCATTCTTAGGCCTTTCGTTTGAATCTTGCAGATATTTTCTCTCGTTTTTGTTTAAACTTGAGGAGAGACTTTATTTTCTGTCTTCAAATTTTTGTTGATTTTTTTTTTTTTTTTAACTTGATAATGCACTTCCTTGGTTCTTTGGGGGATGTAGAATCTAAAGTCAAGAAACTGCTGTTCACATGTTTTTCCTTTTCCTCCCTCAGCCAGTTCAGTTTTTGTTCATGTTGATTAGGAGGGTGGCACTTGTTGACTAGGCTGTCGTTCTAGGTACTCGGATGGGGGTCTACAGAGGTTAGCGTTTTAAACGTGAGGTAGTTTTCCAGAGTGACCTTGCTTTGGAGAGTGGGGAAAAGGTTGGCACAGTACTTTTTTCTAATCTCTGTTTCCAGGTACCAGGTGTCCCTTCTAGTCAGGTACTTGAGGTTGTAATTTTCTTGGTTGATTTCTCAAGTCTGTTCTACACGGGACAATCTGTCCTTACAGCTTCTCCCCAACGTTTAGTAGAGGCACAGTAGAAGGTAAACAATTTTTGTTTCACTGGAAAGTACTTCCATTTTAAAGGACATTTATATGCTTCAGGTTTAAAAGGTCAGAGCCACAGAAAACTTAGGGTCGAGTCATTCCTTACCTAGGTAGTGTTTCACATTACAGCCTGTGATACCAGAGTGTGGTAGGTAATTGTCAGTATCAGTTACTTAATGTGTTCAGGAGCAGTATAACGTGTACACTTGCAGTATAATGTCTTAACCAAAATGTAGGTCTGCAATTTTATCTTTGGTTTAGTTGATACAGCGGGACACCCAAAAGGACTTCTCACCATTCTGATGGAAAGCAGTGCCTTACTGGTTGTCCTGATCATGCTCATTTTAAAAAGCTAATCCGATCCATCCTTGAGAAGAGTGCTAGGGCTTGTTTTTTGAAGGGACCGAAATTAAAATTTTACCTGTTCCTCAAAAGTTACTGAAAGTGCTTAGTGATTAGAGATCAGCCAAGTAAGTACAATAATCTGAAAATAGAACAACTGTAGTTTTCCATATATAAGATGCCCCCTACTTCTGACTCAACACTAAGAAACCCTGTCAACCAGTTATTCTCGTGTAAGACCTCCAATTTTTGGTCTAACACTTTTAGACAAATGTATTGTCTTAAATGGGAAAAAGTGGTACTAGGTTTGGGACTTAGGAAATTATTTAAAAACCTGACTTTGCTTTATATGGTCATTATTAGTGTGAGATTGACCATAGTTACATCAATGTAGGTTTCACTGATAAATAGAATCACACACAGTACCTATTATGGAAAACCCTAAGTTTGTTTTTAATTAAAGCATTTTTGAAGTTTCCTAGGACCAAAAGGAAAAAAGAATTTTCTTTCTTGTAATCTATTTTGATTTATAGTAGAGGAATCTGTAAGAAGTTGGAGGGGAGTTCCCTGATGGTGTAGCAGCTTAAGGCTTCGGTGCTGGCGCTGTCAGTGCTGCGACCTGGGTTCGATTCCCAGTCAGGGAGCTACCCACATACCAAAAAGCAAAAAAAAAAAAAAAAAAAGAAGTTGGTTTCTTCTCAAATTTGGTAATTTATAGTACATTTACCAGGAATACTTGGTTTACATGGGTCTGCAGTTTGCCTTAAAAAAGTACGTGGTGATGAAATAAACTATTTCCCTTCCTTAAGCGAGTCTCCCAAACGGGAATGTTGATAGTTTAAATACTATTTGTTCGTTACTCGGCAGGCACTTTCTGTCACATCCTCACTTGATTGCCTACATTTGTACTTAATGGAAATCTTTTTTTTTAAGAGGTGAAACACATAGTTTATTGAAGAGAAAGTACACTCCAAAGAGGTAGGAGCAGGAAAATGGCTCAAGAGCCCAGAAAAATATTTTTAATGTTTCATTCTACCAGTTTTCAGAATGATGAAGTCATGTCATAGCAACCTCTGAAAGTAACGAGTTTTAGGATCCCGAATTCAGATTTTTATGTATTTGTATTTCAATCCATTGTTTTATCTTTTTGGCCATTGGAATCCCCTTCAAGCTTCCTCCTACCATCACCGACATCAAGTGTCTTGCTTTCTAGTGTGATAGTGTTCAGATTCATCTTGTTCATTTTCTTTTGCAGACCTGGAACGAGCCATTTCTGTTAACAGCTGTTTTCTTTTAAGAAAAGGGATGGATGGTATTTAGTGACCACGGTCTGAGGGGGAGCGGTGCTTGTTAATACTGTGTAATTGTTAGCTGACTTTGTGGGTGATCAGATAAGACCCTTGGGGAATTTGAAAGGACACGTGGAGGGCAGAGGTGTACTTTCTGACCGAAAGAGGCTTCTTCTCATTTAATGTCTTAATCATGTAAGGCAGTGGTTCCCACTTGTTTTTAAAACAGCTGTTTTTAAATACACTTTCATTCAGTGTCTAAATGTAAATGGAAATGTAATAAGTTAGGAAAGGAAAATTACACTGAAAGTACAAATCACATTTAATTTTACAATATTCTAAGTTAAATATTGATAATCAGGTATTTAACAAACAATATTTGTGTTATCTGAAAAGTAATAATTATGTAGATAACTAGCTGCCTGAAACATTGTTAGTGAAATTGTTGAGATTGGGTTATAACCCACATACAGCTTTGGTTTTTTAACTGGTCCTGGTTTCAACCACTGATCCATAACTGATAACACTTAAAAATCACTGACAATAACAAATTGTTAAACATTAAATAAACTACTTGAATCACGATTAAGGACAACATACTTTAATCAGTAACTAAACTGGTCAGTCTGGCTATGGATGTATATGTTTGGTGAAGTTCTAGAAACATCTAAATGGATTGTTCTAAAACTGCATAATTGGTAGAAGAGCAGTTTGGGGGAAGGATTCATAGCCACACCCTCGTCAATCTTTTGCTGTGATCTCATTTTGAAGTGTCTCCATTAATAGTAATTCAGACAACATTTATCATCCCATAACTAACGTTTTGCTTTTTTTTTTTACTTGTTTTTTCGCTGTTACTGATTATTTCTCAGTACCTCTGAACGGCCCAGCTTGTATCCCCCGCAGGTATGGGTACCACTGCTTGGGAACTGGTGATGGGAAGCGGTGATGTAAGGTTTAATTAAGTCATCAGTGAGAACTCTACGGAGCTGTTACCTTTGGCCTCAATCAGAGAACAAAATAGGTTAAGGCCACTTGGGGAGAGCAAATGGGGTTGTCTAACCTGGATCATGCAAATGACGGATGGTAATAAAATGAGGTTTATAATGGTACGTCACAAAGTTTGCAAGAGCTATTAGGTGGTTTTGACAACTACTAGCTTAATAAGGTGAGAAACTTGTCTAGGGTGTGGGGTTTTTGAGGTTATCCAAGAAAAAAGGTTTGAGGGTCACACATGTAAGCCTATTAAAGAACTAGAGTAGAGTTCAAAGGTAGTCATCTGGGCTTGACATACCAGGGTTAAAGTTATTTCAGGAAGTCTAAATACCTTCTAGCTGGTTCTTAACTAAAAAGCCAAGTTGGCAATGCACTAGAATTGTATGCCTGAAACCTATGTAATCCTTGCTAACAGATGTCACCCCAATAAGTCTAACAATAAAAATGAATTAAAAAAAAAAAAAACTAGTTGCTCCTGGACTCATGAACTTGGCAGTAGAGGTCTTGTTTCAATGCTGTGAAAATTTCAAGAACTGGTTTTGAGAAAATTTTAGAATCTCATATGCTAACAGGCTACTTGATCCCACTGAAGACTTGAGGCTGTGTTTGTCTGAAGTCAGGCTGGAGGTTCTCCCATCTTGAAAAGACTTGTGTTCTACAGCCTACCTAACTTGAGTTTTGAGATTGGAGAGAAGTGGCAAACAAGTGTCAGACTGTGGTTCTGTTAGTTTACTTTGACTTGAAAATGAGGTAGGAAGAATCTAAACATTTAAATACTGTCTTCCAAAGTCCTGAGTGCTTAGGATTAGTCGGTAAGCAAAACAGGTAACTGCCCTCAGTGCTGACATTCCATTGGGTTAGCAGTCAGTACATTCTCAACTCCCCTTAAGACGACCAGGGATTTTATAGACGTGAATGTACTCAGAAAGTGGACAGTTCACTAGCCTAGAGCTGGGGATAAAATGCAGGCCTGACTGACTCCAACACCAAATAGCACACAGCCACCTGGCCACACCTACCGTACTTTTGCCTGGGCTGTGCCTTTCACTGGCCTCCTGACTGGCACTGTTGCACCATTCTAAGTCATCCTGTACTTATCTCCTGCAGCGAGCTTTTTAAAAAACAGGGTTATGACCTTTAGTTTCAAATGCTTTGATAGATAAATTGCCAAACCAATTGGTATATCCACATTGGAGCTACTACTTGGAAATGAAAACCAACTACTGATAAAAAGGGATAAGGATGAATCTCAAAAACACACCAAGGAGCTCAACAGGCCATATGGTTCCATTTCTTTGAAACTAGAATCTAGAACCAAAGATGAGTGGTAACTCGGACCAGTGATGGGTGTGGGGAGGTCGCCTGAGAAAGGTGTTTACATAACACCTTTAAGAATCCTCAAAATAGGGAATTCCCTGGTGGTGTAGCAGCTTAAGGTTTCAGTGCTGGCGCCGTCAACACTGCAACCTGGGTTCGATTCCCAGCCAGGGAACTACCCACATACAAAAACAAAACAAAACAAGAATCCTTAAAACGGATGCACTTACAAATTATGAATAATACCTTTAAGAATGTCTTTAACAGCTACCTGTTGGCCTCTGAGGACCTACAAAGGATAACCAAGGGTTTGCCTGTTACACCTCCCTTATCTCTTCCCACTCTCCCCCTGGCTAATGGTCACCTAGCTTTTTTTTCCATTCGCAGGCACTTGACATCTTTTGCCTGGAATATTCCTTCACAGCTGGTTCTCCCACATTTGGGTCTTGGCCTGAGTATTACTGAGCTTGGTCTTCTCTATCCCATTGATTTCCTCAAAGTCCTGATCAGCTGCAGTTTACATCGGCGTAGGCGTATCCGCTTATTGCCCATCTTCCCTAGTAGAACTGAAGTGGGGGCCTCGTCTGTCTGCACCTAGGGGCTGACGCATTGTAGGATCTCAATAAATTGATGAGAAGTGACTATCAAATAGTGGCATATATTAAGGGCTATATGAGCATGTCAAATTCAAACAAAAACACAAGATGCATATGTAAAATAGGAATGTGAAAACTAGGTTTTGGTGTGTGAATTACGGGGATGAGGCAGGATGGTATAATGACTAGATTTGGAGTAAAAAAACATTCTGGCTGAAGACCTCAAATGTAAATTGAGAATGATCCTGCCCCCCTGCCTTATGAAATTTCAAAGAAAATAACAGGAAAATAACCTGAAAACCTAATTAGCATTATTAATAGCTAAAACCTTTGGAGCCTTCATTATGTATACCAGACTCTTTTTTTTTTTTTTTTTTTTTTTTTTTTTTTTTTTTTTTTTTTTTTTTTTTTTTTTTCTTTTTGGTATGTGGGTAGCTCCCTGACTGGGGATCGAACCCAGGCCGCAGCACTGACAGTGCCAGCGCCGAAGCCTTAAGCCGCTACACCATCAGGGAACTCCCCAGACTCTTGAATGACCACATTCAGTAACTCACAATAACAGTGACAGATAAGGAAGCTGTCTCAGACTTACTTGCTGGAGTTTGTAAGTAAATGTTGGAGGCAAAATGCAGATCCAGCACTGCTGACTTGAGATTATGCTCTTGCTCAGAACTGTTCTTTTGACTGGGCGTTTTGGTCCGTCTTACGTGGGTGACAGTCTTACTTGTAAATCAACAAATATGTTGTATCTGGGCGGAAATTGCAAACGTTTTAGACAGAATGTAGTTATATACCCATTCCATCCAAAGTAACAGGAAACAGTATAGAAAAATTGAAGTATGATTCTTAGCCAGAAAATACTTCAGACACCCCACTTAGTCAAAACCACCTCTTGACTGCTCTGTCAGAGTTCTTCAAAACAGTAAGGTCAAGGATGGTGGCGGTGAGTCAGGCCCCAGTGGGAGGCAGCATTTCTGTCCAGATCTGTGTGTCTGGTCACTGCATTCTATTGGGCTTGGGATTTACCACTAACTGCAAGACCAGTTCTGGCCATGAGAATGTCTAAGTGCACTCAGCCCAGCACTTGACACGAGAACTTTCCCCATCACTTGGCACCTAAGTCTCAAAAAGGTTTTCTGCACTTGTGTCCAGTGCCCAAGCACAGACTATCTGCTTAAGATAGCCTGGCTTTGAAAGGGAACTTAAAATAGCTTGCAGAGGAGCCTGATATTTGGGACAATTGCTATTACATAGTCAATGACTAGGAAATAGCACTGTTTGATAGCACCTAGCTCGGTTTATATTCTAGTGAAATGGGTATATCAACCACAGCCAATGACACAAGGAGGTTTTAAACCCAATAGTCCAGATACCTGGGTTTTGCTTGTCGAGCTTGTTCTCCAGTTTCTTTCCTACTGTGTTACTGTTTCCCCTTACATCAAACCACAAAACAGCCTGGCAGTTTTTCTGTGACAAGAAAAAACTAGCTGGAGGCAGGTACATGTGACAAGAGCTACATTTTGAGGTTGGTTGTGAAGGATGGGGGTGATGCCTCTCGAGGGGCGCAGGCAGTTAGACTAGACGATCTCCGGAGAGGTCCTGGTTGAAGGAACCCAACTCTTCGTATTCAAAGGGAAGCAAATCTCTCAGTCCAGGAGGCCCAGGAGAGGGCCTAGAGTGGTCGCTGACCAGAGTTCTGCTAGCTCCTCCCGGGCCTGTAGCCCGCCCCGGCTGGGGTTGTAGCGGAGCCTGGGGGCCGCTAGGTGGCAGCCCTGCGTTTCCAAAGCCGGCTCGCTTACCGAGAGCCCTGCTGAGATCCCGAGGACCGACCCCGGAGGCCCGGGGCGGGGAGCGGGGTAGGAAGAGACACCCTGGAGACCCCTCCCCCTCAATCTCAAAAGGTTTTCTGCACTTGTATCAAATGCAGGGACGGAGTGATTGAAAGGGGGTCACTTAGTGCGGCTAACCGTCCAAGAGGGCAGCTGGGACACGCCACGATTCTGCGTGGACTCACAGGGCGAGTAAAAGCGACCCCCCCGCCCATTAAGTGGAGCCGCCCCGAGGGCTGGTCCTGACCCGCTCCCCCGCTTAAGCGCTGGTAGGTGTGAATGCGAGGAGCGAATGTGGGCGAATGAGGACATTCCGAACCTAACCGCATTCTTGGGGACCGCCGCCTGCCCAATTTGGGCAGCGTTTACGCCACGGCGTGGGACATTGCTCCCGGACGCAGAGCTCCGACGGCTTCCAGCGCCCACGAGCTCCAGCATCGCGGGCTCTGCCCCTTCGGAGCTGCCGGTCCAGTCGCCGAGAGTCTGAGCGCCTCCCTCCAACCGGAGCCGCCAGGAGAAGAAGGAGGAGGCATTGGAGAGGCCGCGGCAGGCAGGCAAGCAGGCAGGGCCGCCTTTGATGTGGGCGCGGCGCACCCAGGCGAGCTGAGCGCCCGTCCGGCCGCGCCCCGAGGGGGGAGCCCCCGGGCCCCGCATCCTCATTGTGCCGGCTCGGGCCCGGGCCCGCCCCCGGCCCCCCGCCCCCTCGCCGCCCGCGCGTAGAAAACGCCCCGGCCGCCGCCAGTGGTGGGAGGCGGCGATGCGCACGGCCGGAGAGACGCGGAGGAGGAGACATGAGCCGGCGGGCGCCCAGACGGAGCGGCCGTGACGCGTTCGTGCTGCAGCCGCGCGCCCCGGCCCCGGAGCGCTGACCCCTGGCCCCGCGCAGCCCTGCGCCCCGGCCGGAGAGCGCGCCCCAGCTTCCAGTCCCGTCGCGCATGCTGCCCCGGGAGTGAGCCGGGCAGCCAGCCTCCCGCGGACGCCCGGACGGCCGGCTGTGAGCAAGCCTCCCTGCACCGGCCGGGTGCTTCCAGCACAGCGGCGGCCGCCCCGCAGCCCCCGTGCCAGCCCGGAGGGCGCAGCGCTCGGGAGGAGCCGCGCGGGGCGCTGATGCCGCAGGGCGCGCCGCGGAGCGCCCCGGAGCAGCAGAGTCTGCAGCAGCAGCAGCCGGCGAGGAGGGAGCAGCAGCAGCGGCGGCGGCGGCGGCGGCGGCGGCGGAGGCGCCCGGTCCCGGCCGCGGGGAGCGGACATGTGCAGGCTGGGCTAGGAGCCGCCGCCTCCCCCCCGCCCAGCGATGTATTCAGCGCCCTCCGCCTGCACTTGCCTGTAAGCGCCCGCGCGCGGGGCTCCCCACCCTGCCTGGCCGTCTGTCTGTCCGTGTGCCCGTGGCTCCGTCTGCCCGCCCCGCCGTCTGACTTTCCGACGGCGTGTCTGTCTGTCTGCGCGCGCCCCTGTCTCGAGTCCCACTGACGGCCACCTCTCCATCTCTCTCCCGCAGGTGTTTACACTTCCTGCTGCTGTGCTTCCAGGTACAGGTACGTGGGCTCCCGACTCTGACCTTTCCCCCACCCGCGCCTGCCCGTCGTACTGCCGACCCCCTCCCCGGGCCGCGCCCCCTCCCGGCGCCCCACCCCTCCTGGGCGCCGAGCCCAGTGCACCTGTTCCCAGGGCGCGGAAGGGCGGCTCCGCGTGCGCCGGCGGCGGGCGGGCCAAGGGCAAGGGGCTCCGCTGGGAGGAGACCCCCGGGGCCGGCGGGCTCGGCCGCTGCGACGTGCCCGCAGCCGGCGAGGAGTCGGGACGGAGCGCTTGTCTCTGCCAGGCTTAACGGCTCCGCTCGCTCTTCCGAACAAAAAGGTTCCTTTCAACCGAGCGGATTTTGAGTCCCGGGAGAAAGCTTCAGTTTGTAAACGACTCTGTGGTTTCCAAGGCGTTTGCGGCATGGAGGGAGACCGAGAGGCGCGGGCCTGGGGGAGACGCGGGCAGAGGGAGCCGAGCGGGCCGGCCACCTGGGCTGCGGCGCGGCCGCCCGCCCGCCAGGCGGCTCCCCGGCCGGCCGCGCGCCGCACGCCCTCGCCCAAGGTGGCGCGGCCCTCGCTGGTTCCCCGCTCGCTCCCCGCTCGCTCGCTCTCCGGGAATCAGAAGAGGGCTTGGCGCTCGGCCTGGAAAGCACTTGCTAAAATCTGATCTGTTACTTCAGCAGCTTTCAGACTCGGGAAGGTCTTGGCACGCAGACAGTTGGAACGCTCCGGCTTCCAAAGCCGTGGAAATGAAGGAAAAAGGGTGGGGGGGAGTGAAGAGGGAAAGAGGGAGCCGACTTCAGCCCCGATTAGAACCAGACCAGGGCTGCCTCAGCATGGGGAGGGGGGGCGCACGGGGAACGCGAATAGGAAGTGCCAGCTGCCCTAGCCCCCACCCACCTAGAGCCGCAGGGAGGGGCCGCGGAGGAGCTGGCCGGGGGCCAAGAGCGATTATCTGCCACTTCCCCTTCTGGGTTGAAGGCAGGTGTCCTCACAAGGTTAGAGAGGATGCTTGGGCCTTAGACTTCTGGGTCCCGGAGGTGCCCAGAGACAGCCTAGAGCGGGGAAAATGGTGGGTCCCCCAGTCCCCCAGTCCCCCCGTGTGTGCTGTTGACACCCAGCGGCCTCTTGCAGGGTTTGCTGGTGGTAACGGACCTGCTTCTCTGCACTCCTGGAGGAGGGCTGTTACCTTCAGGGCAGGCACGGAGCGGGGGCGGGCAGCTAGTAGGGGCCGGGGGCTGGAAGGATGGCTGGATGGCCGGATAGATGGATGGACTGATGTGTTCTTTCCTCCTGTTGGCCAGGCTGGGGTCCCCAGTGACTCCTTGAATCAATACAACTGGAGTCAGTAACTTAAGACTGGCTGTTTGCCAAAGCAGATGTGACCCTGCACGGTGGCGGGGGTGGGAGCGGGGGATGGCTGGTGTCAGAGAGAGAGACCAGTGCCAGGCGTGGATGGCCTGGTTTGCAGCTGAGTCTCCAAGCGAGGGCAGGCCCCAGGGTCACTCCGGGGGATTGATCGGCTTGTCTGACCTGGGCCAGAGCACTCTTCCTGAGTGCTGACCTGGGGGAGGGGGCGGCGAAATGGGCGCACAGGTAAGGAGAGGACGGGCGGCCTTTGTTCGCCAGGGCCTCTTGATGCCTGCTGACTCCTGGTCCTTGAAGCGGGGGCCCAGGTGGGGCTGCTGTGTGGTCTTTGTGTTCTCTGGGGGAGCGCAAGGGAGGGGACCTGATCCCACCTCCACCTCCTTGGCGGGAGCTGGAGCCAGCCTCTGGGGGGGGGAGGGGGAAGAGCTGGGTGGTCTGTCTGGGTGAGGCCCATCTGGGTTAGGACTTCAAGCAGGTGAGGGAGCCCCCTCTCCTACCTCCCGCTTCCTTTGCAGCCTTTCCCCATCCAGACGCTTTTAACCCATACACCCCAAGAGTATCTGAGGACGGGATTATGGGGGAGCAGCATCCCTGAATCATTGCACCAAAATGGTGCCCAAGTGTCCTCGTGTCTAGGAGAGGGTGCCCAGGTCCCCACAGATTTTCGTGATTCCTAAAAGAGAAAGAAATGCGACCATAGGGCTCACGGGCAGGGTTAGTAGTCTCGTGTCCCCGTTCAAGCTGCAGGGATGATGGTGGGGCCGTCCTTTCAGGAAGAGATGAGGGGTGGGACCCGGTGTGAGTCGCAGGGAGTCTGAAGTCAGCTCCCTGCAAAGGTGGCCTTGGGCAGACACCGGAAGAGCAGCTGCTTCCTGGGCAGGGGGAGCCTAGAGGGTGGTAGTGAGCGCTCCTTCAGTGGGCAGGGCCAGGGGCGGCCTCCCTGCACAGCGGGGCATGCTCAGGGCTTTGTCATTCAGGGGATGGGGCCTGAACCCCAGCTCTATCTTTCCCAGTCTGCAGACCCCTGTGTGTCTTTGCTTCTGCGTGTGTGAGAGGGGTGCCCTGAGGCGGAGGGGATGCATGCGAGGTGTGCCACGCGGTTTGCAAATTCTCAGCCACCCAGGAGGGCACATTTTCTGCTGGGAAAGTGGGTACACCTGTGCCCTGCCTTCCCCCACCTCCATGTGTTGGGGGACTAGTCCAGTCTTAGCAGGAGAGTTCTGGGCTCCTCCGCTCTTCCCATCCATCAGCCACCAGACCCAGAATGGGCCTCGGCCCCCAACCCCCAGCCACATTTCCGTGAGCACAGTGGGTGCCAGACACTGCCCTCCCCCTCCTCCTCCCGCCATCCCGGGGAGCGGGACGCTGGGAATTCAATAAAATCCCTTCTCCACATGACCTGGGACACTGTGGAGGGCTCGAATCAGAAGAATTTTTAAAATTTCCAAGGGGAGCAAGCAGCGTGACCAGTAAATTGCTTTTCTGCACTTGACTGAGCGCTGACAATGACACCGGGCCGGGCCTTTCACACGCAGCTCGGGGGCACCTGCCTGACCTTGTTCTTGCCACCAGGCTCGGCTAGGTCCTGGCCTTCCCTGCCCAGGTCCTGGCCTTCCCTGCCCAGGCCCAGCTGGGGTGGGCCAGGGCAGGGCAGCTTCCAACAGCGCGACCCCCTCTCACGGCCCCCATGTGGGTGCAGGTTGGGCAGTTCCCTTCCACACCCTCTCTGGCCCCGACACGCCCCACCCCTGCACCTGCACCTGACCTTCTCCAGGAGGTTTAGACGCTTTCTTCAAGGTGGGGAGGAAGCTGGAGACAGAGTCCTCGGGCATAGCACTGTGGCATAGCACTTTTAACGTCTTAAAGCAGTGACCTCCATCTGTCCCTCCAACAAATACCTGCGGGGAGCCTGCTTCCTGCTGGCCCTGCAAACGAAGTGGGTCAGTTCCTGGCCTCAAGGAGCCTCCCGTCTGGGGGGTGCACTGCCAGGTGAACAGGACCTGCTTTCGTGCCCCCACCCCAGGCTGTGAGGTCTGGGGAGGCAAGTGTGTCCTCCGGTCCAACACGGGGAGCACACGGGGAGCACGTGGGGGCTGGGAGCAGGGACCTGCCGCAGGTGAGGATGTTCAAGCGGCTCTTTCATCAGAAGCTTGTCTCGTGCTTCCTACCAGCCTTCCTCCTAAAGTGGGAGGGGCTCGCATTCCTACCTCACAGATGGAGAAACTGAGGCCCAGAGTCAGGGAAGGGATCTGCTCAAGGCCGTGATGGCTGACTCAAGACCCTGGAGTCAAGATCTTGTATTTTCTTCCACCACAGCGGGCAGACCTTTTCAGAAAGAATGCAGGAATTTCTCAGAAGGCAGGCTGGTGGGGAAACCGAGTCTCAAGAGGCAGGCTAGGAGTCCTCGGGAGAGCCCCCTGGTGAACCCCTGTGGTTGGGGATGATCAGAGCCCAGGTGGGTGTCCCTGGAGTCGAAGGCACCCGACTGAGGATGCAGGCCCTGAGCTTCCTGGAATCGTCCGGCCTGAAAGTCTCAGAGCCAGAGGTGTGTGTTTTGGGGAGGTCGGGGCCTGGGGGTTTCGGCACTCCCCTTCCAGCCCAGCATGGACGGGGAGGGGGCACCCTGCCAGCACCCTGCAGCCCAGAAGTCTCACCTGCTCTGAGATAGGAGGGTGGACTTTACTTTTTTTCTCGCAGTTGGCACGGCGGGCAGTGGCAGCAGGCTTGACGCGGTGTGTCAGGGTCACAGTGCCGCCTCCGCCCTGCGCTGGGCAGCTGTGCGGGCATGTTGGGCTCCCAAAGGGAGGTGGAGGGGCACAGGGAGATGACTTCCTGTACTCAGCAGGACCTTCTGGTTCTGACCTTGTCCTCTAGCAGGAAGGCTGTGGGTGTGGGAATCAGGGTGCAGGCGCGGTCAGGCAGATGATCCCCGGAGCGGCCACCAGGTATTGCATGCTCACTGTTGTGACAGGCAGACTTTTTCTCACAGCTTAGCGGCTACGCCCCACAAGCAGCCTGGTGGGAGGGAGTTCTGCACGTGAAGACAGTGAGGCTCAGAGGCCTGAGCTAACCTGCCCTTAGTTGCACAGCAAGAAGAGGAAGAGCTGGCTTCAACTCTGAGTCTCACAGCTCTAGGACCTCCCCTTATCCTGGAGTCTGCCAGCCTGCTTCACGTGGTTCCTCTGCCTTGTCTCTGCTGTGTGACCTTGGACGAGTTACTTAACCTCTCTGTGTCCCCTTCTTCCTTCTGGGTCAGGTCTGCTTCCCACTCACAAGGATCGTGGTGAAACGCTCAGGGAAGGGCATTGCCAAGGGCCCTGCCAGGGGGCCGGGGCGGGGAGAGAGCCGCCTGGGCCCAGAAGAGGCTGAGGCCTGTTGTTGGCACTTTGGGCCTGCGTATGGGCATTTGTCCTGGACCACGAGTGGCGAAGCAGGCCCCTCGGGCTGTAGTCAGGCTCGCTGGTAGGGGCCGGGCGATCCTCGTATGTGGGTATCTTTTGCTCTGACCTTGAAATGGCCTAAGGCCTCAGGCCCACTTAAAATGCTGGTATGCCAGGCATGGGGCCAAAGATCACCTTCCCATGGGCCCCAGGCAGAAAGACTCTCAGGACCCCTGGAATCCTGGCTCCTTGCCTCTGTTTACCTACCTGCGCATCGGCGAGGTAGGCCGGGCGGCTTCCGTGGTGCTTTGGCGCAGCAGAGCTGGAGGTTTGAATCATGGCTGTGCCCCTGAGCGGCTGCTCAGCAAATTTCTTAACTTTCAGCCCTCTGTGCCTCGGTTTTCCCCGTCTGTGAATGGGGTCACGGGAGGTGCCTACTCCTTAAGGGCTCCTGTGGGGACTGACGGGGGTGGTGCACACAGAGTCGCTGGCACCGTGGCTGAGGCATAGGAATCGCTCAATCGGTTGTATGTTAGGCATGTCGCATGCTGCAGAGTGCTGGAGAAAGCTAGGAAGGACGTGCTCTTGTCCTGGGGACATCAGGCCTCCCGTCTGAGGTCTGGATTTAATTCTCACGGCACCATTTGGAGGCTGTGTGGCCTCCGGCAAGATCCTTAACCTCTCTGAGTCCCTGCTTCCTTCCCACATGGGAAATGGACCCCATATAGTCCTACCACTCTCCTCCCCGTTGGGAGGCGTCTTGGACCGCTCTGCAGTAGGGACTCGATGGTGGCGCTTTTCCTCATTGGCATTCCGCAGCATTTGTGAGGTGCCTGCGGCCTGGCTGGCCCAGGGCTGGGTTTTGAGGGGGCTGAAGAAGTCATCCGATGCTTCAGCTTTGTCCTCCAAGTGTTCCCTGGGAGGGGATGGCTCACACTTTGGGCCACTCTATCCACTGTCCCTCCCATCTCTCCTCTCTGCTTTGGAACCCCTTAGCACTTGGTCTGTCTTCCGTGACCCAGTGCATTCTCTGCTGGGGCTCCCAGGGATGCATAGGAGCTCAGACTCTGGCTCCAGTCCCCAGGTCGCCCCCACTTGGCCACTTGGTAGCCGTGTATTGAGCAAATTGCTTGGCGTCTCTGCAGCTCATCTTTCATGTGGGCATCCGGAGGGCACCCCCCTGGCGGGGTTGCTGTAAGGGTGGATTGTGGTCACCTGGGGGAAGACTTGGCCCAGTGCCTGCCTCATTATAAGTGTTAAGTAAATGTGAGCTGCAGTTAATGGTAGGACTCGGCCGTGTCTGGAGTCCCGCTTGCCTGCCAGCTCCTGGTTCCTGGAAGTCACGGGAGGCCTGACGTGTCCCATGGGCCCCCGTGGCACCTGGCACAGACCTAACATGCAGGATGAATGTTGGGTGGTGTGTGGAGGGGAGGGAGCTGCTTCTCTGGGAGCCGGGCACCTGATTGAGCACCCTCCCCTCCTGGGGCCAGAGGTGGGGCACAGGGGTTTCAGGACCTGTCACCACCCTCCTGAATTGAGGGTACCATGTGAACTCTGATGAAGGGCCCTGAAACCACATTCTGGGGCAGGAGGCTCTGACCAGGAAGGATGCCCCATGTGAAGCTTGAAATAGGAGCAAGTGAGTAAAGACACTGAGCGTGTGTGCATGTGTGCATGCGTGTGTGCGTGTGTGTAACGGCCATTGCGGGCACACAGAGCATCTCTGCCTGGCACAGGGAACATCCTGATGTGCGCAGGGGACACGGAGCCAGTCGGGATGTCTGGAGCGTTACCATCAGGAACGGGGTGGTATCAAAGGCCGTGGTGGGCACTGCATGCTCGGGTTTTGCCTGGCATGCATGCATGACCGCTGGCCCTACACACGGGCTTTAAGGGAGAGGGAATGGAAAGGTGGGGGGCGGGGGAAGGGAAGCAAGGCGGGCGCCCTCCCCCAGGCTGGCTCCAGGTTTGACCGCCAGTGGCGCCCATATTGACAACCTGTATGGAGAAGTCTGATGTATGGGAGAGGGAGCTCTGGTCATCCACCTTGGGTGGGAGCACCCCCCACCTCCAGGCTGCTGGCTCAGCCTTGCCAATCAATACATTGATAGTCCTAGCAGCTTAATGGACAGGCTGGGGGTGGGGAAGGGCCCTTTGCAGCGCTGCTCTGTGCTGGCTGGGCGGGTGTGAGGAGGGTGACAGAGAAGGGAGGAGCCCGGGGCCGGGCTGTGGGTGGGGGCGTCAGTCGGGTCCTCACTGGTTCAGGGCTGGGCCTTGCCTGCCCTCTCTCCTTTCTGTCTGAGGTGCCAGCTTGGGGGAGCTCATGGGCCCCAGAGCCAGATGTGAGTCCAGATCTTGTCCCCGTCACCTGCTGCGCAGCTCGGGCGAGTCCCTTGGCCTCTCGGTCTCCCTTTGTCTCGAGGATGGTGATTGTCGGTGCTGTCCGGGTCCTAGGCGGAGGCAGGGGATGGTGCCCAGGAAGGGCTTCGCTGGGGCCTGGCACTTGGCAGGTGCCCGCTAAGTGGGGCCAGTGCCGATCTCACTCTCCGCGATGATGACCCACGGAGCCCTGTGGCTGGCAGCGACTCCCGGGCCCGCGTCCAGGCCGCTCGCTCTCGAGGAAGAGTTGGGGGAGCCGCATTTCGGGGTGGAGCGTGGGGCCGACTCCATCGGGTACCACTCCTGGAGGATGGGGCGCAGGTCTCAGGTTCTGATCCAGAACGTGGGCAAGCTCCGAAAGGCCTTGAGTGGCGGGCCTGCTGCCACTGTTGGCGCTGCTGAGCAGGTGGGTGGTGGAATGTGGCCGGGAGTCTGTGAGCTGCCCCTCCTGGGGCCACGGAGACCCCTTCCGGGCAGGCTGGAGACGGGGCATGGCCTGTACGGGGCCTCTAGCATGGGGACCTGGGCAGGAGGGGGCAGTCTGACCCCATCCTCCTCTCGGGAGGGGCGTGTGAGCTCAACGCCTTCAGCCCTTTCATGTTTAGTGCCCCCCGGCCCCCCAGTCCCTGCCCCCGCTGTGGCTTCTGGCCAGAACCAATCGCTGTCCTGAACAGGTGAAGGCGAGGGGGGACGCGGTGGCTTCTAGGCTGAGGGGGAGCTGGATGTGACCTTGACTCCTTTTCCCACAAGTTCTGACTTTGGACCAGTGATGTGACCTCTCTGAGCCTCAGTTACCACATCTGCAAACTGGGGACAGTAATCATACCACCTCATCGGGCCCCTCTGGGGGTCACACGGGGTCATTTACTTAAAGGGGTTCTTTCTTAGCACAGAGCATGGGCTCAGTAAGGAGCGGCTGTTCAGAAAACTAAGGAAAAGGAAAAAGAAAAGGAAAAAACCCCAAAACAACATGACTGTTGTGACTAGTGTAACCTTTTTCTGAGATAATGTCCCCGTTCTGCCGACGAACAAACTGAGGTTACAGAAATCGGGGAAGTTGGTGATTTGGTGCGGGGAGCCCCTGAGGTCAGTCAGTGCTACTTACTGAGCCATTGAGGGGTGCCGTGGGCGCGTGTGCACGTTGCGTGTGTGCACGTCGGGCGTGTGTGCACGTTGTGCGTGTGTGCACGTCGGGTGTGTGCACGTCGGGCGTGTGTGCACGTCGGGTGTGTGCACGTCGGGCATGTGTGCACGTTGTGCGTGTGTGCACGTCGGGTGTGTGCACGTCGGGCGTGTGTGCATAGGTGATGTGCGATGTGGTGGATGTCGTGGGAGCGGGGTGCCGAGTGGGACAGAACCACCACGTCTTGCCCACAGTCATGTCCTTGTCAGCGGGGCCTGGGGGCAGAGCTGGGGGCAGAGCTGAACCTGTGGGGCCCTTGCTGCCCCTGGATCAGGGAGCAAGTATTTCCACCAGAGCCTGGGGCCACTGGGGTCTCAGTCAGGCTGCAGGGGGACCCCGCTGTAGGGGACACGGCAGAGCACCGAAGGCGACTTCCTCCGCCCAAGGAGACGTCCTGCGTGTGCTGTCCCCGCCTCGTGAGAGCGGCAGCGACCTGACGGTCCTCACACGGCCGCTTGCTCCTCCCCGATGGGGTTGGGCCCGCGGGGGTCCCCCCAGCAGGGAGCAGCCGGACTGCTTCAGAAAGGCCCAGAAGACAGGCCCCTTCTTAGGCACTGAGGCCGGGTGGCCTGCTGCCGCCCAGCCAGCAGGGACGGAGGTGGGGGGTGGGGGTGTTCCTGAGCCGCCTGCTTTGTCTGAACTCTACCCGCAGCCCCTGGAGCTCCGCGGCCCCCAGAACTGTCCCCGGGGTCCCATTTGTGCAGGGGGCTCTCGCCGGGCCCACCCCCATAGTGGCTGAGGGACTCGGTCAAGGTACCAGGTCTGAGGGCCCCTTAGCAGAGTGCCTGGGGCAGAGGAGAGGTCAGCAGTTGGTGGCTTTAAGAACGGCCTGCCGTCCCCCTGCTGGGCACTCCGGTTACTAAGCCGTGGGGCTGCTTGTGGTCACCCGCGGGTTAGCACGCCACACCTTGGCCAGCTGCCTCCTGGGGACAGACAAGCTGGGCTCTGGGACAGTGAGCCATTAGTGTTGGTGTCCAGAGGCCCTAACAGCCTGGGGCAGGAAGGGCTTCCAGAGGAGGCACCTGAGGGCAGGGCTCAGGCGGCAGACGGGGGCAGGGCACCCTGGGCAGAGCTTCCAGTCTGTGTGTCTTGCCTGGAAGCCCAGGGGCCTCCTCCTGCCTCTTCAGGAGCATGGACTCTGTTTCCGGGTCAGAGGTCACCGCTGCCACCTCCCTTGGGATTGATGTGGCCACAGAGTGTGGCTTCGATGGTGGAAGCTGGGCAAGATGGATTGTTCCCGCACATCCTGGGAAAGGGCCACCGGATAGCCCTGCTGACCCTGGGTCACCGTGCCGCCTCTGTCCAGTGCGCCAGGGAGAAAATCGTTAATGGGAGGCTGGCTTCTGGGCAGGGCAGCTCCCCTCGGGGACCCGGGGTGAGGAGATTGGTTTGACCTCTGGTCGATAAGGGCTCCTGTGAGCAGGAGGAAAGTTGGACGACAGGAAGGGAGGCCGGAGGCCTGCCCCTGGGGGAGGGGACAGGGCCAGGCCACCTCAGGAAGTCATTCCAGGAAGGTCGAGGGCCATGTGTGGGAGGTCTTCAGGACACATGCCCGCCGGGGCGCACCTCAGAGGGCCCTGAAATTCTTCGCCCCGGGGGCAGCTGGATGTGAGGGGAGGCGGGTCCTGGGCCTCCGGTCCCGGCTGTGACAGGAGGCTGGCCGTGAGGGTCCTGGGAGTGAAGGCTGCCCGTGCTCGATGGGCCCGTGGCTCAGAGCAAACGACTTCATTTTCCTGAGCCTCAGTTTCTACACCTGTTAAATGGGAGTGTAGGCTTTCCCATGCTGCAGGGTTGTTGGGAAGAGCGAAAGCAATGACATCAGCTTCCCAGACTGTCACCTGCATCGCAGGAGGGCCCTGTGTGTAGGGACAGGGAGTGTGGGCCGCTCGTGTCCCCAGAGAGGCGTCTGCAGGGCTTCCCGCCTTGCAGTCTTGGGGTAGGTACCCCTGCTGGGCGCTTCCTCTGTGTGAGTGCAGTTCTAAGACTTCACATCCTTCATGACAGCAACCCCGAGGTGGCTCTCGTTTTACAGGTGAGGAAACCAAGGCCCAGGGAGGTTAGTAGCTTGTCCAAGGTCCCTTAGCTGCAGAGTGGCACACCCTGGTGACATGGGTTGGACAGGAGGGGCCCGGCACGGTGGGGCTAGAAGCCAGGCTGTGGGCTGCAAGGCCTGGGCTGCCGTGATCGGCTCTGTGACCTCGTCCAGCTGTGGAGCCTCAGTTTCCTCACCTGTCATGTGGGTGAATGCCTCTACCCTGAGGGTGGTGGTGACGGCTGAATAATGTGGTCCGGCTCAGTTGCCTGTGGGGCCCCAGCTGGGGGCAGGGGACATGTGCAGGTCAGCTGGGTGTGTGGTGTGGCCCTAAGGGAAACACTGGCCCTGCCCTTGGGAGTTCACAGCTGAGGGGTGAGACAGGTGCTTGGGTAGATGGGGCCAGGCTCCTGCATGCCCAGCGTCGTGTCGGAGCTCGTGGGCATGTGGCTCAAACTCGGGACGCTGTCTGGGCTTCCGGAATTGTTCACCGTTATGGTTAAAATGGGATGGGACAGGCGTGCAATTAGAAGGGCTTAGAAAAACCTAATTTAATGCTAAACAGAACGACAGGATCTTTTCAATGTCCGTTTGTTCATTCCTTCATTCAGCAAATGTGTGTGTTTGTATGGTGCCACGTGTAGGTGATGTAGCAGCTTTCTTTGGTGCTGCCAGTCTATTCGGGGGAGAGACAGACGAAAACCAGATAGATGTTATGTCAGGTTGATACGTGTCGGAAAGAACAACACAGCCTGGTTGAGAGATGGAAAGGGACGCACGTGGAGACTGCCCAGGAAAGCAGTCAAGGAAGGCCTCTCAGAAGGTGACACTCCCGCAGAGATCCAAGTGAAGCCCAGGAGCCAGAATGTAAAAATCTGGGGAAGGGCCTGGAGGCAGAGGGAAGAGCGGGTGCAAAGGCCCTGAGGCAGGTGGGCATTCTGTGTCAAACACTCAGAGACGTGGCAAGGCAGCCCGTGCACCTGGAGGGCGTGGGTAGGAGGGGATGGAGGTGGACAGGCTCTCAGGGGCTCACCCTGCAGGGTTTTGAGGCCGTGGTGGGGACCTTGATCTAAATGTGACGGCAAGTCCTGGGGAGTGTAGAGGGGAGCATCACATGGGGTGGTTGGGTGTGGTGGTGGGTGGACAACCAGGGGGCAGGGGTGGAAGTGGAGGGCCGGTGTGGAGATGGGTGCAGGTTATCCAGCGGGAGGCGGGTTCGGAGAAGGGAACCTGGAGAGGCTCCTGTCGGTGCAGCCAGAGGCAGCCTCCGGAGGGTGTGGTCACACCTGGCCTGAAGCTCCAGGGGTGCGGGACCTTTCGCTGGGCGGTGCCGAGTGAAGGCTTCTGTGACAGGGGCCGGAGATGTGGGCAAGTGCTTGGTGGTGTGGGCTGCCCTAGGCCCCTCGGGGCGTGGAGAAGGGCCCCCCAAGCATCAGTTTCCAGGGGAGGGGTGACAGGGGAGACTTGCCAGGCCTCCCTCCTTCCCCACAAGGATGCAAACAGCACGGGTATGCCTGCACCCCATTCCTGTCCCGAGTCTGTAGATTTGGGGACTCTCCTCCCCACTTGCTCTCTTTATCCACGGAGCTACCTGGATGCAGGCAGAGCGGGCGCTGTGCTCTGCTGGTTACTGGGAAGGGGTCTGAGGCAGAGCGAACCGTGGGCTCAAGGTCCCACAAGGCCCCTCTGCTCCCCACTTCTCGCTTTAATTTGGGGCTGTGGTGGGAAGATAACAAGCTTTCTTGGCAGGTAGACATAGGCCTGATTCTTAGCTCGGCCACTTCCTGGCTGGGCCACCTGGGGCCTTCCGTCTCTGAGCCTCGGCGGTCTCCCCTGTGAAATGGGGGTGTTAATGGGGCAGCCCTGAGTGTGCGCCCGAGGCCTGTTGGGAAGGGGGCTCTGGCCCTCAGGGGGCGCAGGGCTCACTGTCACCCCTCTCTCTGCGCAGGTGCTGGTGGCCGAGGAGAACGTTGACTTCCGCATCCACGTGGAGAACCAGACGCGGGCTCGGGACGATGTGAGCCGTAAGCAGCTGCGGCTGTACCAGCTCTACAGCCGGACCAGCGGGAAGCACATCCAGGTCCTGGGCCGTAGGATCAGCGCCCGTGGCGAGGACGGGGACAAGTATGGTAGGTGCCAGCCCCGCCCTCCCCCGCCACCTCCCGGCCTCGGAGACCTCAGGTTCCGGTCCCACCTCTGCCGGGTCCTGGCTGTGTGATCTTGCACCCGATGCTGAGCTTTCTGGGCCTCGGTTTCCTCATCCATGACATGGGGGGCCGTGGTGCATTCCTGGGCCTTGCCGGGACTGAAGACATGAATCCAAAGTGCTCCTGCTGTTAAAGGATGCCCCATAGATGGCAGGTGTCACAGCTGTCGGTGGCTTGCTTGGGGACAGCCTCACTCAGGTGGCTGCTCCCCATGGTAGTGCTTCACCAGACACAGGTTCAGACACTCAGAGGGGTGGGAGCCTCCGGGGAGTGCTGCTGGCCGTGGGAACCGGCCTGGTGTGTGGATGTGTTTACGTGCCTGTGTGTGTGAGTGTATGCGTGTACGTGTGTATGCGTGTGTGTACCTGGGAGGCATGGAGACAGCACCTTGGGCCACAGTCCCCTTGACCTGCCCTTGACCCTGGAATTACACCCCCCCGCCTCTGAGATGTTTGGGAACCATCACCTGCCTCTGCAAAGGGGCTGAGAGGAGTGAGACACCCCCTCCCTTTTCTCCCAAAGCCCCCAGCCCACAAAGCCCCTCAGCAGTGAGGGACAGAGATAGGACCCCGCCTTCTCAGAGCTGGGAGGGGATTTGGGGAGAGATGCTGAGCAAATACTGACCGTGCCCCCACCAGGCCTGCCTTCTCAGGCCAGGTTCTGGGGGATGTCGGAGGGAGGCCTCGCCCTCGAGCCAGGGGGCCAGGGGGCGGGGCAGGGCGGTGGCTGGGGGCAGCTGGAGCCGTGGGTGGCCCAGGCTCGGGCTGGGTCCCGCCTGTGTGCTGTGAGCTGCCAGCCCCAGCTTCCCTGGGACTGTGCCCCTCCTGCCCTGCTCATTGCAGTCAGGACGTGACAACAAGACAAATAATTTCTTGGACCTTTTATCTTGGACACCATTTATTTTCCCTCAGCCCCAGGGCAGGACTGACCTCATGGTAGGGCCCTAGTGTGACAGCTGCACTGTCACTGGGGGCTGGGCCAGCTGCTGCCCCTCCCTTCTCATGGCCTCCTTCCCCCTCTTCCTCGTTCCCATCCTCCTTTCTCTGCTTCTCCTTGCATCCGGGCCTCTTTCTCTCTCTGTCCTTCTCCCTCCTTCCTGGTCCCGGTCCCTCCCTCTCTTTGTTGTCCCTTTTTCTGTCCCCGGCTCCCCGCCACCTCTGTCCTTCCCTGGACCGCAGCTCTCAGACCCTTGTCCCCATCTCTCTCAGGCCCTCTGCTGGCCGCCTCTGTGGGGCCTCTGTCCCTCTGCGTCCCCCCTTAGACGTCTGGCTGTGCTGGGCAGATCCAGGTGGTGCTTTTCCCTGGGCTCTGCTGTCCAGTTGCTGCCAGGAACAGGGCAGCTGGCTGACCGGGCTGGGAGGGAGGTGCCCTCCTGGGGAGTCCCTCTTGCCGGCCCCTCCAGGCTGGGAGGGTACAGGGGGGTCACACTCTGGTCTGAACCATCTGTCCATACCCTGAGACAGGAGGCAGGAGCTGGGGAGGGCGAGCAGCCGCTCACAGGACAACCTCCTTCCTCTAGAAGCCACTGCCCTCTCGTTCCCTCGGCCCGAACTAGATGGGGACTCGGGCTGTCACCTGCTGGGTGACCTCTAGCAAGCCTGGTCTTCTCTGGGCCTCGGTTTCCTTTCTGGACAGCGCGAGGTTAGCCGAGAGCAGTGCTTCTTTAGCACGAACGTGCCTGGGAATCACCAAGGCTCTGGCTCAGCGTGGACACTGCTTGGGCATGTCTGGGTGGGGCCTGGGTCCTGCCTTTCTGCTAGGCGCCCAGGTGGTGCTGGGGGTCTGCACGTGGAGTCCCCACCCACTTGCCCATCTTGGCTTCTCCTCCAGCTCCATGAACTCTAGATTGAATCATTCTCTCTCAAGGAAGATCTTCGCCATCCCTCCAACCCCCCAACATGCAGGGCAGCATGGGGCCTTACCCGTGAGGAGGCTGCGCCATCTAAATGTCGCATTAGAAACGCAGATGGGGGCATAGGACCCCATCTGCGAGCCCCGGGAGAGCCAGGGAGACAATGAAGCCAATTGAGGCTCCCAATCTAGATAATCAATACAAATATTATTGGGAGGGTGATTTATGTGGCCAAGCCGGGGCTCAGAGGATGGGGCTGCCTGAGGAGCCTACTAGGCCTGTGGGGGAGGGGTAGCCAAAAGTCCCCAGTCAGAGGGCTCACGGGGGTCCAAGACCCTGCTCCCCTCTCAGGGCTCGGTTCAGCTGATGGAATGATGCCACCTGAGATGTGCATTCGTGCACAACTAGGGTGCAGCCTGGGAATTTCAGCAAATACCAAGTATAAACAGAATCCTGCAAACAAACGCCTGGAACCTGGAGTCCCACCAACACTTGGGATCTCAGGTCAAGTCTGGAAAACACTCAAAATCTCGCGTTCTTTGGCATCCCGAGGCGCTAGGCTGCGTGGACGGGTGCGGGCCCGCCTTCTTCGGGGTGCCCAGCCTGTGGCCTGCACGCGCAGCGGTGCGCGGTCTGGTGGAATGTGCTCTGCTGTCAGTCAGCAGGGCCCCCCATATCTTTCCTGGAGCATTCTGAGGGTGGGCTGCTCCAGGAATGAGAGGTGCTCTTAGCTTGGACTGGGCTCTGGAGGGAGAGGTATGGTGGCCAGGGGGCTGGAGGCTTAAGTTGTGGGACACCTGGCAGGCTGGGGAGTGCGGTGGGGGCAGGGGAGGGCCACCCTGCCCATCTGGGATCATTGAATCAACCCCGCCCCTCCTGGCCACGGTCCTGGTCATCTATGTCCTGCAGGCAGTCACTACCCCAAAGAAATAGCACTGGACCAGGAGGCAGGGCACTGGGGTCCCAGTTGCAGCTTGGCTGCTGAGCTGCCTGCAGAGCCCGGGGCCAGCACGTCTGGCTCTGGGCTTGGTGTACTCAACCGCAAAGGAGGATGGGAAGGCCCTGCTCCCCTGCCTCCACGGTTGATGCACTCAGGCCCGAGCACAGAGGCGGCCCAGGATACAGTGCTGTGGGGGATGGGGCTAGAGTCTTAGAAGCCCGGGGCCCGCCGAGCCTGCACACGGGGACGGGTAGGGGCCCCATGTTGCGGGTGCTGGTATGGGGGAGCAACTCTGCTTTTATAAGCCTGATGATTGGATATCCCTGCCTGCTTTCCTTTGAAAAGAGGGCTTCTTGATTCGATTAAAAAAAAGAAGAAAAAAAACCCTCCAGGTTTTGCAATCGGCCAAGCTCCCAGGACTGGCAGTGCCCAGACAGCCCCCGAACAGGCCACTGGAGGGCCATGTTAGCCAGGGAGGAGGTCGTTTTGAGGGGCTGAGCTCGTGGGCTCTGGAGCTGGCTGGGCTGGAGCCCTTGGACCTGCGTTAACCGGTCCCCTCTTCTGTGCCGTGGGGTAACTGAGATGAGAGAGCACCTAGAGCCCACGGAGTCTGTGATGATGAACACAAGATGTCAGTAACAACCACCTGAACTCACCGCCCGCGTATGGGAGCACAGGGGTGCTCAGGTCCATCTTCCCTTCTCAGGAGCTTATTCCTGGGGCTCCCAGAAGGGACCCCGCCTCTCTCCCATCAGTGGCCCAGGCAGGTCAGCTGCAGGAAGAGAGGCTTCTTCACGATTCTAGGCAAGTGGGCTCAAGGTGCTCAGGCTGCTGTCTCCGGCCGGCCCGGTGAGGAAGTCTCTTTGGATCCCCTCCCTGGGTGTGGCCTGGTCTCCTCTTAGTTCCCGCTGGGGTCCCTCCCTCCCTCAGCTGGCACAGAGTTGTGGAGCACGGCGGGTACAGACAGCGCTGTGAGACATACATGCCCCAGCCCTTGGGGTGCTGCCCAGCTAGAGCCCTGCTCTGTCCGGGGGGCTGACGCTGAGTGGGCCCCTAATGTCCCGGGGCCTGTGGGCCATCCCTGTGTCCACCCTGTGCTTCAGTGTCCTCACCCCTTTGGGGGCCTAGCTGTGGGGTGTGCGGCATGGGGTCAGCACTCCCGGCTTCCCAGAGCTCAGCACGCATGAGCCCGTGGTTCCAGCTGTGTCTCCACTGCTTGCTGCTCGGGGTCACGGGGTCACGGGAAGTCCCTCTGCCCTACTGAGCCCCCTCCTCACCTTGTCCCTCCTTGAAAGCAGTGACCTTCTTACGTGTCCCCATGTCCAGAATAAGTACCCCCCCTAAAGGCTGCTGGATGAGGAAATAAAATAATTATGGGGTATCTCAAATAATCAGGGGCAACTTGTGTGGCACAGGAAGGTGCGTGGGGTGTGCCGGACTTTTGCTGAGCTGGTGATGGGCAGAGGGGCTCCTCTTGCCTCCATGTCCCTCCTCCTGGTACCTGCGGGAGGGCAGTTGGAGCAAGGAGCAAAGTCCTTTGGGTGGGCTGGTGTGGCTGAGGCAGCAGAGAACCCCCTCTCTGAGTCTGACCCCCAGAGTCCAAATGTGAGACAGCGTCCCTCTGCTCCCAAAGGTCTCCTGTCACTTAGCGTGAACTCCAAGTCCCGGTGGATTGGCTCCTGCCGGCTGCTCTAGCCCCAGTCCTGGGTCACTCTGCTCCAGCCTGGAGGCCTTCCTGCTGTTCCTCGATCCCACCGAGCATGTTCCTGGTGACGGGCCTTTGTGCCTGCTGTCCCCTCAACCTGAGAATGCTCTTCTCCCAGATATCAGCATGGCTTCTGTCCAAGTGTGCCCTTATCTGAGAGTCCCCATCTCTGTCCCCTCATGGGTACCTTTCTCTTCTGAGCACTCACTGTTGTTGACATTCTGTCGTGTCTGTGGTTATCTGCTTTCTGTGTCTCCTGCAGGCTCCTTGAGGGCAGGGAGGGGCTTTTGTCTGTTTTGTTCATTGCTGTGTCCCCATGCACAGAGCCAGTTATCAGCGGGTGCTCAATATACACTTGAGCCAGGGACCGCGTAGGTGACCCAAACGGGTCCGGCATCGCTCCCCTGGGCGTGTGCTCAGCACACGAGGTCCGACAGTGCTCCCTCCCCGTCTCCCCCTCTCCTAGCCAGCCAGCCTCTTACTCTGCAGCAGACCAGCTTCCCCCAGGGGCCCTCCCCACTGGGAAGGGGCATTTATTTATATCTCAGTCTAACGCCCTGCCCTTGGTGCTCCTGTCCCACCACTTCCGTCCCCACCGAGGAGTGGCCACCCACACCTCACCGGCTGGACAGCTGAGACACTGGAGCCACAGCGAGGATTAAATATAACTCCCGATCAATCCTATCGATTCTTTCCCTCTTTTCCGGCGAGCCCACGTGGCCTGCCAACCTCCTCAGGGACTGTAGAGGGGGAACCATGGGCACTTTTGAAGAAAGGCCATAGCGTGCGTGCTCGTGCGTGCATGCATGTGTGCATGCATGTGCACGCGTGCATGTGCATACATGTGTATGCGTGTGCATGCGTGTGCATGTATGTGCGTACATGTGCACGTGTGCATGCATGTGTATACGCGTGCATATGTACGTGCATGCATGTGTATGCGTGTACATGTGTGCGTGCATGTGTATGCATATGCATGTGTGTGTGCGTGCATGCATGTGTATGTGTGTACATGTGTGTGTGCATGTGTGTGTGCATGTGTATGTGTGTGCATGCGTGCGTGCATGCACGTGCATGTGTGTTTGTGAATGGTGATGCTGAACCGGCTCCCGAGAGGAATCCTTGTCTGCCAGCACACCTCTCTCCCTTCCTCTTCACCTGGTCCACCTCCCAGCAGCAGGAAGGGAGTACTGATTCGGTGTGACCTCCCCGCGCCTTTGTGGCAAGGACAGTCCCTTGCTGGAGGAGGATGCCTGGACATGGGCCAGCGGCACCGTCAGCACTGGAACTGCAGTGGCCACCCCACGCCAGGCTCAGGTGTGGGGGGCTCTGCCCAGCCTCTTAGTGCGTTCCAGCTTTGTGTTCTTGGCTCCTTCTCGTTGGGTCCTGTCCCCTGTGTCTCTCTTCGTGTATGTCCCTGTAGTTCTCTGGCTGCTTCTCCATGTCTTTCCCTGCTGCTTCTTACCCTTCAAACCAAAGTCTTCAGAGTGAGGACCTAGACCACCCCCGGGACCCCGCTGAGTGAGTCGCACGGGAATCAGCCCGTCCATCCATCCACCAATGTCACCTCTGTTCTCTGCCATCGCTGGCCTGCCGCATGTCTGTCCCGCCCTGCCCACCTCGGTCTGAGTCTCTGCCTGTCTCAGACCAGCTGTGCCGTTACTCCACCTGTGTTCAAATCCTGGCCGTGCTCTGTGACTTCGGCACATGACTAGCTGCTCGGTGCCTCGGTTTCTTCATCTGTAAAATGGGCACAGTGGTGCCTGCCCCGTGGGGTTGTTGGGAGGAGCTGGTGAGAGTCGACGCTCATACGCTAAGCACAGTGCCTGGCAGAGGGCAAACGCTCCGACAGTACTGGCTGTTATTTCTCACGTGGTCGTTGTCATGCCACGCGTTTAAGAGAAACAGGGAGAAGGGACCAAAAAGACGTTTTTCTTATTACTTCCTTTTCTTCCACTCTCTCTTTCCCCCTTCCTGCTGCCCTCTCTGGATGCTGGGGAAAGACTGGGTCCCCCGTGTGCCTGGCTCCCAGCCACGGGCAGGCGCTGGGCCCCTGCTGTGTGCTGGCCCTGGTGGCACCGCCTCTGGGCTCTCGCTTCAGGGGTGCTGGGTGGTGAGTCTCCCCCTTACACTCACAGCCTGTCCTTCCCTGGAGCAGATCGGAAGCCACGTCCGCCTGTCTGGCTGTGGTTTGAGCCTTGGGTGCTCCTGAGGGCTCCCATCTCCCAGCATCAGCTGCAAAGTATCTTCCTCAGACTGACCCTAGGGACCCCGCCTCGACCAAGGTCATCTGGAAGTGACGCTGAGAGGGATGGGCCCCAACCTTTGGCTTGGTGGGGCTTCTCCTCCCACAGCCCTCTGCTCCCCAAAAGTGAGGGCAAAACAAAGACCTTCCCTGCCTGCCTTTGGTGTTCACTCACTTGTCCCCCAGGAAGGGGACAGGTGTAGGGGACAAGGGAGGCTAGCCTGCCTGGGTTTTAACTCCATCGCTGTGTGAGCTTGGGCCTCAGTTTTCTCACCTGTAAAATGGGGGTGATGACCATAGGTCTAACTTCACGGGACTGTGGCAAGGATGAGGGGGGACAATGCACGTAAGGAGGTTAGCACCGTGCCCAGCACACCGCATGCCCTAAATAGACGTAAGCTGCTGGCACTTCCTGGAGGAGCGGAACTGAAATAGGCCTTGGAGGTCACCCGGTTCTGGCCCAGAGACAGACAGGGTTTTCCCTTTGTTACACAGCAGGTCGGAATACAGGGTAGTAACTCTGAGGCTGGGGGTGCGTGAGTGGGAGCTCAGAGTCCTGGGGAGTGGCCGGAGTGACACCGGGGGTGGGGGTGGGGCAGAGTGGCCAGGGACATGGACTGTGCAGATGCTGCCCTTCCCTGACCCGCTGTGTGCCCTTGGGCGAGTCCCTTCACCCCCTTGAATCTCGCCTCCTTTAACTCTTGGGTAGCATTGCTCAGAGCTCCCTCGCAAGGCCGTTTTGGCATTTGGTAAAATGCCCTTTACTAGTGCTGGAAATCACAGAGACAGACAACAGAAAGACAGCAGAGAGGACAGTACGGAGAAGGGCTCTCAGGGCAGTGGAGCACGGGCTGGGGGAGGCTGGTGTGGCATTGGATATCGTGGCCAGGGAGGGCTTCTCGGAGGAGGTGACGCACAGGGGGCAACCTAGGAGATGAGAAGCCACTGGGGCAAAGCAGGTGCAAAGGCCCTGAGGCACAAGTGTGCTTGGTGTGAAGGAGCAGCGAGGAGGTGGCGATGGCCCGCAGCAGCAGGTCACGTGCCCCGTACGGGTCCCCATGTCGAAGCTGGATATTCAGCGGGTTGCAGATCTCTAGAAGGCTTTCAGCAGGGAAGAGAATTTTACATTTGTAAAGGACCCTCTGGCTGACACGCAGAGGGGACACTGGTGAGGGGAAGCTGACAGAGGTAGGACCGGTGGGGCGCAGAGATGCCAGAGACGGGTGGGGGTCTGAGGTGGGGTGGAGCTGGGTAATGTCATCAGCTCCTCCTGCCTGGCTGGGGACAGGCCTTGAGAATAGAGCTGAGCAGAGATGAGCCGCGTAGCTCTGCGCTGCGTCTTGGGGGCTTGGGGCTTGGCTCGTGGGTACGGGGGTAGCATGATGCTGAGGCAGGCTGGAGGGGCAGCCTGGTGGGTGTGGCCTCTCTCTCTTTCTGAGAACTGCTGCTGCTATTACTCCCCAGACTTTACATAATTCTGGCCCGGCTCCCTCATTATGTCATGCACCGAGTGGAGTCTAGGTCACTGCGGTCGGTCGGGGCAGAACAGACCTCTGGCTCCCCTGGCACGGGGCCGGCTGCAGTCCCAGCCCCAGGTCCTTTGGGCAGCTCAGGCACCGCAGCCCTGCAGGGGGCTGTGGCTGAGGAGTGATGGAGCGCTGTGCTTTGAGCCCCGTCTCCCCAGAACTGGGGGTTCTCCCCCCGGAGCTCAGGCCTCAGCAGGAGGAGGCTCAGCAGAGGAGAGCAAGTCCCTCCTGCCATGCTGCTTCTCTGAACCTCAGGTTCCTACACTGTAAAATGGGGACAAAGACACCCAAGTTTGCAGGGACGTGTGACCTCAGTGGGCTCACAAGGGAGGCAGATCAGGTGCGTAGTAGGAGATGTTTGGGGGACAGAGACCAGGCATGTCCCAGACAGGGGCAGTCAGAGCAACGTGCCCCTTGGAGTCACGTGGGGCTGCCTGGGCCCGAGCCATGTGGTCTCACCTCCTTCTTGAAGTCTCCCATCCTTCCCCCATCCTAGACTCTGCCCCCGATCTCACAGAGGATCAGAATAGGGTCGTGCCCCCTCGGAGGCTCGCAGCAGGGTGTGGTGGTCACGCAGCCCAGGGTGGCAATGCCAGAAATGGAACCAGACCCCGTAAGTCCCAGGCCAAGGCCTTTTCTGAGGTGTGAGGTGTCTGCAAGCCGGGAGGTTCGGATCAGAGAGCACGCCTCTGCCTTTTCACACACATCTGATTTCCCCACCATGTTTTCCTTTTGGGAAAACAGTTTCGCTTTGCGGTTATTAGGAAACTTCACCAAGAGGGACCACGGTTCTCGTCCCCTAGCTTCTGAGAACAGGCACTGGGCCCTCTCCAGTGTCACCCCATGTAATCCTCATAAGAACACTTAGATTATGGGTGACTGCCCCCATTTTGCAGGGGAGGAAACGGCGGCCCTATGTCACACAGTTAGCAAGTGGGGCTGGGAGTTCAGGCCCAGATCTGTGCAAGGCTCTCACCTTTCCTTCACACATGCCGCCTTCTTCAGGAGCTCTGGGTATCGGGGACCCTCCTGACCCCCACAGCTCCATCCCGGTGGGGCCTGAGCTGTGAGGGTAGGTAGAGAGCCGGTCCAGAGCTGCTGGGGTGTTTGGCCCTGGGTTCCCAGGGACCTAACCACCAGGGAGAGTGGGAAGGTGTTTCAGTTATGGGGAGCAGGGAGGGACAGGGCTTGTAACCCTCTACCTCGTGTCGGGTAATATGCTTGACTCGGTGTTTACTGGGGGTGGGAGAAGGTGGGGAGAAGAATGTGCCCCCCCTTGTTTCTAGAGCTACGAAATTCTTGTTAGATCTTTAAATTTTATGTAAATTCTTCTTTTTCTCCTCGGAAAGGTGGGGTATCATATTTTAATTAGTGGTGGTGTCAAAGGAGGGCTAGATTAATTATTGGAAATCCTGCATTCCAGATGGTTTTAATTTTCACAGCAGGGCACCAGGGTATACATTTTTAAGGTGTTTTTTTTTTTTTTATTAAAATCATACCTAGTGTATTTTAGGGGCACTGAGGTCCGCTCTTTGTGGCTCCAAGGATACTGTATTTAGGGCTATGATTTTTTGTTATGGAGAAGCAAGTCCCTTGTCACTGAATTAAAATTTTGTGGGTGAGGGAGGGGCAGGTGCTGGGAAGCTAAGGGTCAGGGATGGGTGGGTGAGCATGGGGGAGGGGATCATAAGCAAAAAGAAGGGGGAGGGGGAAGGAGGCGGGAGGGGTGCTCCAGGCATGGGGATTCCAGACCAGAGAGGAAGGCGAGCTCAGAGTGTGCATGGCCTCCCGAAGTCACACAGCAGCCTACTGGAGAGGAAGTATGGACTGGCAGAGGGACAGGGAGCGGTCTGGATGCAGCGTGCCTAGTCAAGGGACAGTCATCCTTGGACCATTCGATGTCGTTGTTCAGTCGGGGCTTTGGGAGGTCAGCTCTGGACTCCCCCATCCTGAGAGAGGGTGGATGGTTTAGCGTGAGGTCTCCTCTCCAGGACCAGGGGGTACTGGGTCCTGATGGGGACTTATGGGGTCCTGAGAGTTAGTTACTGTACAGCTTGGGTGACCTTCATTGAGGAAAGTGACACATCCGAGGATGGCCTCCCTTCTGCAGGGGCCTGATCCTCTCTGCCTGGGCATTCCCCACTTCAAGTGGCAAAGGTATGGAGTGGGGAGGGGCAGTAGCAGGGGTCGCAGACCTTTGCCTGGAGGAAGGGGCCTCTGAACTAAGTTTTGGAGGAAGTAGATGTCCCCCAGGGTAGGTTGGGTGCGTGTGTGAGTGGATGAGCATGTGTGTGTGTCCGTGTGATCTCACCTGCATCTGTCTGTCTGTCCCTTCATTCTGGAGACCATTCTGGAATAATCCCTGAGGTGATCTGTATGGCTCCCTGTCCTGCTTTTGGGAATGGAGTTGAGGGGTTGGGGAAGGGAACCAATGAGAGGGAGACCCCGGAATTTAGCCACAAGGGACAGAGCTCCCCTCTGACTGGAGCCATCTGGGTCCCAAGGGGAGTCAGGAGAGCCTGGGGGTGGGGCACAGGTGGCCACAGCTTTCATCTCCCTGCCCCCCAGATGCTGGTCTAACGGGACCAGCAGGGGCTTCCACCATGCCTGATTTTGGGGCCCCGAGGGTCCAGGGACAGGGTCCAGGATCGTGTCGCCGAGCCTTTAGGTCAAAGCCATTGCCCTGGTAAAAAAGCATGTCTTGTCCTCTTTCTGCCTTTCGAAGCCCAGCTCCTAGTGGAGACTGACACCTTCGGTAGTCAAGTCCGGATCAAGGGCAAGGAGACGGAGTTCTACCTGTGTATGAACCGGAAAGGCAAGCTCGTGGGGAAGGTGAGTGATGCTCCGGAATCCCGGGCAACTTGGGCGGGTCCCCTGTGGCAGCTGGACAGCGGGGACAGTGCGCCGGGCCCTTGTCAGCCCCGCACGGAGGACAGGCCCAGTGAGAGTGTGCGGTGTGCGTCCCACTGTCATCTCTCCCTCTCAGCCCCTTCTCTGTCCCCGGGCCCCTCCCGCAGGCTGTGACGTTGGGGAGAATGCTCAGCTCGCTCCTGGTGGATGGGCAGCGCCGGCTGACTCGGTGGTGGGAGGCCTTCGGGGACGGGGGGCTCTGGGGCTCCTCTCCGGCCTGTGTGTACCTGATGTCTGGGAACGGGGGAGCCGCAGCTCAGGGCTGGGCTGCAGCCCTGTTTTAACAATCGCCAGGCGTTTACAGAGCGAGCGGCAGCGCCTCCAGACCCTGGCGGCCTCGTCAGCGCTGGGCCTCACGGTTCTAGCATTTCAGGAAGATTTTATTACTTTGGAACGGGCAAGAGAGCTGCATGTAACAAATTAGGGCGGGGGTGGGGGTGCGGTCGGGTGGACCCACGTGCCAGGGACGTTGAGCCTCTACCCATGCTGCTTCTCGGTGCCCCCCCTTTTCCTGGGTGTGTGTGTTTGTGAAGTTCACACACTCTCTGCCTTTGGGTGTTCAGTGGAAGGTGGTACTGGCTGTAGCTCTGTGTTGGACCATGCCTCTGGGCCCCTCCTCACCCCCATATCTAGCTTGAATAGTGGCGGGGTGGGGGGTTGCGGGGGCCTGCTGGACAGGTGAAGTGGGGTGAGGTGGAGAGCAGCCCAATTCCAAGGAGGGTGGCCTCTCCTGTTTGGGGGCAAGGTCCTGGCTGATGATTTACATTTATTATACCTTGGGGGTGGGGAATGACCCCAGCCTTGTTTAAGCCATGTTTTTGATTTCCTGAACCCCCAACTCTCATCCCTCTTCCCCTCTGCCGTATCCCAGTGACTGGGGAGGCCCGGGACCTGAGCCAGGGCATGGTTGCTTGTAGCTTGTTAATAATAAAGGACCGCTGGCCTCCGTTAATTGAGCACCTACTTCCTGCCAGGCACTGAGCAGAAATGCTCCCAAATAATCCCAGGAGGTTGGTACCACTGCCACCCCCATTTCACAGATGTGGAAGCTGAGGCGTGGCCACTCCCGGGCATCTGTCCCAGGTCCCACACTAGAGCTGGGCAGGACGCAAAGCCCAGTTTGGAAGGCAAAGATTCCAGTCACGCTGCCCACACCAACTGCAGCCTCTCAAAGAGCAAAATAATAGTAATTGCATAGCGGGATGATGAGTGGTTTTAATTAGTGATTCACTTTCCGCGGCCGGCGAGGGGTCTGGGGCAGGGGCGGCGGCGGTGGGCGCGGGTCCCCTGGCCTGGCCGTGCGCTTCCTGGGGCGGCGTGGCCGCCCCGCGTCAGGCGCTTTGTTCTCCTGCCCGGCTGGGCCGCCTCCCAGGCCCGACCTGCTCACAGTTGGAGGCTCGGCCCTCTTTTCTCTCCCGTTTAAAGGAGGGGTGCGCGCAGCCCGCTGTGTCCCGTGCGCCCCTCCCTCGCGTCTGTGCGATTCCCGGCATCCCGACCCCAGGAGGGCCGTCCTGGGGTCAAAAGAGCAGCCCCGTCCCCTCGGGCCGCTCCCCGCCGCCGGCCGCCCTGGGCCCGCCGGCTGGCCGCTGAGTCACCGCTTCCACAGGAGCCGGCTCCGATTTCTGCCCCCTCGGCCTCTCTCCCGTCATTAATATTGGGGAAGGTTCAGCTGGCGGCGGGGCCAGGCGCAGCCCAGGGAGGCCCGCCCCCTCGCAGTGTCCCCATCATCCCCTTCCAGGTTGCTGCCTTCCGCACTGGCCTAGGGGGCTCCCAGGTCGTCCCCAAAACTACCTGCCCAGACTTGCCCAGAGCCGGTTTCCCTGCTGGCCTCTGCCCAGCCCAGTGCCCCTCACTTTCTCTGGCTCCTGCGACTGGAAGCCCCCAGCCCTTGGAGCACCCCTAGGCTCCACAATACCCTCCCTCCCCAAGTCCTGCCTCTGCTCTGGCTTCAGACCTCCGGGAATTGCTGCCTCGGGCCTGAGCGAGCTCCCAGCCCCAGGCCCCGCTGCCCACTCTCAGCTTTCTAAATCACAGAAGTGACCAGGTCTCCCGTGCCCTCCAGCCCTTGCCCAGCTGAGACCCCAGGCCCTGGTCCTCAGCACTGACTGGACGCATGCATGGCACAGCCAAGCTCCGCTCCGTGGAGGCTTTGTACTTGCTGTACCCTGCGCCGGGCCTGCCCTTCGTCCATCTGCCCTGTGTCCTGGCTCGTCCTCCAGCAGCCTGCCTGCCCCCTCCATCGGTGAACCCACCTGGGAGCCCCTCGCACAGCGCTCTGTTGGCGGCCTGCTGACCCGGCTATCTTTGTGCTTACACCAGTGGGAGCTCATGGAGGGCCGATTCGGGATGCTTCCATCCATGCTCCGCGTACCTGCCCTAAGGGCTGCAAGGACACCAGAGAAATAGAAATATGATTCATGCTTTCTGAGGATTGACTTTAACCTATCGCCAGAATTATCCACGTCAGGCCAGGAAGTCAGAGGGCCCTGACCTCGCTGTGCCTCAGTGTCCTCCCCTGTACAATGGGCAGGATAATGCTGGCATGGACAGGCACTTACATGTCAGTTCCCTTCCCCTTGGAAGCCAGGTCACCAGGTCACTCCTTCACCTGTGGGGGCCCCTCTGGCCTCAGCTTAGGCTCTAGCTCCTTTGGAGTGGCTCAACAGGATGGATTTCTTGGGCAGTCTTGACCCTGGGTGCCAACTTTGCACGTATCTGGGCATCGCTGGGCACACCGTGGCGCTCCCAAGCAGCGCCCTTTCAGGCGCTCCAGGCCCTTGACTACAACTACTTCCTCTGGCACATTGGACCAACCATGTGTCAGAGCCATGCCCTGCACCCTGCCTGCTCAGGCAGCCCCTCTCCCTGCCTCCCCTCGGGCCCCCATGTCTGTCTGACCCAGGAGGCAGTGCTGCCTTTTGTTCCATCCACAGTTGTTGAGTGTGGAGCACTGTGTACAAGGCATCTTGTACCTAGCGCTCTGCAGACTTAACCCAGATCGATGGTTTTTAACTGCTCCCTCTTGTGTCATCTCTGGGGCAGCAGAGGCCCCAGGCACTTTGAGGGCAGGGGGGTTTCCCTGCCCACCACCACACCTTTGTGAAGACTGCTTTGCTTGTAAGCAACTGAAACCCAACTCAAAATGCCTATGGCAAAAAAGGAAAATATATATATATATATATATATATATATATATATATATATATATATATATATATATTTTTTTTTTTTTTTTTTTTTTTTTTTTTTTTTTTTTTTTTTTTTTTTTTTTGCTAAAACTGTAACTAAAAATGTCCAGGGGGTCATTCTGGTTTCAATAAGATTGGACCCAGGGGCCAAGCGATGCCATCAGGATTCAGTGTTCACATCAAGTGTAGAAGGAATGGCCTCTAGTTTGGAAAGGAGGTGGTCAGAGGAGATAGTGATGGAGAGATGCTCAAATTCCGAATGACTGAGGTCCTGGGATGGGGTAGTGGTCACTTATGCTCTAAAGACTGATGGCCGCCTTGCCTGAACCAATTGAATCTCCACTCCTGGGGTTTGCCCCCACCACAGGTATTTTTAAATCCCTGCAGGTGACAGCAGGGTCACAGAGGTCAGCAGGAGCAGGGGTGAGGGTCAAGGAAGGCCAGTTACAGCCCACACTGGCATCTTAGCCTCTGTGTCTGAGTTCCTGGTGGGGAACGCGTGACCTCCCTCGACCTCACGATTCCTCCCAGGGACTCCTGAGCTCTCCTGTGTCGGGAATTTCAGCCTGAGTCCCAGCTCCCAGGTGTGTATGAGCATGTGCCCCCTTGCACATCCAAGACCTTGCTTCATGCCCACGTGGCACTGTGGGCCTGGGGAGTTGAGGCGTTTTGATGGGCAGCACCCACCCTACCATGCCCTTTCGCCTTGTGGATGTGTCTGAAACTAGACAGAGGAGGAGTGAGCTGCAGTGGCAAATGCAGAGGTTCAAATCCTGGCTCGGCCACTTACAAGCTCCATGACCTTGGACAAGCCCTTCTGCCTCTTTGAACTGTTTTGTTCCTACCAGGTAGGGTCTACCTCGGTGAGTTAAGAGGATTAAGTGAAATCATGGGTGTGGAAGTGTCTGGCCTCTGGTTGGCAATTACTAAATGCTGAATGAATGAATGAGTGAGTGAGTAGGGAGGCCACGGGGGCCAGGCCGACAGTTCCAGCCCTTTGGTGCTCTGTCCCCTTCTCAGCACACCCCCAGGAGGGGCCTCGCCTAGCTCGTGACTGTCTCTGAGACATCAATAAGGGACACAGGAGGCAGAATCTATTTTCTTTTAGAGGAAAACCCTTTCCTGGGTCACCCCTACCACTCCTATCACAGCAGAACTCACATCCGCTCAACCACAAATGCCCTGGGCCCCCTTGTCTCGGGCCGAGGCCTGCGCTGAGCCCCGAGAGCCACTGAGAGGCAGTCCCGACTTCCCGATAACTCTTGGACTGAAGAGGAGGCAGGCAGATACGGAATGGCTCTGCTGGGTGCCAAGGGAGTGCCGAAGATGGAGTATGTGAGTCCAATAAAGCCTGATGCTTGGATGGATTCTTGAAAGAAGAGGAGGCTGTCCCCAGGGAGATAGGTGGCAGTCAGGGGAGGCTTCCCGGAGGAGGCAGTTACTGAACTGCCCCTTAAAGGATGAAAGCAGTTTTCCAGGCAGGTATTCTGGGGTGAGGAAACAGCCCGGTGTGGCCTTTGTTCCATTTGCTCCGACTGTTCCATTGAGACCAGCCAAGGGATCTGGAGTCAGGTTGGATAGGCAGCTTCCAGAATTATCCATGGGGGACCCAGAGCCCAGACACCACTTTCCTCTCCCCCCACCCCCAGCCTGTATGCTCTGCCTTTTCTGACTGCTAACCCTGCCCACACTGCCCAGCGTATGTCTCCCAGACCCTCCTTCCAGCCCCCACCCCTGCCTGCCCTGCAGCCTCCTCGAAAGATCTCATCCTCCAGAGAATGTTTTCTTACCCTGCCTGTCCCTTTCTGCAAAGTTCAGCACTTTGTCTGCAGCGCCCAAGCTTGCCCTCCGCTCAAAGGTGAACGTTCCTGGAAGCTCCAGCCCGTTTTCCACTTCAAACAAAAGGCTGGAACTCGCACCTCAGTCTCCACGCACGGCCAGACCGCTGGGCTTCCAACTTGGCCGGGCGTCCGTCCGGAACGAGGAGTGGGCCCGGCCTAAATTTGGAGATGTTAGCTGGAAACTCGAGGCTGCGAATCCAGGCCTTCCAACTCTGTGTGTTTCTCACTCTTCCGCATGGAGCAATTGGGCTGTCTCAGGCAGGAGGTTCAAAGCCTGCCCCCAGCCACCTTTGTCCAGGTCAGACCCGAGGCAGGAAGTCAGACCAGCCAAACCACCGAGCCTTCAGAAAGCATTCAGCGAGTCCCTACTGTGTGCCAGGCTCCCTGACAAACGCCAGTCCTCACACCACTTCTGTGACGCAGGGGTCACCGCTTCTGTTTGGGAAGGCAAGGATCCGGAGGTTTAGAGAGTGGAATTCAACTTAAGGTCACAGCAGGAAGCGTTAGAGTTGGCTCGTTTCTGAGTCCGAGGCCCGTGCTCCCTGCCTGGCAGCGCCTCCCAGCCAGTTCGCGCATCGCTCCGGAGCCTCCAATTTCAGGAGCGAGGGGGGGCTTCAGAGCTTGATCATGCTGAAACCCTAGGTAGGGGGGCTTCACCCCTCTTCACATCGACATTAAAGTGTGTCACCTTCCACCTAAAATGTGATTTACACTTAACTCCGTAACGGTGCAGTGGAGCGGCTGCCTTCATGTCAAGGTCTGTGCACGTCTGTCGGGGGATAGAACAGTCTCAGCTGGTCTAAAGGAAATGTGATATTCCTGGTCCACGGGACGGTGAGGCAGCTGGAGCTTCAGGTGCAGCTGGGTCCAGACGCTAAAGGATGGGGCGAGGACTTGGTTTCTCCCAGCCTCCTCCTCTTGGCTTTGCTTCCTCCATGCTGGCTTTGTTGTCAGCCAGGATTTCCCCTCTTGGTGGCAACGTGGCTGCCTTCGCTTGGGCCTTTCATGTTCCGCGAGTTTACATTGGCCTGTGTTTGGGGGCACTGTGTATACGAGGGTCTGGAGGAACACTGATCGGATGGCTCGGGTCCCGTGTCCATCTCTGCACCAGTCACAGGAGAGGATGTTTTGATTGGCTAGGTCTGGTGGAACCCCCTGGTTGCAGTGTGGAGAGTCAGAAAGGGATGGATTTCTGAAGGTTCCCAGGATGATGTGGGGGGCTGCCGCCTCCTTGGCGGGTGGGGAAGGATATAGGGACCAATAGGACGTGTCCACGCCACCGATCCAGGAAGTGAAATTGCTAAGGCCAAAGCCTGGGTCAAGCCCTCTCTGCTCTGCTGCCCCAAGCCTCGGCCACCGGCCCACGCCCTCCCTGCATACTCGCAGTCGTGCCCCTGGCACCCGCCTTTCTCCTCCTCACCTCTTCCCCTCTCTTCCCCTGCAGCCCGATGGCACCAGCAAGGAGTGTGTGTTCATCGAGAAGGTCCTGGAGAACAACTACACAGCCCTGATGTCAGCCAAGTACTCCGGCTGGTACGTGGGCTTCACCAAGAAGGGGCGGCCGAGGAAGGGTCCCAAGACCCGGGAGAACCAGCAGGACGTGCACTTCATGAAGCGCTACCCCAAGGGGCAGGCGGAGCTGCAGAAGCCCTTCAAGTACACCACGGTGACCAAGCGGTCGCGGCGCATCCGCCCCACGCACCCCGGCTAGGCCGCCTGGCCGCGGTGCCCTCCGGGGGGCCGCCGGCCCACACTCACAGAGAACTGCATCAGAGGAATATTTTTACATGAAAAATAAGGAAGAAGCTCTATTTTTGTACATTGTGTTTAAAAGAAGACAAAAAAACTGAACCCAAACTCTTGGGGGAGGGGGAGCGATAAGGATTTTATTGTTGACTTGAAACCCCCCGGTGACAAAAGCCTCACGCAAAGGGACTGTTGTCAACGCACAGGTGCTTGTCTCTCTCCAGGAACAGACAACTCTAAACTCGTCCCCAGAGGAGGACTTGAATGAGGAAAACGACACTCTGAGAAACCAAAGTCCTGTTTCCCAAAGGTTCTGAAAGCAAAAGAAAAACAAAAAAAGAAGAAAAAACCCCCCCACAAAAATATAAATAAAAGAAAAATAAAAACAAAGAGAAAGTAGCGCCCACCCCACCTCCACCCCAACAAACTCCCCCTCTTTCCCAGTCCCCCGTCCCTGTCCCCAACTCCAACAAAAATCGCTCTCTGGTTTGCAGTCATTTATTTATTGTCCGCTGCAAGCTGTCCCGAGACACCGCGCAGGGAAGGCGTGCCCCTCGGATTCTCGGCGCCTCGACCTCCGACGACAGACGGCCTCGTCCAATCATGGTGACCCTGCATTGCTCGCAGTTCTGGAGGATGCTGCTATCGACCTTCCGTGACTCACGTGACCTAGCACACCAATGATAAGGGAATATTTTAAAACCAGCTATATTATATATATTATATATATAAGCTATTTATTTCACCTCTCTGTATATTGCAGTTTCATGACCCAAGTATTACTGCCTCAACCATTAAAAACAATCGACAAATTATTTAAAACACCAGGAGGCATTGAGTGGTGGTCTGGGGCAGGGTGCCCCCATTGTGTTGGTTTCTTTTTTGGTCTGTGGTCTTTGGGCTGAGAGCGGGGGTGTTGCTGGCTCACTCACTCATTCATTCATTCATTCATTCATTCATTGAACACCTGCTATGCTCCAGGCACTGAGAATGCTTCAGCCTTGAACAAAGCAGATGGAGACCCCTGCCTTCAGAGAGATTACCTTCTAATGAGTCACTGCTTCGATGACAGATTCAGTGATACGGTCGCATGCACGTGCTCTCACATACATTCACTCAGCATCTCTTATGTGCCGAGTGACTATTGAGGGCACTGGGGAATTATTAAAGAACCCAAGCAGAGATCACCCCAGCCCTCAGGGAGCTTCTCTCACCGTAGCGCACGGCTTCATTCATGGATTGATTGATGGGTTCGCTTATTCAGCCAATGTTTACGAAGCACTTACTAAGTGCCAGACACTCTTTTAGGCACTGGGAATTCATCAGAATACAAAACAGAACCCCCCCCCCCAAAAAAAAAATCATGCCTCATGGGGCTTGCAGTCTAGGGATTACTCACTGAGTCGTGTGGGGAGTCCAGCTCTGACTTCTGCCAGGCACAGGCTGAACGGGGCAGCGATGGTCCCCGCTCGTCCCCTTCTCGTGTTGGAGAAATCAGAGGGCAGGAGAAACACTCCTCAGACTCTCAGGGGTGAGAGAGTACGTGTATGTGACCATGTGACTGAGTCAATCATTAAATCAGTGACTCGTTAGAAGGTCATCTCTCCATCTGCTTTGTTTAAGGCCGGAGCGCAAGGAGCTTGCCTAGTGCCGTGTCCTTGACTCTAGGGCTGGCCCTTCGGGGTCTTTTTCCCATCCAGGGTGCCCCAGGATGTTGGGGAGAAGCTGGTCGGCAGATTGGGCAGGAGGTTGAGGTGGAAGGAGCCTCCTTGGAGGCCCCGCTGCTGTCACCTCTCTCCTTTGAAAATTCCTCCTGCCAAGACTGTCCAGGAGAGGTCCCCCATGAGGCCCTGTGGGGAGAGGGGGGACGGGACAGGTGGACAGGGCAGGAGTACCTTCTCTACTGAGGGCTCCTGGCTGCAGATGGGGCTCAGCTGCCTCTGAGCCGTGTGCCCCCTCTCAGAGCCCGGGCCAGCCACCTCTGTTGGTTCTGTCCTGATTCTGCTTTGGGAAGGGTTCTCTCTTCATCTGGTGCCCTGTCCCACGTGTGTGTCACAGCACGTCTCCTGACGGCTTCAGTGCATAATCTCATTGTGACCTCAGGACAACCTGGGGGGAAGATACGGCCATCATCCCTGTTTTAAGGGGAGACTGGAGCTCAGAAATGTGAAATTGCTTCCCCAAGGTCATAGAATAAGCGAATGGTGGGGCCATATCCAAATCCTAGACTCTCCAGGATTGCAGTAGCTGCCACCTGGTCAGTGCCTACTGTGTGTCAGCCCCCGCTCGGTGCTCTGCAAGCACCCACCTAACGTCCCTGTGTGGGACAGGGGCACTCCTGACCACATTTGGCAGATAAACAGACAGGCTCAGAGAGATGATGGGGGTGCCCAGGGCCTCAATGAGCAGGTGACTGAGCCTGAGACCCTTGGTGATGATCATGGCAATCGTGGTGGTTGCTTATTGAGCACCTGTCATGTGTTGGTTCCTTTCACACGCTATTATTTTACTTAATTTAGACAATAACCCTGTGAGGTGGGTGTGTGCTACGTTTTGCACTGGAAGTTTTGGAAAGGTCAAATGACCTTTCCAAAGCAATCCAAGGGAGGAGGTTGTGAATCCGGAATTCCATCCATCATTCATTCATTCTGCAGTAAACATGTGACGAGTTTACTCTGTGCTGATGCTATTCCAGCTGCTGGAGAAGCAGCAGTGACCTGAGCAGAGCCCCCGCCCTCGTGGACTTACTTTCCCTTGGGAAAGGGTGACAATAAACCCAATAGGTGCAAGCTGTCATGTCAGATCATGGTAACTCATAAGGAAAAGTAAAATAGGGTGAGGGGACAGAGGGTGATGGGGCACCTATTTTAGATAGGGTGGTCAGGCAAAGCTTCGGGAGGGGGGACCCATGCCAACACCAAGCAGGAGAGCATTCCAGACAGAGGGGACAGAGAGTACGAAGGCCTGGAGGCCTGCCCCAGGATACGGAGGGGCCGGTGGGGCTATTGGGGAGTGAATGGCACAGGGGGGCAGAGTTTTGGAGGTGGCTGGACCACGGACCACGACTGAAGCATTTATTCGGCGTGAGCTAGAGATCCCCACGTGACGTGCCTTACTCTTTAAAAGGACCGCCCTGGAGACTGTGTGGCGAAGGACAGGCAGATCCCAGGCTTGGGATGCCTGATGTGATGGTGTGACCTGTGCTCTCCCCACCACCTGTGCTCCTCCTGCTGCCGGCTCTGCCTGGCCCCCCGCCCTCCAGCACGTCCCGGGCCTTGGCCTTGGCCTTGGCCTTAGCCTCAGACTGCCAGCACCTCCCATACCCAACGCCTTGCCTTTGCTCCACCCAGGGGCCATGGACCTGGTGGCGGTTTCCTTTTCCTGCCCCTCTGGAGACCCCCTGACTTTGGAAGATGTCGGCCCAGCTTCTGCTTACTTTAGCCAGAGCTTTTTGGACGTTTCCCGAGTTATGCGCAGTGGACGGCGGGAAGATTTCCCACCGTGGATGGTGTCTTCTTAGGACACTCGCTTGAGCTGACTGAGCGTTTGCACAGTAACAGCTGAGGTGGGAACCCCAGGAATAACAGCCACTTGGAGCACCCACTGCGCAGCAAGCACAGCCTTTTCGGATTTGCCCACCGGTTAGTGTCACTTGGTGGCGCAGGTTGGAGCAGTGGAGTCCTTGCTCCTGAGGTTACACAACGGGTAAACCGGAGCTGGGATTTGAATTCTGGTCTGTCCGTGTGGCTTGATCAAGCTGGGAGGCTTGCAGTTGTCGGCATCTGTCCGGGGTCTCAGTCTTTCCTTTCCAACCCCCCTGACCCAGCGGTGGTGTTTAGCATCTTAGCCCACCAGAGAGAGGAGGCAGGTACGCCCCACTTCTGGGGGCCTAATAACAGCCCTTCCCCTTCTGGATCCTCCCCAGAATGTCAGCGTCACAGAGGGCATGGGGATCTAGGACATCCGGTGCCACTTTGCCAGCTGTGTGACCTTGGGCACGTCACATACTTTCTATGAGGGGTATTTTTCATCATCAAGTTGTTCTCACCTTGCTGGGCCAATGTAGTGTTCAGAAGAGCTGGCAGAGCAAATAGCTGGGGGTGATTCCTGCCCAGGAAGAGCTGGGGGACCCGTGAGGGGTTTTATCCTGTCCGTTTTCTCTCCCCATCTCCCTCTACCCTCATTACTTCAGAGAGGTAGCAACCAAGACCCGGATGGGGAAGTGACTTGCTCCAGAGCACCCTGCAAGTTAATGACAGAACCTGTTAGATGACCAATGACTAGTGATGATAGAGACAGTAAACAGGGTGGGATGTGGCAAAAGGAGGTGAGTCAGGGCTCTTCCAGGGAGTTCAGGACCAGGGAGCCCCTCCAGTGGCCAGCCACGTCCCTGTTAGCATCGTCCCAAATTTGCTTCTCTGACCCAAAGAAGCCAAGTGCAGCGAGGAGAGAGCTGAGGTCTCTTGGTCCCAGACCCTCACCTACTGTGTCCCCTCACCCTCACCCTCTGTCCCCCACGCCTGCAGTGGTGCTGCGTGACTGAGTGCCACGAATGAGCAAAGACGGGGCTCTTGTCCTAACATTTCAACGGGCCAGCAGGCAAGAATGGGGGGACTGGCCCCGGTGTCGGGGAGAGACGCGGGTTTGGGTGGGTGAGGAGGACATGACAACTAGGAGGGACTGTGTCTGGGATATTCTTGTCCACCAGGTAAGCCATGGGGCGAGGGGGACGAACGGCGGGGCTGCGTGCAGGAGGCAGGGCAGTGCCCTCCTGGCTGTCAGCCCAGCTGGAGCCTAACAAGCTGGGCCTGTGATGCCCGGGGCCTGAAAGCCCCATAAACTGGCAGAACACTCCCTCCGCAGCCAGCCACAGGACTGGGGCTCCCGAGGAAACAATAGTGAATTAGGTGTTAAAGATGTGAGGGCCGCTCCCCAACCATGCAATTAGGTAGCAGGTCTGTTACAAACATTAGGCGGGGAGTCGGGGACCAGATGGCGGCAGGGCTGGCCCTTGCCGTCCTGTCCGGAACCGCCTGGCTTCCTGGCTGAGGTTTCCAGCTCTGGCGAGGAGGAGCGGGTGGCAGGTAGGCCCGGTGTGTGGCCCCCCGCAGAGCGGGCGGGCAATTAATCAGACACCCCCCCCCCCCGCCCCCGGGGGCCCTCGCCCGGAACCTAATTAGCACTTGCTAGAATTTCTGCCCAGCGCTTCTGCTCGCAGAGGGAACAACTCTCTCAAGGTCCCAGCCTCCCAGGCTGACCACTCTGCAGCTGCAGGCCCCTGTGTCACCCTCTGGGGTGGGCACGGACTCCAGAAAAACACAAAGGGGCCAGCGGACGATTTGTGATTTCGGAAGAGGTGGGACAACTTGGTTGGCAAAAATGGGGGAGGCGATGTTACTGGGGGGGGCTCACCTCGGGTTTCTGTTTGCTAGGCAGGCTGGGGGCCCTGGCTGATGGACACTGATGATGGGGGTAGCTCTGGGGGCCACCTCAGACTCAGGCATGGTTCCATTCCCCCATCAGCTTTCACCTCATGGTTTTAGCCACCATTGAGGATCGCGGCCTAACTTAGTGGTTCCCAACCGGGCTGACTTTGTCCCCCAGGGACACTTGGCAGTACGTGGACATTTTTCTGGTTGTCAAAACTGGGGGCCTGCTACTGGCTTCTAGTGGGTGGAGTCCAGGGATGTTCCGGACATCTTACAATGTACGGGACAGTCCACGGCGAATAATGATCTGGTCCAAAACGTCAACTGTGCGGAGGCATTTCTTCAGGAGGATGGCGAAAGGGTGATTTTCTAATTTTATCTTTATTTTCTGCATTTATTGACTGGGGTTCTTCTATAAACGAGAACTTAACCCCATCAACTGTTCAGTTACCCCAGGAGAGGATTCACATAGGAAAGACGAGTGCCCCATTCTTTGTTTCCCAGTTTTCAGAACGGGTAGTGAACCAGCGTTCTCCAAAGACGACCGATGCATGTTTTAGTATCACTGTGGGAATTTTAAAAAATGTATTCGGTGTCTTTCAAACCGTGGCAGTAATTATTCTTTGTGAAGTTCAGGTTCTTCCATCTTTGGCCCATGAAGACTCCTTCCGGTGGCTCCTGTATCCTTTTGTCATCATCCTAGTGTTCTGATGGCTTCTTTGCTCCCTGGTTCATCTTGTACCTTTTTCACCCCCAACCTGGGATCGGCTCTTTCTCCCAGAGTCCTGGTTCCTGTTCATGGAGGATGTCAGGGCTGATTGAGAGTTTAAAGAGATGATTCCTACAAAGCTCCTAACACGGTACCTGGGACATAGTAAGTGCTCATCTAATGACGTTGCGGGCAAAAATCAACTCCTCCAAGTGGCTTTCCCCAGCCTCCCGTGCATCCTGACGCTTTGCTTTCTGTCCCTGCAGATGGTCTGGAGGTGGAGTGCTGAGTGAATGAACATTCCTGTTGGCCAGGGGAGGGCTGCATCCAGTGGCTTTGTTAGGCAGGGGGACCTGCCAGCCAAGACAACATTAGTCCAGTAGAAAGCAGTCAGGATAAGCCCTCCGAGGAGAGGAGTAATTAGCTAATTCAGGAGTCAAGGCCTTGCTTTTGTTTTCACTGTTCATTTTAATCCTACAATAACCTTTGGCCTAAACCTTGGGGCAATTAGTGTCTGGGGTGAAGTGGTGGCGGGTTTGAACTTCTGCCTTCTTCCCCAGGCTGAGTCGATACCTTTGTATTCTATTACAGGTAATTGAAGGAAAAGGGCTTATTTAAGCTAACAAATGATTATTTCCCACAGGAGAGCCTCCATCCCAGTGACCAAATCGGCTCCTCCAGGCAGCCTGTGTCTGTCTGCAACCAAAGCCTGTGTTTTATTGATTGCTTTGTGCTCCCCTTTGCCTCTCCCCTTTGACTTCACAATTCAGTTTAGTAAATGCAATGTAACGGGCACTCCCGAGGCACCCACCCCTCAGACCCGTAGGTCCCAGCACCAATCTGGCCCATCCCAGAAGGCTCTCAGCCTAGTGACAAAGACGGACTCGGAAACAGATGCATTATACATCACACTGCAGTGTGGTAAGAGCAAAGTAGTTCAACAAGTTTAGACAAGGGAGACCATGGTATGGAGTGATCTTTGTGCAGAAGAGTCTAGAAGGGGAAGCAAGCCTAGAGACATTCAAACTACCAGTCATGAGGCTTCTATGGACCAAAGAGCAGTGTGATCCATATGGCCCGAAGGGTAGTTACGTACAAGAATGTGGTAGATTCTCACTACTGAACACAAGTTTGGGGTCATGTACTTTGAAGGAGCTTTGTGTCATCCTCGTCCTCAGAGGGGGAGTCTTGATTCATCCAAGCCAATCGTGCTCATTGCCCTCCCCTTGCCAGTAATTGTCTTAAGAATGGTCATGTGACTATATTCTGCCCAATGAATTATGAGAAGACGTCTGTAGGGTGATGGAGGGGAGGGGATATTACTAGGGGACTCACTTCGGGTTTCTTTTTGCTAGGGAGGCTGGGGGCCCTGGCTGATGGATACTGATGATGGTGGTGGGTACCAAACCTTCCTCAAGCAGCTCTGGGGAAAGTTTCTTAACTCTTAAAAGCAGATACAAAGAGGTCATGATCCCTTCTCTGAGTCTGGAATTTGGCAAGGATGTGATGGCTGGAGCTGTGGTAGCCCTCTAGCAACCACGAGGAGAATTAGCTGCTGCACTGATTGGCATCAAAGAGATGGAAGGAACCTGGGTCCTTGATGCCATATTCAGCTGCTGAATTAAGCCTTATGGGGCCTTCCTGCCTTGACACTTCTCATTGTCTGAAATCACAAAATTTTTTTGTATTTACGTCTCTTTCAGTTGCTTTTTCTATCATGTGTTGCTGAAAGCTTCCCAATGGGTGAAGAGGAGGTAGAATTTGAAGATGAATCATGAAGAGAAGGGATGCAGCCCAGACAAAGGAACTGAGAGAACAGAAAATGTGCATGGGTTGGGGGAGGACAGTAAGAATAAGGAAGGTCTAGTTCTGAGAGGTGAGGTCCCATAGGGGTGAGCCAGGTTAGGAAGCACCCATCCCTCCCCTCTCTGTCCCTTCATTTCCCTTCAGAGGGTTCATGGGCTAACATTGTTTTAACAGTTATGAGTTTATTTCAACCATCAATTTCTATATGCGGCAGAAACATAAATTTTTCTTTCGGTATGTTGAAGCAAACTAGTTGGTAATGTTATAGGTGGTACTGGCCATGGTAGGACTCATGCAGTGAGAAGCAACATGGGCTCGTCGTGCGTGTGTGCGTCATGCCTGCGTGTTGTACTATGTTTGTGTGCTCAGTCTTCTCCCCAGTTATGTGAGACCGGACTTCTGTTCTTTAGGAACCACTGTTGCCTCATTTTATGTGGCTTCCCTGGGAGACACCACGTACATAAATGACCTTCCCTACTCCCACCATGCCCAGTCTCTCCAGGATTATCCCCCAGGATTTGCAAACCATGAAAAGCCCTTGTCTAGTGGCAGAAGCTCTGAGGCATGAGGCCATTGTGCTGTTCCTTCCCCTGCTGAGGACACTGACACGGAGTGAGGGAGGCAGCCATGGGAAGGAGAAAGAGGAGACAAGCCTGGTTCTCGTGATCGATGGAACTTACGTTCTATAAAGTGGCCACGAACCGAATGAGTGACTCGGGAACCATTGTTCCCAGGGGTGATGCAGGCTCCCATGAGCCCCTGGCCACAGCATTTCACCAACTGATCAACAGTCAATCTTGTCGGATCTGTGTTCCTGCTTTGAGACCCCTTATTTGATGTACATTGTTGATTCGTCAACATTGAACTCGTGGCCAACAGCAACGTATCTCAGGCCTAAAGGAATGCCATCCAACACACACATTTTTCTCTCTGAGGTACAGGCACGCCCTCCTAGCCTAGGACACAGACAGCACTTCAGTCCTACCCTTGGGGACCATTTCAACAGTAAAACCACCAACAAAAAACACTAAAATGAGAAAATCATGGCACCAAATAGACCACAAAAAAGACACTTGTTTACAATATGAGAGCCGAAACGAGCAGGGAGTCGCCTTGTTCGACCTTGGGGAGCACGTGTGCCGCGTGAGTCAAGCCTCTCACCACTCTGAGTAGGTCCATGAATGACAAAACGCCGCAGATCCTGATTTGGGGTTACACATACATTTTAGCAAGTAAGCAAATCCACCAATACAGAAGCCATGAAAAGTGAGAATCAGCGTGGACAGATAGATGATGGAGACAGAGAAGAGGTAGCTATGCTAGAGGGGAGGGCGGGAGAGAGCGTGCGAGCACTAGCGTAGCCCTGGTGGCGTCTGAGTCACTGGCTCTAGCTGCCTTCCTGCCCTTTTTGTGGTTTGAGTATTCAGTTTTTGTTTGATTACGGGACATATTTCAAGGTCATGGCTTCATGCTCCCGCCTTTTGTTTTACCCTAAGCTGATTAAGGAGTTTTGTTGTTTGCAACCAAAAGAGTTCTGGCTTTATATGAAGCCCCCGCACACAGTAGGTCCTCAGTGCATGGGGGTCCCTTCTTTCCTGCATGGAATGCACTGAGGCTCGTGTGAGTGTCCCGGGCAGAGGCCTTGGTGAGGAGCCGGGCTGGGTAATCAAAGGCAAATGGAGCCACAGCTTTTCCGCTCCCGCCTGTACCCAGAGCAGCAGCAGTCCCCGCTTGCCACGCTCCAGTACAGATGGAAAAGTCGCTGAGTTACAAACCCCGCTGCAAGCTATTTTTGGTGGCGTTGTGGTGTGTGTGTGTGTGATGTACGCATTGGGATTCTTGGCCACCGCCTCTGTTTGTATCAGCTGTCAGCAAATCAGAGGCGCCATACACGTTTGTCATAATTCATTACATTAATTAACCACGTTCGAGCACTGGGCTCAGGCCAGAGGGGACGCAGGGGAGGGAGGCCTCCACATTGTTGTGTCTGAACCTCCCGGGTCAGAATTTCCACGGTTTGATGGGCTGCCATCGCCTGCACATGTGTCCCCTGACACACGGACCTTGATGAAATCATCGTGTTTACATCTTTGAATATTCTCCACAGATGATGCCCGTGGCGGGATGCCAGAGGCAGAGAGCATCCCTGAACTTGGCTCTGGCGGCCCATCTCTGTACCCAAAAGAGTTTGGAATTACCCTGACGTCTGATACCAAACTGGGCATCCTTCTCTGGCCCATCCCTCTCTGGCCGGTGCCCTGGGCAGACTGCCTGGCTTGGGCTTTCTGCGGGACACTTGGCGCCAGCTGCCCCATCCCCCCTGGTAAGCCGGTGGGGTAGGGGCATTCTCTCTCATGCCCTCCAGTTTGGTGAATGGCATCATCCCCCGGCCCCTCCCCCAGCTGCAGGTAATTCTTGACTCTTCGGGCACGTCCAGTCTGTGTCCGTATCCTGTCGACTCCCCCATACCACCAGTTCTCATGTCCGGGCACTTCTTTAGCGCTACTGTGCACTGCTCCTTCTGGGGGCCACCTCTCACCTGGACCACGGTGAACTGCCTCAGCTCCTGCCTCCTTTGCCCCGTCTCTCCCTTCTGTCTTTCCAGAAAAGTTTTTCTAAATTGCCAAGAGAAGCACACCCCTCTCCTGTTTGCTCCTCCATGCTTTCCCATCAGCTGTGGGATCCTTTAAGGTGGCGTCCAAGGCCCTTCCTGCATGACAGCTCAGGTTCTGTCGCCATGGCTCTGTCCCCAGTTCTACCTGCCTCCATTAGAGAGGCCCGAGGGGACGGGCTTTGGTGCTTACGGGGGTTTGCCAAGCTGTTGCCTCACCCCAGGTCCCCCTCCTCCTGGGGTGCCCCCTGTCTGTCCTCGATACTGTCGCACCCTGTTGCCTTGTCCAGTCCTCCCCCCGCCCCAGTTTTCTTTTCCTGTCTCTCTGAGCCCCTCCCTCGGCTTCTGTGTTCTCTGTGCCTAGCAACCTGTGCCTGCGGCCTCCTCCCAGGGTTCCCTGGGCCTGGAGATGCTTTACCCAGGTGTCAAGAGGTGGTCATGCCTGAGAACTTACGTTCTTCTCCCACCATGCACCATGGCTCCCTTGGCGGTGACTGGCTGTACCGCGGAGTATGAAAGCCCAGTGCCCGTGGCTCCGTTGGCACAAACTCCAGGGGTACCGGTCGCTCCGGAATCTCCCCGCAGGGTCAGGCTGAGGCTGGGCCTTCGCCTCCACCTGCACCCACGCTCGCCTCCTCTGCCTCCCCTCCGGTCCTTCCCTGCCCCCCTCACTGAGAGCACGTCCTTAGGGAACCCACTGCCCTCCGATACTCAGCTCAGAGTCAGCTCTGGGCAGTCTGACCTAAGATAGCTTCCTTCTCACTATTTCTTAGGAAATTACTCAATCATAATCACTGAGATTTATAGAACTCATCGGCAAACATTTTTGGATCAACGATTTCAGACAGTTCTTTGCACAGGTTCTCTCTGCCCTGAGTGCCCTCCCACCGCCGGACCGAGTGCCATTCTCACCTTCTCTGGGAAATGGGGTTACTCTCCTTTGCTCCCCCATTGTGGCCAAGACCTGCTAGGTCTTCATCGTCCTGGCTTCTCTATTCCCAGCCTCCCGTGCACTCAAGCGGGGCAGTGTGACGGCTGCTAGCCAAGGGAATGTGGGTAAGTGAGGTACGTGATTTCCGGGCGAGGCCATAGAATGTTCCATGCAGTTCTTCCTGACGCCTTGCTCTTATTTGTTGGCTGACATGAGGATTCCAGTAGAGGACTCCAGGGAGGCCTGCATCTCATCACGATCACATGGGGCAGAAGCAGCGCCTGCTGTCTTGTTGAGCCACTGAGTCGCTGAGGTTATTTGTTGAAGCAGCTTGCATTGACCGTGCCGACTAATACGCCCAGCATCCTGTGTATAATCCATCTGTTACAGCCATCGCGCTGCATCACGATGGGTGCCTTATCTGCCTCACCCAATGGGCTGGAAGCTCCTTGACATCGCCGAGCCAAGGCTTATGTTCTGCATTTGCTTGTTCAAAGGATGCACGAAAACACTGAGATGCAGCATCAAGTCTGCAGGCCCTGGGGTTGCAGTGGCTGGGTCGGGACCTTTGCTTTCTTTTGTTGCTTGAATCCCTCTGGGCAAGTTCACTTCTCTGAGCATTTCCTGGTCTGTAAAGTGGCACTCATAGAAGTACCTGCTTCTTAGAACAGTCGTGAGGTCATGTGTTTAGCCAGAGCCTGACAGGTAGTGAGCACCCAGTAACTGTAACTCCTGTTAGGGTCACAGCTAATATCTATTATCTCCAGACGCTGAGATTCAGTGAGGTTGCTGGACCACTGAGCAAGGGGCCGAGATGCCTCTTGCATTCAGATCTTCTCCTTTCTGCTACACTTGGAGGAGTAAGTGGAGAGCTTGTCTGTCATCTTGGGCTTTTCCCCTGGAGTTCTGGGTGACAGCCAGTGTTCCCAGTAGCAGTGGTGACCTGGGAGTTTTTAACGCCTTCAGGCACTAAGTTGAGGCAAAAGGCCTGGGTGACCTTCCTGGGGAGAATCCCACATTTGGTTCAATGACCTCTCAGGGTTGAAACATGGCCTGGAACCCCTTATTGAGGGGGAACGGGGAGGTTGTGGGGGGCAGGATTATGTAAGAGCCGCAGGAACGGGCAGCCAGCTTCGCCCCTTCTCCAGGCCCTTCCTTCATCTCTCAATTTGTATCTCTCCTCCTCCTCCTTCAGAAAAACACTCAGCAGTTTTCAAGCCGCTTTGGCAGTCTCTGAGCTTGAATTTCAAGACCCAAGGCCTCAGAGGACGGGAGCCCAGAGGAGGGCGTTTAGCTCGGAGACCCAGACGGCAGGAAGTGCTGGGGTTTCCTGAGGGCTGGGGGAGATAGGCCCCTCCAGGGTTTCCCCAGGCTGCAGGGGAGGGGCCCCAGCTGAAGGCTGACTTCAGTCCCCTGGGAAGCAAGGGCCTGGACCCAGCTGGAGAGAGGAGGCCCACACGGAACGCTGGAGAATTCCAGGGAAGCCTGGCCCAGCTCAGTGAGGGCCCTCAGCAGTTCTGGGGGACACTGCGAAGTGCCTTGCTCTGTGGGGGATGAACCCTACCCCTTTTCTGGTCCCCTCTCCCCTTTCTAAAACACACAGTGCTGTCCCCCGCCTCTCTGCCATTGTCCTGACCTGCCCTGGCTTCCCCTGCACTCACCATGCCCCACGCCCCCTGGCCAATAAGGCCTTGCAGCTGACCCATGGCCTTCACAGCGTCAGGTGGGCTCTCCCCCAGAGACTGCCTGTGGGGAGCAGGTCTTGTCCAGACCCAGGAACGCCTCGAGGGCAGGTCTGTGCCCACTCACCTTACCGTCCATGCGTCAGTGTGTGAATGAGTGATGCACCTGTGAGAGAATGAATGATCCAAATGAACAGAAAAGTAGCTGCTTTGGCTAATGAGTGAATGAGTCCGTGAGTGCGTGAGGACATGAATGAACTGCCCCCGTGGGAGAGAATGGGCGAGCCGGGGGTTCTGGGGTGGTCCCTGCAGCACAAGCCACGGCAGCAGGAGAGGAGGGCTTGGCGGGCTGGGGAAAGGGGCGGCCTCGGCTCATTATCTGGGGAGCCCCAGGCCAAGGGGGCCCTTGCGCCATGCACAGCGCTCCAGCTTCCTCCTGGCTCCTGTGCGCCCTCAGGCTCCATCCTCGGCCGTGCTCAGAGGGGAACCCTCCTGGCCCCCGCCCGTGGGTTTTCTTGGCAGGATCCTCCTTGGAGGCTGTTTCTCTTGGATGGAGCCTCTCCGTGACCCCTCCTCCCCTCCCCAAGTCCCCATAAAATGTTCAAAGTATTTTCTTTTACTCAATAAAGCAAACAAAGGCGAGGGCAGCCCCGAGGCCTGAATCTGCAGCCCCGGGCTTTGCTCAGCTGAGCTCGCAAGCCACCTCCACGCTGGGGTCTCTGGGTCCCCTCCTGCGGGCTCCACTTCGCAGATGGGAAAGCGAGATGCAGAAGGGCCAAGGTCATTCTGCTAAGAGCAGTAGGCAGACAATTGACCTTGGGCCTCTGACTCGGATCTGAGGAGAACCGGCCCCCTCGTAGTAGCACCCATAGGCCTTGGGCTGGGTCCTGGGCAGCCTCTGGGTGAGGGTCTGCAGTTCCTTCTGCCAGAGGCTACAGTATGGCTGGTTCGCCTCGTGGGCAGGATGGCAGCGCCCACGGCCACACGCGTCTTGCATCCCCGCCTGGGGCCCACGGGACCGATGAGACTCGGGTGGGTGTGCAGGGCAGGCCGCATGGCCAAGCCGGCTCTACGTGCCCGGAGCTCGTTACGACCAGCCCCTGTGATGGGCACTTCTCTCCATTTTATAGACGAAGGAAGTAAGGCCTCGAGAGGTGACAGGACTTGTTCAAAATCACTCAGGCGGAGTGGCAGAGCCCGGATGCAAAGTAGCATATGTCAGACTCCAAAGCCCAGGTTCTAACTCGTTCTCCTAGATGGGTGGGTGCAGGTGCAGACGGGTGTCAGGCCTGTAAGGTGCCGGGCTCAGAGTGGGTGCCCCCGACCCCCCGGGCTCCTGCTTTGGGCCCTCCTGCGATTGCAGCTGAAGCCTGCAGAGGCAGTGGGGTTCCTGTCCTGGCAGACGAGTGCACTGTCCCTGCTTAATCAGCTCCTCTCCAAGCCTGAGCACTCGCTTTGGTCTTCTGTGGAGATAGGTGCTCTTCAGCCCCAGGTGTGGGCCGGTCTCCCCTCCGCCTGCCCTAACCCCATAGCCCTGTGGTGGGCGGAGTCAGCTCCTCAGGAAAGGGGGTTCCCTCTAGACGGCCCTGCCCTCCACCCGCCTTTGCATTGCTGGCCCTGGCCGGCCCCCTGGCCCCAGCTCGAGAACAGACACTCGCCCCTCTGCCAAGCACGGAGAGGGAAGGGAAGGGCTGCTGCAGCCCGAGCCAGGAGTCCCAGCCAGGGAACAACATCAAGAGCGCATGGGATGACCGGGGCTGCAGAGGGGCCAGGCCCTAGGCCCAGGGACCCGGGGGCTCGGCGGGGCTGGGACGGGGTGACCTGGAGGTCAAGGGAGGAGCCAGGGGGGGCTCCCTATCCCCGGCTCTGCCAGGGTGCGAAAGTCCTCGGGAGTCTTGAAGCTGCAGCTGGAGGGTAGCACCCAGTGGGAAATAACCTTGACCCCTGGCCCTCTTCTTTAAAGGGCCAGACCTCTTTAAGGGGCATGCTGGGCTGGGCAGGGGCCACGGGCAACCTCAGCCGCTCAGCCCTGGGGTCAGAGCTCAGTGCTTTCCCACAGCTAGTGGGGCTGCCCCTCTTAGAGATGCCTTGCTTCCTCACCATAATGGTGTCCAGCTGGCCCTGCCCCACTTGAGGGGGCCACAGGGTGGGCCCCTCACCTCCCTTGTCCTTTGTATCCAGATGACTTTGGTGAGGGGACCAGGTTGGAGCTATAAGTTGAGACCCCAGACTCCAGCCAGAGCCCTTCCTGACTCAGTTTCCTCTTAGTCTCCCAGGATACTGGCAGGGATGGGTGCTCCTTCTCTTCTGGTGATACCTTCACTCAACCCCCAAATTCCCAGCCCCAGAGCACACCAAACGTCCATGATGCACTTTTTGTGTGTCAGAAACTGGCGTCGTATTAAAGGGACCAGGCGGTCTGAGTTCAGCCCCCCACGCTGCCCACTCCCAGCCATGTCCCAGGTTCCTTGTCCATAAATGGCCTCATCTGCAATACTACCTCAGGGGACTGTTGAAAGATTCCATCGGTTAATGCAGTTAGAGGGACGAGAATAAGTACTCTAGGTGGCAGGCAGGATTCGAACTAAGATCTCGCTGGTGCCCAAGCCTACTCGTTTTCTGTCACCATGTGCCCTGGGTTCGCATGTTCATGGGGAGCTGGTGGTCAGTGAGTGCTGGGGTGGGGGCTAGAGCTGACATCTCACGAGGGTCCTGGGGGGCCAATGACCTTCCCTACCTGGATAGAATCTGCTCCACCCACCCACTAGCCTAATTCCACAGATCCCAAGAAGGATGGACAGCCACGCAGGGTAGAAATGGCCCCAGAACTCCGTAGTGTCTCCCCTTTCCTGGGCCTCAGCGTTCCCCATCTGCAGGTTGGGAAGATCCACAGCCCGCGTGCGTCTCAGCGGAGATGCATTCCTGAGAAGGCGTTGAGGACGCCTCCAGGTTGGAGGACAGGAAAGGGGCCTTCAGGGCCGGCGAAGTGATCTCCGGCAGTGTCCCCGGCCCACAGCTGGGCCTGGTCCTGATCCTGGCCGCCCCCTCTCATGGGCCTTCGGGGACTTCCCTGCTCCAGCCTGACCCCTTCCCTGCAGAGGAGGCTCCTGCTGCCCACCTAGGTTCTCCTGTTGGTCGGGCCTGGGTGTTTCTGGGTGTGGGGACGTGGGTGGGGGTTCTCTCGGGTGTGGAGATGGAGCGGATCCTGAGCGCACGCTGCGCCCCACGCGCGGGGGCCCTGTGGAGTCGGCCTGGGCCGCTGGCTCAGCTCTCCTTCCCGGAGCCTCCGCGGTCCTGGCTGCGTCTGCAGGCAGATTCCCGGCGAAAGTTGCTCCTGAGACCGCCGTGGGCCCAGGCTGCATCATTCCCACCCTCCCGGAGCCCTGGGACCGGCTGGGCAGCGCTCCAGCCCTGGGAACTCCGCCGGCTGCTGCTGGGTTTTTTGTGTTTTTTTTTCTTCTTCTTCGAAACTTCACTGTATGATTCAGTGAATTGTCCTGTTCCCCATTGCCGGCTCGGCCAAGCTGACCTTGTAGGGTAGGGAGCACCGGACCTGGAGGGCAGGCTCTGGCCTGCGTTCTGTGTTGGGTACCCCGTGTGACCTCGGGGCAGACCCCTTGCCTCTGTGGGCCTGTTTCTCCCCCCTGAAATGGAGCAGGAGGGTGGTGGTGAGGGTGCCTCTGGCAGTAGAAGAAGGAAGAAGAATTGCCTTTGCACCCTCTCACGCCTGTCTCCTTCCTCCACGGGTAGCTTCCTTCCTTCTTTGAGGGAAGTTGACCCAAGGGTCTAAGCTGGACCTCTGGACTATGTCCTGCTGCCACGCCAGCTTACAGATCACTGGTCCCAGGCCCAGCTGTGGTGGCCTTGGGTTGAGACTCATTCCCAGTCTTCAGAAGGTCCACCTGTAGGATCTGGCCCCCAGGTCCTCCCTTCCCTACCCTCCAACCCCCAGGCTAAGGGGCTCCACCACTAGAGGGCGCCCACCACTCCCCAAAACGTGATTAAAAAAACAAAACCCCAACTGAACTTAATGATAAAACAAAAACAAAAATAAAAAACCACCATTTATTGAGTATACGTGTCAGGGGCTGTATCAATCCCCATAGCACCCCCAGGAGGTAGAAGGTGCCATCATACCCACTTAACAGATAATGAAACCGAGGCCCAGAGAAGTGAAATGGCTGTCCCAAGGTCACCCTGTTGGTCGGGGACAGGGCTGGGACCAGCATCCAAATCCAACCAGGGTTAATCTCAGGCCCAGAGCTGAGGGTTCAGAGGCCGCCAGAGTCAGCTGTCCAGGTGGGGGTGGTTGCCAACTTAAAAAAAACAACAAAAAAACCCAACAACACTCAACAGGTTTTTTAAATAATTTTACTGGTGGGTAACATTCACGAAGTACAACGCCAAGTGTTCTACATACACGAGCTCACCTGAGACTTGAAACTACCTAATGGGGATGTTCTAGAGTGATTTTCATTTACAGATGGGGAAACTGAGGCTCAAAGAGACCAAGTGTCTAGCCTCTTACTCATTTGAACTCAGGTTGGTTTGCCTCCAGAGCTGGAGACTCTTGATGTCCACGTTATGCTGCCTGTCTTGTTGTAGATGACTCTTATCTGGAGTCCAATATTTAAGAGAGAAAAGTGGGTAGAAGTGGAGGAGGTGGGCTCACAGAAGCCTGAGGCTCCCCAGGCCACTGGTGAAAGACCCCTGATCAGATGCATCCCTCTCTGGGCCCCAGAGAGAAGCAGGGACTTGGCCAAGGGCACAGGGCTGGCCCAGGGCACAGCAGGAGAAGAGCTCAAGCCTTCTTGTTTAAGGATAGAGTTTTAGGATTACCCACCCATGAGGGGAAGGACTTTTTCCACCAGATTCAATGTCATTTGTAGTTCTCTACGTGTCTTTGGGTGTCATTTCACATTGTCTATTCCCTCCGTATCATTGCCTTGGTGTTGTAAGAAAGGCGTAGCAAGTGAGCAAGTGAAAGAAAGAAGACAAAGCCTAAATATTTCAGGTCTCAGGGATGGTACAGGATGCGGAGAAATTCCCCGTTTGGTTCCTCACGTGAGCCCGGGGCCAGGTGCCAGGACCCCGAGAACACCCTCCTGCCTGATGTGAGAATGGGGAGCTGGGCACCCACACACATTCCCACTTGAGTCATCTGGGCACCCCTAGGGTAATGACCACATTTATGCACTTTGTAAGGGAGCTATGTTTTGGAGGAATTCATGTGCAAATATCATAGAGCTGGATGCTCGTGAGATTTTCCGAGAAAAGATAAAAAGAATGGTAATCCAGGTAAATCCCGTCTGCCCTCACTCTCCAACATTATTGGTAAGTGAATTCTAGTGAATGGGTAACACCCATTCCAGCCAATCAGAATGGTCAGAGTCTGGCCTAATTCAGCCAACCAGAGCTCGGCATTCCTCTGATGCAGGCACCAGCTGGCCCAGATAGAAGTCATTTCTGCCAACAGGGGTTCAGTTGGAGAAGTGATTGATGGGAGCACTTTCCAAGAAAAGTAAAGCCCATGCAATTACTAACATAATCATTAACATTGATGGAGCGTGTACACAGACAGCGGTCATGTTCAAAATGCCCTCAGAGAGGTGCAGTAGTCTGCCTGAGGTCACACAGCAGGGTGGGGTCCATGTCTCAAGGACTCTACCACCTCCGTGAAATAGTAATTGTCATCATGGATACTTAACGAGAGAACTTTCTGTGTACTGGGTACTGTGCTAGGTGCTTTGGGCATGACCTGCACACATGAGCTTTATGAGGTATGTGCTATTCCCACTTCCTTTTACGTAGTGACTGATCAAATAATAATAAAAAACATCTGAAATCCATCCTAAATGTGTCTTCCATTGGGAGAGACATTGACAAAGGCAGAAAATGTGACTCTTAATCCATCACGCAAAACAAAACCGTCCCAAGTCTAGCCATGGAATTATTTAACAAATGTTCATTGACTGAATGAATAAGTGGGGGAGCGAGACACTACTGGGACACTCAATGGAGAGCCACCAAAAGTGACAGGTGACAATGCTCAGGGGGGCCCGATAAACATTGGCCAAACGCCCAAATGAAAGCAAAAGACTGTGCCTAACTATAATCCACGGCAGAACGTGTGAAAAGCGGATTGCTGGACTGTTGGACTTGGGTGCTCCACAACCTTTGCCCTGTCCCAACCTCCCATGTGGTCATCAGAGCATTCGGGGTTCAGTTCTGGTGCCCTCTGGGTGGCCCCAAGACCCATAGAGTGCTCTTACTTACACATAGGGGCTCCAGCACTGTCAGGGGACACACACAGATATGTCACAGGCAGGTAGAGCCCCACACATAGCTGTGCTTGTTATCATGGACACACCACATTGGATAGATGCATGCGTGTGAACACACACACACACAAACACACACACACACGTACACCCTTCTTTGAAGATCTTGTGCAATTTGTAAAAAAGGCATTCCTTCCCCACGTGCCTTTTTGTTGTTGCACGTTTGATGGCTCCATCACCCACCCACATTTATGGGGGCCCCTACAGGGTGCCCAGCACTGTGCTGAGCCTGGGGGTCTGTCCTCAGGGGACAGGAGGGAGAAGCCCCAACTCGGGAATCACGAGGACTCAGGTTAAGGGAGAAAAAGACTGTCGGTACACCCACAGAGTTGCCGGTGGGCCTGTTTGTCAGAAAAGCTCCGGGGAGCTGGCCACAGTTCAGACATCTTCCAGGAACACAGAAAACAACCACATTTTACTAATTATAGCAAAGGAAAACACGCTGCGATTACAGCTAAATTACATTAAGACATAACCGGCTGGCTGGCCCGGGCTCTATCTCTCTGGCTCAGGTTTCAGCCAGGCTGGGTGGTGACACAGGCGGGCAGGCCGGCCAGGGCCCCACAGCCCCATTCTCTGGGAGGTCGTGACCCTGGCATGACTTTGGGGAGTCCCAGGGCCAGTCCCAGCTTGTGCGACCAGCACATTCTGCTCCCACAGAGGGGCTTCCCCGGGGCCCCCCGGGGCTGGAACAAGAGGGCTGCTGAGTCAGCCAGCCCCTGCGCCTCCCCTCCCAGAGCCGAGGGTCAGACAACTTCCGGGACGCCAGCAAGGTCTCGGGGCCAGAGCTTCAGTCGTTGAGGACGTAACTCGAGTGCGTCGTTCTTCTAATCTAAACCCTTGTGACCTTCTAATTTCTCCTCTTGTCACCACTGACTTGGTCTCTTCCTTCTAGGCCCCTGTCTGCACCTGCCAATAAGGGCTTGGCACCTGCTTGGGGAAGGGGGGAGGGCAGAGGTGGGACCCTCTACCCCATTCTCCATGTGATTGTTCCCAGAGGGCCAATGTCTGATTCACGCCCGGGGATGGAAGGAAGGGAGGCAGCGAGGAGAGAGGAAGGCGAGGGGAGGGAGGGGAAGGGGCGGGCGGTGATCAGTGTACAAAAGGCAACTCACTGGGCGCTTGCCCGAGCCGGGCACTGTCCCCACGGCATCCCCTCGAGTCCTTACAACAGCCCCGAGGGAGGGCAGGAGCCCATCCTCATGCCGCTGGGAGTTCTCGAGCCGTCATTTTGGTGATTAACGGGGTGAGCAAGGGAGGCTGGGGAACTGGATGACATCACCACTTGTAGGTGGGGCTTCCGGAGCTCAGCGGGGACAACGACGCCTATGACGTGATGGGCGTGCGTTCAAATCCAGCTACTGGGCTCCAAAGGCTGCTCACTCACCCCTGCGCCCAGGCCCCTCACCTTTGGGTGCTAATGAAAGTGGCCATTCCCATGACTGCACAGCCCCCCGTTAGGATGGGACCTTGGTCTCCAGCCTCAGTCTTGTCCAGCTTGGGTCCAAAGTGTAAGTGGAGGCCCAGCCCCGTGTTTTGTTCTGCCAGGCACTGTGTTTTAAATGCATTATCTCATTTAACCCTCACACTACAGTCTGGGGAAGAGAAGATGTTTTTTAAATCTTCACTTTTTAAGATGAGGACACTGGGGCTCAGAGAGGTAAAGTGACTTGCCCAAGCTCACACAGCTGCTAACCGAAGGGCACCAAGGTGCCCATCCTGGTCTGTGTGCTGCACCAAGCACCACACTATCAGGTCAGAGACCCCCGAGTCCTGTCTCTGATCATCTCCTCGGGGCCTGTCTGATGGCCAAGGGCAGGGCATGGGGGTGGGAGGCCCTCTCCCCTCTGACTGAGGACAGGGATTGGCCAGGGCCCCTGGGCTCAGCCTGTGCCCATCCCAGATCCAGGGGCAGCAGGAGGTGTGGTCATGGGCATGAGGAGCAGCTGGGCTGTGGTCTGGTGGCCACTGTGTTCTGGCCAGTTATGCTGGTGTTTACAATCCACATTTTTACTCATCTGATGTTATGTTTGGCCCGAGGTCCCTTTTGCAGGGCCTAAGGCTTGCCTCCAAGATGGGCTTCTAGTTTCTTCCAACTCCTGCCCTGAAATGAGCTGAGCAGAGAGACCCAGAGGGAGATGGGGACTGGGAGACAGAGGTGGGAGCAGACGGGGAGGGAATGCCACCTGCCACCGAGGGAGCTCCACCTGCCACCGAAGGAGCTCCTACTGTGTGGCCAGGTGCATGTCTTACATCAGTTTTACTTGTTCCCCATAGCAACCCAGTATGACGTGTTTTCGCTACCTGTTTTGTGGATAGAACTGGGGCCCAAAGGCTGAAGCTGTCTGCCCAAGGTCACGCAACACGAAGGGTTGGGGGGAGCCTGGGGTTCGACCTCAGGTGTGTCCGGCTCCAGAGCCTGGGCCTTTCCCACGATGCTTGTTGAGGTACAGGTGCACCCCCGTACATGGCTCCCTCGGGAGGACCCGTCCACTCTGAGTCTGTAGCTTTGCTAGGAGGCGAGCCAGCTTTCATCTCAGGGTTGGGCGGGGAACGGAGATGAAGGGCAAAGCCAGACCTTTCTTTTAGGAGAAGGTCCGGCGTGGAAGCAGTCCTGGCTGAGGCCACGGACAGACTGATCCCCGGGCTCCCACCTCCGCCCTCGTCTTGTCCTGCTTCTCTCTGACGTAACGGAATGGCCGGTGAAATCCGGTCTGATGAACCGTGTGAGCTAGCGAAAGTCCCAGCTCTATCGTTACGGGGCATTAACTGCGGCCCAGAGGTCGGGCTGAGCCCTTCCGGTCATGCTGTCTTGGCGTCTTCACAGCAGCCCTGTGACATCGGTAAGATTATTGTCCCCATCTTACAGGTGCGGAGTTTGCCTGTGCTGGCACCGCTGGCCGGTGGCAGAGGCCACACTCCTAACTGCCGTGTCCCAGTGCTCCTGAACCTCAGTTTCCTCTGTAAGGTGGGACTGCATGTTCCAAGCTCAGGGGACTGATACGACAACGTGGTGAGGAAATGAAGGTCAAGTGCTCAGAACACAGCGATGTCTGAAAACTACAAGTTGCCTCAGCGGCGTGCAGTGGGTTCCTGCGTGTGCCGGGCGCTGGGCTGGGGGTTGGGCATCTGGAAGGGAGACGGATGGGGTCACCCCCACGGAGCTCACAGCCCAGGGCTGAAGACAAGCGCTGAGCGAGTCATGACACGGGATTGACTGGGTGGTTTCAAGTGTGTCCTATGTTTCCCGAGAGAAGTAAGGGGTCAGGTAAGGGCTGGGATCAGGTAGAGACGGTGCCTGCGGGACGGGGAGGTCAGGGGCCTCCGTGCCCCATGGCACAGGGAGGGCGCGTGTCCAGAGTGCTGGGAGCTGTCCTCAGGGCTGAGGAAAGGGGTTGTTTGAGGGACAGAGAGGTTCTCCCCATCTCCCCTGCAGCAGTCAGGAAAAGCCTGGGGGGCAGGGAAAGGTCTGATTTCTGTGGTTCGACCTGATCCAGGTAAAAATGTCATACAGGAGTGTCACCTGCGGGGCAGCTGGGAGCTTGCCCAGCAGGTGTGTGGTGGGGGACCCCGAGCCTGAGGTCTGTGGAGGCCAAACTGCAGCCTAGTCTCTGCCTTTGGTGGTCTGGCCGTGTGGAGCAGGCCTACCCTGCCTGTTGTGGAGTTGACTGTAGTACGGTTGCTGGTTCAAATCCCATCTCTGCCACTTACTTCCTGTGAGTGGTGTCACTTCTAGACTTAGGGCTTCAGTTTATCTGGTCTATGAAATGGGAATCTTAATAGCTACCTCCCTGATGGTTGCGAGCGTTTAATGGAAGAACCAGGTCAAGCTGGAATTAGCTGCGATGCTTTATCAAACATCTCGAGGAGCAGCTCAGAGGCCAGGCGCGAGGCTAAGCAAGCACTTGACAAGCATTTAATTCCTATCACAAACCCCTGAGGGAGGTGCCTTCATCATCCCCGTGTTACAGATGGGGAAGCGAACGCTCAGGAAACAGGAACAAACTTGGCCAAGGTCACACAACTGGGGCTGGAGTTCACAGAGGGCGAATAAAACACATCAGGACACGGCCAACGGTGGAAGCCACCCCTCCAAGGAGGGGAGTGCCCGCAAGCCTCCGGGCCTTCTGCGTAGGAGCCCGGATCTGCTGGCTCCCACAGCGACCTTCTGACTCTGACCCCGGGGCCTTTGTGGGTGGTCATGGGTGTTCGGGGACCCCAGGTCCATTTGGCTCTGACCTCACGGTCATGAAGGGTCATGGATATGGACAGATGTTCAACAATTTCCTCAAATGAGATGACACATACTGTTGGGACTGCCAGATTTAGCAAATAACAATGTTTTCAGGAACACAACAAATTATTCTTTTCGGCGTAAGTGTATTCCAAGTACTCTAGTTCTTCCTAACTCTCCAGCAAGGATATACCTGTATTAACACCTTATTTGTCATTTATCTGAAATTCGAATTTGACTGTGCACCCTGTTTTGCCTGGCCACCCAACATTCTGTCCCAAAAAGACCCCGATGGGGTTAAGAGAAGACAGCACACAACTTACTGAACTGTCCTGCCTGTATCGCTCTATAGATTGAGATGTTTAAAAAGTCCTGAAATTACCTTGGGACTACCATGCATATTGCGGGGTTTAAAAATCTTTAATTTGTCCAGTGCTAATATTTAAGACAGGCTACGGCGTTTTGTAACCTTAAATTGACATTTGGGTGGACCGTGGCCAGTGGACCAAATCCAGTCCAAACTAAAATATGTTTTACTTACAAATAAAGTTTTATTGGTGCACGGCCACGCCCATTTGTTTACCTATCGTCTGTGGCTATTTTCACACTCTAACGGCAGAGTGGAGTTTTTGCGACAGAGACCATATGGCCCGCAAACCCCAAATGTTTACTATCTGGCTTTTTATGGAGAGTTTTCTGGCCCCTCTGAGGTACTCAGCCCATTGCTGTGGTCATTCGTGTTGATCACAGCTTGCATTCTTAGCACTAGTCACACACAGGTGGTCCCCGCATGTGGTGGAGGGGTGACTGGCATTTGGGCCGTGCTGAGATGTCATTTCTAAGCCTCTTAGCATCCTACCTGACCCGAGATGGGTATCCAGTGAGGATGGGCCCTCCCGCACCTTTTCTCAAATTTCTTCCACGCTCTCCTCTCGAGAGGGGAGCCCCGTCAACCCCCCTCCTCTCCCATGGAGGTCTGCTCTGCAAATGCAAAGCAGGCTTTTGCTGCATTTTGAGCCCCGTCTGCTTCCCACCAACTTCACCTGGCTAAAAATAGTCACGCTCCTAATCTCTCCATTCAAGTCTTCAGCCGAGTGGGGAGGTCTGTGCCCTGAGCCTGGGCAGCCCGCCCTCTCTCTGCTTGACAATCCCATCTGCCTGTCGACTGGGGCGCAGCCTGTGTCGAGTTCCCACCCCCGGGGCTCTGCGTTCAGCTGGGTTTAATCCAGCCCTCCCTGGGGAGGGTCTGCGTAGACGCGGGCAGCAGGAGAGGTGCTGGGTGGGCGGCAGCGGCTGGGAGTTCATACCCGCCTCCCGTGCCCAGACCTGGAGAGACAGTGAGTTACCTCCCCTGCCTGAACACCCAGGGAGTGTCCTTCATTTCTTTTTCTCTCTCTGTCCATTCATATGCCCTCCCGCCCATCCACCAATCCACCCAAGCCTCCAGTCTCAGAGCTGTTTTCCCAGGGAAGCTGACCTCACCTAGAATATCACAGGAGACCATTGTAGCAGAAAGCTGCAGCATGTCAATTAGTCTAAGTGAACATGAACTGGCACGTCTGTTGGAAGCTTTGATAAGAAACCTGCTTTAGAAAGCAGGGGGAAACCTCTGTGAAGACTCAGGGCCCCCAGACCAGTGACGTTTTCAGGCAGTGAGCAGCCCAGGGGCGCGCTGAGTCAACTCCCTCTGAAGAACAGCTCATTGCATCTCAGCTCCCACGGCGCCCAGTGCGGGGCCCCTGGGCGGTTAGATCAGCACATCTCACACTTGGGAATGCTGTTCAGACCCCTTACCGACAGGGAGGTGGGGCTCTGTGTGGGAGGTGAGCAAGGATGGGGTGTGTTTGCGAGCTTGTGCCCTGGGGCCGGGCTGAGGGGGTGGGGATCCTGGTTCCATCACCCACAGCTCTGGGACCTGACAGGGATGTAATGTGCCCACCTTGAGGCTGCTGGTTGGGCACACACTTGCAGCACGTACAACAGACCTGGAACGTGGTAAGTGACTACACATGGCAGACCACGAACTCAAACCCAGGTTTGAGCCAAAGGGTCTTTCCATTATATCACCCAAGGGATGGGACCAAATGGCATTAAAGCCAAGGAAAGAGACAGGGGCCCAGGTGTGGATAGCAGCAATGCTGGCCCTGCAACCACATGCAGCTCGGAGTGGAGAAAGAGAAAAGAAAAGAATAGAAAAGGAGGGAAGCAGCCCACGTGCCCCGTGTCAGTCTTCAGGGTTCCCTTCCTCCCAAGCAGGACAATGACTTCGGCATGGCAGACTTGCTGGAGATTCAACCTTGTCTGAAGCTCTGTTTTCAGGTAACTCTGGGCTTGATCCTCAGCTCCCTCTGATCCCTCCTGCAGGAGACAGAATCCCTACTTACGTGCCAAGGAGAGCCTCTGACCTTCACATTTCACCTTCAGTTGGGAATTAGTCCCTCTTAGCCTTTTACTGCTTCGCCAGCGTAGGGATGGCACTCGGCAATGGTCACCTGCTTCCGGGATCAGTATAATGACCACTTTCCTCTCAAATGTCTGAGGTCCTGCACCTATGCTAGCTTCCCTTCCCGAAGCATCCCAGCCCTTTTCACCACTGGTGGCAGTTTTTGAGTTGTAGCACTGCAGCTCAGGAGGGGAGTCCCCCAGAGGGGCGAGGAAAGCAGGCCTGGGAAGGGGGAGAGCTGAGCTGCCAGGCAGTGGGGCTCTCCGGAGCTGAGATGGTTCTTCCAGTTGTTGGAAATGAGGCAAGGGACCAGTCATGGGCTGCCCCCAGGCAGAATGTGGTCTTGGGTAGGGTGCAGCCTTGGGTAAGGTGTAGCCATGGGTAGGGTGTAGCCTTAGGTAGGGTGTAGCCATGGGTAGGATGCAGCCTTAGGTAGGGTGTAGCCATGGGTAGGATGCAGCCTTAGGTAGGATGTAGCAATGGGCAGGGTACAGCCTTGGGTAGGGTATAGCCATGGGTTAGGTGTAGCCATGGGTTGGGTGTAGCCATGGGTTGGGTGTAGCCATGGGTTGGGTATAGCCATGGGTTGGGTGTAGCCATGGGTTGGGTGTAGCCATGGGTTGGGTGTAGCCATGGGTTGGGTGTAGCCATGGGTAGGGTGTAGCCATGGGTTGGGTGTAGCCATGGGTTGGGTGTAGCCATGGGTTGGGTGTAGCCATGGGTTGGGTGTAGCCATGGGTTGGGTGTAGCCATGGGTTGGGTGTAGCCATGGGTAGGGTGCAGCCTTGGGGGAGGCAGCTCACTTGGGCTGAAGGCAATCCCTGGAAAGGGACTCACCTATATACCATCATCAGATGACACTGCAGACAACTGGGGAAACTTGGTCCTGGGGGGACCGTCTCCGCTGAGTATCACAGCTTCCTCTACCCCACTGCCATGCTTCTCAGAGTCCCCGTTGTCCACATCAGTGATCTCAATCGTGCATCATTCTAGTGGTCCCTCCTCCATAGATGTGTTTGTGTCTATGAAGTTTGCTGGGGGAATACACAAAAACGGTTACTAATGGCTGAGCACGAGGGAGCCAGCAAAGATGAGTGAAGATGGCTTACTTTCCACTTAAACATTTTGCGTTTTGTACCATGTGCATTTATTTTTATATACATGCACACATTTGTAAGACAAATGAATACAAATCCTAGGAAAATGAAGTGCAGCTGAAAAATATCATGTCATTTCCCAGGCAATTTACAAAATCGTTATTAATCACATTTTCCCGAGCCATCAAAGCGTTGTATCAGCGTCTCAGCATCCTTGAAACTTCTTGCAAAGGGAAACCATCTGCTTCCCATTCCGAGAGCCTTGGCCACAAAGCCTTGGGCTCTGGGCCTTACCTGCCGTGCGTGCCTGGTGCGGTGTCTCCTGACCCACAGACCCCTTGAGGTAGGTCTCATTGCCCCGATGTTATAGGTGAGGAAACTGAGGCCCAGAGAGGTGAGATGACACCGGGGATGCTAACGTCCTTCCTGTCCGTGACACTAAGCTGCTCCTCTCCTTGACCTTCACAGGCCCCTCCAGAGGCAAGACAGGGATTCGCGAGGACGACTGGCCGGCAAGGAGCGGTGGTCTGGGCAGCATGGTGGGGGTGCCCCGAGGGGAAACCAGGGCACCGCTGGGTCTTTCACCCGAGCTCCCAGGCCGGGCCTGGGTCCTAAGTGTTGGGGTCCTGAGCAGGCTCAGGAGGCCTTGAAAGGAGCAACATGGTGGGCTGGGAGGCCCGTGGCCCCGGAGTCAGGAGGTCATCACCCTGCCCTGCCCTGCCCTCAGTTTCTCACACCAACCAAGAGGCCGGAGGGGACGGTGTAAGGGACTTTATGGCCGAGGGGATTTATGGCAGAGACAACAGTTTGTTCTCTGAGCTGCACCGACCTGAGCCACCCAGGGAGCAGCTTTACACACGCCCTGCAGCCCCCAGATGGGGTTTCCAGCTGGATCTCTGGGGCCCACCCCTTGGCTGGAGCCTGAGATGGCCCCATTTCCCATCTGTGCAGGAGCCCTGAGGGGTCCGTCTGCTCCTGTGAACCCTCCATGAACCCCGGAGAAAGAGGGAGCGGCTTGGAGGGCCCCCTGGTAGGGGCCAAACTCCTTCCAGGAGCTCAGAGCAGGGGGAGGTCAGGACCCCAGCCAGGGACCCCCTTGTGCATCCCTCTATAGAAGTTGGTTTATGGCCCCGAAACCCCTCCATTCCAATAGGATTGTCACCTATTCCTTCCTTTTGACTCAAGCCTCTACCCTCAGTTCTCTGATCCTTAAGCTCCCTCCAGCGGCTCACATCTCCCCATCTCTGGAATGTTCCCCCAGAAGCTCCCCGGGAACTGCCAACCCAATGTGGCCAAACTTGAAGGCCCCCCACCACCTTCCCTTCCCCACGACCTGTGTGTTCTCAGCGGCCAGTCCCCACTTACCTCAGCTCTCAAGCCCGAAACACGGGGCCCGGCTGGACGCCATCGCCCTTCCCAGTCACCAAGTCCTGCCATTGCTGCTTTAAAAATATCGCCCAGGCCGGTAAACCTCCGGGTTCCCTTTTCTTGGGGGACTTGAGCATTTTCTTTTTCTCTCAAGGTCTTCGATGGATTGGATGAGGCAAAACCACGTCATGGAGGGTCGTCTGCTTTACTCAGAGTCTACAGATTTCAATGCTAATCTCATGTCGCAAATACCTTCCTTGCAACATCTAGGCTGGTGTTTGACCAAATATCTGGGCACCATGGCTTAGCCAACTTGACACATGTGATTAAGCATCACAGTATGAGTGTGTTTGATGCACAGCATGTGGATGGCAGGATGGTTGAATAATGAGTGGGTGGTTGGACACGTGGATGGGGTGATGGGTAGTATGTGGGTGGTTATGAGTTTGGATGGGAGGATAGATGGATGCATGGATGGATGGTTAGATGAGTGGATGGATGGATGGATGGTTAGATGGGTGGATGGTTAGATGGGTGTATGATGGATGGATGGATGGATGGATGGATAAATCATGGAATGATTGGTTGAATGAGTGGGTAAGGGAGACTGGTAGATAGATAGGTAGATAGATGTATGAGTGGGTGATTAGTTGAGTAGTAAATGTGTGGTTGGGTGCACCCCTAGGTAGTTGAATGGTTGGTTGGGATGTTGGCTGGTGGGTCTATGTATACACGCACTGATGGGTGAATTGCTTGTGTGAGCAGATTGGATTGATAGATAGTTGATGATTAAGTGTATAGATTAGATGGAGGCATGAATGGAAGGGTAGGTAAATGAGTGGATGGGTGTGAGAAGAGATGGACTGGGAGTGAATTCCGTTGGGAAAATGATGAAGACAGCAAGGCCTTCATTATGGAAGAAGGAGTTGGTAGAAGGAAAGCAACATATTATGAACCACTAATGTGATTTCTACAAGCTCCTTCATGTCTCTGAGCCTCCGTTTCTTACTCTAAAAAAGGGAAAGAAAATCCTATCTGTCTGGGAAGGTGCTGTCAGCTCAACTGAGACACGTGGGCAAGTGTCTGGCACAGTGCCTTGAATATTGTTAAATTCTCACCAATGTCTGCCTCGCCCCCTCCTTCGTCCTTACACTTGGGGAGTAGGTTACAATTTACAGGGCAAAGTTACACTGAGGTGCCATCTGGATCCCTCGCCCCTGATTCAATGTGAACACATATGTGACACTGCAGATACGGCCCCCTGAGCTCCACGTGGAGGCCTGGAAGAGCCTCCCTGTCCAGCCTCGCTCATCCCCAAAGGGACACCACTGGCCGAACCTCCTGCTCCAGCTGGGATGACTTCTTTGTCCTCAATGGACCAGAGACAACATCTGGGCCTGGCTACTGCTTCTTCTTAAATCTTCTCATGGTACTCGGGGATGACGGGAAACACATCTGGTCCCCTTGGCAGTGGCAACAGTTCCTGCCTGAGAAAAGGGAGACGTGTACAAGGCCCCATGCTCACATGTGTGTACAGGCGCACACACACGCGAAGCTTCTATGGGGCTCCTCAGTGGGGGGACATTAGTGACGCGGCTTAGGAGCCTGAGAAACTTGGGTTCACATCTGGCTCTGCCATGTTGGGGCTGTCTGATTTCGGAGCTGCCACTTCCTTTTCTAATAAGACTCAGTGCCCTGATGTCCAAAATGGGATACCATTTGCCGAAATGGACAGAGTCCGGCACGTAGTAGGCACTAAGTTAATGCCAGTTCCCACCCTCACTGGGAAGTCCGGCTGGGAAAGAAGGACCAAAGGTTTTTCCGGTTGGTGGGGACATGGATTCACCACTAACATTTCTCTAAAACAACGACTGAGGTATGATTTACGTACCATAAACACTTGCTTACTTATCATTTACTACTTAGCTCGTGCACTGGCCCTTCACCCCGCAGCTCCTCACCGCGTGCCTGCCCACGCCCGGCGCGGCGCCGTGTGTCCCTGTGTACGGAAGGCCTAGGAGGGCTGGCGGCAAACCTCCGGCCTCGGCCGGTCTGACGGGGACGGCGTTGTGGCTGGGTACTTTCCTGACAGCCGGGGTCGGGGTGCTGGGTGTGTGGGGTGCACGAGCTACTTCGCACACGTGGCTGCAGCGGGCGCCTCGGAGCCGCGCTGCAGGCGTCAGGGGCCGCGTCTGCGGAAAGCGGCCGAGAGCACCGACACGGCGAGGGGTGCGCATGCGCCTGCGGCACTCAGACAGCCGCTCGTCCGGGCCCGGTCCGGACCAAGGTGTCCGCCAGCAGCAGCTGACCGTCGGGGAGCGTATTTAAAGGAATGAGGCCACGGGCCCCCCCACCCCCCGAGGCGGGTGAGGGACCGCGCCCCAGGACTCGCCAGTATTTAGGGCGGCGTGGGGGCCAGGGCAGAGCGGGTCCAGAAACCGTAGGGCGGGGAGGGTCACCTGGGTCAAACACGACCGTGGGGCTCGGCGGAGGAGGAAGAGGATGTCTGTGTGGGTCCCGGGACCAGGGTGAGTGGCAGGTACCTTAGCCCGTCCGGTGGCCTCCGGCTCCTTCACTCCGGGAGACAGCAGGATGGAGTCCGTCCTGTTGCTGGCTGAACGGGGAGAAGCATCACCCAGCGGGTTGGTCCTGCAGAGGGAGGCCCGGGGAAGGGGAGCAGGCCCAGGCAGGGGGCCAGCCTGCCCCGAAGGGAGCCCAGCACCGGCTCCGAGGTCACCTCCTGGCCCTCGGGCCTCGGCCAGCCCCTCCCCACGTCCTCTGCTGCCAGCCTGCAGGCCTCTGGGACGGGGCGGTGGCGGGGGGCACATAAGGAGCGGCCAGGCGGGCTTCCCTCCCTGCAGACAGGACCCCACTGGGTCCCTGGGGAGGCGGCTTGGGAGGGTGGGTGTGGGTCCCACAGGTGTGGGCGTGAATCTGGGTCCACGCATTTTCCAGGGAAGAACAGGGTGACCAACTGAGACTTTCCCAAGTTTAGCTTTGAAACACCCCAGTCACGGGCAAACCAGGAGCCTGTGAGAGGCAGCGTGGTGCAGCGGTAAGAGCCCAGGCCACAGTCTTGACTTCCACACGTGCTCGCTGTGGGATCTGGGTAAGTAGCTCAACTTCTCTGACCCTGAGCGTGTCCATTTGCAAAATGGAGATGATCAGAGTCCTGTCTTACGGGTTGTCATGAAGATTGTACGTAAAGCATCTAAAACGGCCTGGGGGAGCTCCCTGGTGGTGTAGCGGCTTAAGGCTTCGGCGCTGGCGCGGTCAGCGCTGCGGCCTGGGTTCGATTCCCAGTCAGGGAGCTACCCACATACCAAAAAGCAAAAAAACAAAACAAAAACAAAAACAAAAAAACGGCCTGGCCCGCGGTAAGAGCTCCATAGACGTATTGGTAACCTCGGGGCCAAAGTAGGCACCTCCATACTCAGCAAATGTCTGTCTATATCTGTCTGTCTACCTACCCACCCACCCACCTACCTATCTGTCTGTCTATATCATCATCTATCTGTCATCAATTGAATTTGTCAATGAATGGATGAGTTACTTTGGTCAGAGTGTATACAAGATGCTAAGGGTTGCTAGAGAAAAGAAACACTGATTTAGCAGGAATCAGTGGCGACTTTGCGGAGAGGGTAATGCTTGGGCTGGGTGTTGCAGGCTGGGTAGGAGTTTTCCAATTAGACAACGGCTAGGAAAAGGCATCTCTCGCAGAGATGCCTGTGTAAAGGCGTACAGGTGAGAGCAAATGAGCAAAGTGTTTCTCTTTCACCCTAGGAACAAGCTGGTTTTAGCCACAGCTCAGCAAAGAAATCAAATCTCACAGGGTTGGTTTTCTGACGCCCATGATTGTAAATGCCCCTCCCCCTGCCCGGTCTGTTTTTCAGCGTGTACTCCGGCATCCAGCTCAGTGCCTATCCCAGCACATAGTAGGTGCTCAGTAAATATCTGTTGCTCATCAGCTTTGTACCCGCTGTTGTGCTAATTGCCTTGCGTGTATCCTCTCACTTAACCTTACCCTTACCGTCTCCCATTTTAAAGATGAGAAAATTGAGACGTGAAATAAGTGACATGCTCGAGCAAGGTCTGAGAGCTGGGCAGTGGACCGCTGGCATTCAAAACCAGTAATGTCTGCCTCCAGATTAAACCCTTTAACCACTCCCTTACATATTTCTTCAGTTCTTGGCAAATGGACCGTCTGGCTACAGTTCTGAGAGCCGGAGGCAGTTGGTTGAATTCTAGGATCTCGGCTGCGACGCCGATGGGGAGGGAACTTGGTTCACCTCAGCTCAGACAACAAGCGAGTCTGCCTGCCGCGTGGGTCCGCAGCCTGTCCCCACGCTTCCTACCAGTGTGGTCCTGGGCCCGCCACGGCGCCCCCATGGCCTCAGTTTCCCCTTCTCTGAGATGAGTTCAGTGAGTTACCTGCTACAGGGCACTCCCGGCTGTGGCAGGCACTGGGGCGCTCTCCAGGCGTGCGAGCTGCTGCGATTGCTCAGGTCCTGTGGGCTCGAGTAGGGACGCAAACTAGAGTCACAGGTGACCCTGCCCTGGAGGAGCTCAGAGGACAGCAGAGAGGACAACATAAACATGTCGGAGGAGCGGGCGGGAGGGGCACAGTCCCACCTATGGGGGTCACGGGCTGGCAGGATGTATTTACTCTACAAGGTGGGGGACAGCACTTGGAGCAGGGAAGCAGCACGAGGAGAAAATTTGTTGACCAAGTTTGCAGGGGCAGCACCCCAAATAGGATGACCAACTTCCTCTCCATCCCAGGCTGGAGGAGGAGAGACTCGCACACTCAGGTGGGTGAGGGACAGAGATGAGGGGCCGGTGGTACATTTGGGAACAACTGTCCCAGTGGGGGGGTGATGGGAGCAGGTGAACCCCAAAGTCAGAGGGTTGCAGTTGGAGAATGCAGTGCTTGAATTCTTGCTGTTGGCGGTGGAGCGGGGGAGGGGGCGGCAGGTGGACAGAGGGGCCAGGGTGTTTGTTAGGGCGTTGTGTGACTCGGGGCAGTGGTGACAGGCGGCGGGGGCATGGAGTCCTCAGTGAGTGACGAGTGACTGGGGAGGCTGGCAGATGAGAGTAATGGGGTGAGGTGCATCCAGTCAGCCTGAACCCCAAAGGAGCAGGGTGTTTGGAGGAGAGGGTGGAGCCGTGAAGATCAGAAAGGGACGCTGGGGAGCCCCCCGGGGCCGAGCAGGGAGGTTGTCCTCAGGGCAGGCAGCTCTCGTGGAGGTGGGGGCAGGCGTGTGGGGAGAGGAAGAAGCTGTGTGTGTGAGGCTGGTTAGGGGGCTGAGAAGGTTCTGGAAGCAGGGGAGGTGGGAAGCCGGGCCGGGTGCGGGGAGACTGGGCAGAGTGTGTGGGTGAGAGTGCCAGTGGGTGGCTCTGCTCTGGGACCTTCCCCGTGACCCGTTCAGCTGAGGCCTGGCAGCGGGGCGGAGGCTGCCAGGCGGAGGTGTGGCACCCGGGGGTGGGAGTAGGGGAGCGGCGCTTGTGCCACCTCCTGGGGTGGCACCCTGAGTCCCAGGAACTGGACCCCCGAGGCTGGTCCCAACTGGCTCTGGGAGGGTGCCACCCCTCCCCACCCTATGACCCCTGGGTCGGAGGCCTATCTCCCAGGGGGCTGGAGCGTGGCTGGCCTGAGGCAGTGGCTTGCGGGGAAGGAGGCCCCTGCAATGACCGGCCCTTTCACACCCCAAGAAAAAACAAGCCCATCTGCAAAAACCCAGAGGTATGAGGTGGGGGCTTGGCGAACAGAGGCTGTGAGGGGGGAGGGGGCCTCTGGGTTGGTCTCCCAGCTGAGACAGTGTGGGAAGGCCGGCCAGCCCAGGCCTGCGGGGATCCAGCCAGCCGCCCTCCTGCCAGGGGGGCTCCGGAGAGCTGGGGACGACTCGGAAGCACCTGGAGCAGCGGAAGCTCTGGGGACTCTGCAGCCCGGAGCGCTGGTGGAGCACGAGCACTGTGCAGGGAGTCAGGAGACTCATCCACCCACACTCCCCAGGCTGCCGAGAGGCCCGGGGCTGTCCAGAGGGCCCTGGTTCAGGCCTGCATTGCGGGTGCCGGTGGCCTGGGATGCTCTCGGGCTGGTGAGGGTGGTTAGGCCCTCCCAGTACGGGCAGAAGAGCCCAGGCACTGGGCCTGCGTGCCCGCCCGATCTGGGCGCCCGAGCCTACTCGAGTTCCATTCCTGAATATCAATGAGCAGGCCCAGGAATGTCTGCCACACAGCTGGCCGCGGACAGGCGCTGGCGCTGCAGTGGGGAGGGCGGGGACGGCCCCGCAGGCCCTCCCAGGCCCACCTGCCCCGGAGGCCGGCAGCAGCGGGCAGAGCTGGCGGGAGGCAGGGCGACCGCGGGGGGACAGACCCCGCACAAGGCGCCGGCCCTCATGCACTCGGTGCCCTCACTTGTTTAAGGCTCAGACATTCTCCAGAATTATCCATCGGCACTCCGGGGACTTGCCCGCTTTCCATCTCTGGGAAGGGGCAGAACCGGGATTCAACCTGGGCCGCTTCAGGTCCAATCCTGTGATGTTTGCACTCTGTTGCCCTCCTGGGTAGGGAAACTGCAAATTTGGGCAGCTCAGAGGCTGCTGGGTTGAGAGCTGCATCCATCCATTTCTTCATCCTGCAAAGATGTAAGTGCCAGGCTGGTGCTGGGTGCCGGGGGACAGCTGGAAGCTGGCCAGGGCGGGTTTAGGGACCAGAGAGAAAGGCTCACACGGTGTGAGGCAGCGCCCCTTAGCGATCCCCAGCCCCTGGGACAGCAGCTGGCACAGGCTACATTCCTTGGCAGCACAGAGGATGCCCTGAAGTGAGCGAGAGCGTTGACAAACGAACCAGCCCTGACGTTGCAACTGTGGGAGAGGTGACACCTCGGGAGAATCAAGACATCGGTACCAACACCCAGATGGGCCGGGTCCTGGCGCTGGCCCAGGGAGGGGGCGGATATCGAGATTATCGGACAAGGTTTGTGCTACATGGAGCTCACAGACCCATGGGAGGCAACCCTGTACCCAGGCCGATGTGGAGCAGAGCTGGGGTAGAGAGGTGGGAGGGACCAGGTAGGAGGAAAAGTTCCGAGGTGGGGACACGGGAGAGATGCGGTAGGTGACGTGGCAGGAGGGGTGAGGGTTCCTCATGGGACAAAGGAGGGAAGGGCAAGCTCGGCAGGGGGATCTGCATTTGGGAATGCCTTGCAGGTGCTATAGAATTCCTGCAGTGTCCGCAGGGGACACGAGGCTGAAATGTGGGCCTAAACCCAGAGAGAAGGTGAGGGATGGGCAGCCAAAGGGACACTTTGCTTGACCTGAGGAATGTGCCAGCCTTGTTTCCTTGCCTAGAAAACCATTGCAGATGTGTCTAAGTGAGTCTGGTGAGCTGAGCAGGGCTGCCCGTGGAGCAAGGTGATGTCCTGAGGCTGACCAGCCTGCCCCTCCACAGATCCTGGGCCGCGTTGGGCCGCACCGCCACCGTCTGCAGGCAGAGCTGTAATTACGTGCCCAGGGCAGAGGGTCTGGGGGGCTGCTGGGCCCCACCCGACTGATGGTGAAAATGGCCTGGCCTGCTTTTCAACAGCATTTGAAGCACTTCCAACCCAGACCAAGCTCAACTCCAGGACCCAAAGCTGAATAACCTGGATAAGTTCCTTCCCCTCTCTGTGCGTCAGGCTCCCTGAGAGCTCAGGGAGCTTTTTCAACCTTCTCATTCTGATGTTTCAAGGAGAGGTGGAGTTGGGTGGCCACATAGAAGGTGGCTGGAGAACTAGATTTAATTAGCCTTGACTTTGATTTCTGACCCCTGGCCCCTCTGTGGGGTGAGGAGGCTGAGAGCTGCACAGGCTGGTTACAGAGGCTTCACTGTGGGTCAGGCCCTGGAGGAGGCCACATAGCTTGAAGCTGGCATCTGGACATCCATGGAGTTCAGCCCCTTGTCTAGGCCTGTGGTGGGAGTAAAAGTAAAATTGGACCTTAGTCTCTGTTATCCAGGGAGACCAAGATTTATATCCAGCTCTGGGATCCATCCATCCATCCATCCATCCCTCTTTCATCAATGACTAATTGTTGAGCACAGCTATATTGTATCTGTGTGATCAATAATGGATGTGGAAGGTGCATTAGAAAATGTGGCACAAATGCTCAAAGGATCTCACCGTGGCAGTGGGTCCATTCCATTTGGCACTGAAGGAACTCCCTACTCCCTGCATGTGCCCGGGGAAGGCACTTCATCCCTGTGAGCCTCAGCTTCCTCCTCCATGTAGTGGGGTTTTGGGATCACCACCTGCACTGCAGTTGTGAGTTTCATGATGTCATGATTGGAGATCACCCAGCATGGCACCGGGGACTCTACGTGAGAGCTGTCATTGGTATTTATCATGGCGTCATGCCTGAGCCTCCAGCTGACATGGCATGGTGGCGAGACCAGCCAGGGGGAGTAGAAGAAAGAGGCCCACGGAGTTAGACAGAGCGGGCCACGTCCTAGCTGTGTGACAGCACGTCAGCCCCTCAGCTTCTCGGAATCCTCAGTTGTCAATCAGCGATAAACCGTCCTTGCAGGGTTGGGGTGAAGGGGTAGGGGACATTCGAGGAGGTCTGGACATGGTATCTTGGAGGCACGTGCTGAGTGTTAGCCTCCTTCCACTTCCCCTTCTCTGAGTGGGCTGGGGACATCATGATGACATTGGAGGGCTGTCAGGAGAATCAGGAGGCAGCTCCAGTGGGCCTGGGAGCCCGTGCATTTCTCCACGGGCCATTAGGAGAGCCCTGTGCAGGGCGCTCAGATGCTCAGCGAAGGACCAAAGAGATGAGGTCCCTGCTCTCACAGAGCACCCGAGGCTGGGGGTGGGGAGGGGTGAAGAATACCGGGGGGAGTGCTCCGAAGGGCAACTCCGGGGAGCTGTGAGAGCTGCTCGAGGGGCCGTTGGAGATGGAGACGTCAGGGAAGACTCTCGAAAAAGGTGGCCTTTGGGTGGTGACCTGAAGGACTAGAAGGAAGCAGCTGTTGAAAAGCTGGGCGGAGAGGGCCAAGCAAGTGCAAAGAGCCTGGGGTTGCAAAGACCCTGGAAGCTGGAGAAAGCAAGTGGGCGCAGTCATGCTGGTCGGGGTCGTGGCTGATGGGAAGTGGGTAAGACATTCATTTGCAGAGTCAGGACCTGGCCCGATCAGGCACAGGCAGATCTGTTTATGGAGAGGGTGATGACTCGTATTTTCCAAGTGAGGAAACTGAGGACACGGAGAGGTTAAGCCACCTGCCCAACGTCGTGTTGGCCAGAGATGGAGCCCAGGTGGGTTTCCAGTGTCAGAGTCTGTGGGGAGGCAAGGGGCAAATTCCTCTCGAGGGGCGAGGGCAGGAGGGGCCCGGGCTCGGGAAGAACACCGTGTCTGTGGGCAAGAGTCAGGGGAGGCGGCAGCCTAAACACATGACAGGCCCCGGCCGGCCCGGCTGCCGGCACAACTGCTGTGTGGTTGCCAAGGGGCCAGATGGAAAAAGAATCTTCCAGGCTTGGCGCGGCCGGCCGGCCATGCAGGTGGGGGAGGGGTGCTGCCGGTGGGGGCCTGCTGCTCAGCACCCCAGAAGGCGCTCAGGGCCTTTGAAGCCAGGGCAGGGGCATGGACCGGAGCGGGCAGGGAGGAGACCAGCAAAACATTTTTGCTAAAAATATTCTGGTCCGGGAGAGGATCTTTTTTTCTTTCCCCCATACTTTCCCTGGAAAACCAAAGTCTTCTTAAAACAACACCAGAATATTTTATGTTGATATCAATTAGGCGGAGGAGAAGGATCTGAGTTCTCCTCCCCGCCAGTTTCACATAAAAGGAATATTCTCCCAGAGGCCAGAGAATGAAGGTTTTTAGTTTTTTTTTTCCTTTTCTTACCAAAAATTCCTGCAATGTGGATGGAAAGTTCCTCATGTCTGAGAGCTTCCCGAGAAGTTGGGGCTCTGGACCCTGAGGCCAAATTCTCCCCCTACATGGTGGTGCTGGTCACGGGGGAGGGCAGGGCAGGTGGCTGGCCCTTTAAGAGGGCCCTCCGAACCTGTCGGGGACACGGCCAGGCCTGCAATGCACCGCGGCCGACCTGGGCACTCTGCAAGGTCCCTGGCCAGCTGGACCACAGCGTCGGAGGCCAGGAGATGGGCAGACACAGACAGAGCCCTTGGCCTCTGCCTCTGGCACCCTCATCAAAGCTGTTCAGGCAATGTCAAAACAGGGAATCCACCCTGAGGTGCCAGGCCTGGCCAAGGCCCCTCTCCCTGGTGTCGGCCTTTCACAACCAGATGGCAATACCATTTCTGCATTCCTATTGTGTGCCAGGCACTTTAAACTAGGTACTGACACACTACCTTGTTTAGTCCTCTCAGTGACCTCCAGAGAGGATTCTGTGACCCCCACTGCCCCCAGGAAGCTGGGAATTAGTGTCCCACAGGTCGTAGGCTGCAACGATGAGATTTGAACCCAAGTCCTTCTAACCTCAAAGTCTGTGTCTGTCCTCTGCCACAAGCTTCCTCTCGACCCACTGCTTCCAAGTTTGGTCTTCCGTGGAGCATCTGGTGCATTCGTGAGGCTCTCCCGCCCTTGGGACGGTCTCGATTCTCCAATGCCAAATCGGAGCTCCAGGAAACATCCCCTTCAGCAATATCTTCTCTCCTTTTTCCTCCTCTCAGCTTTCTGTGTTTCCCTTATTTATGCACTAATCCATTCATTTATTCCTACACTCAACCATCCATCCACCCATCTATCTACTCACCCATTTCTATCTATCCACCATCCATCCATCCATCCGTTCATTAATCTATTAATCCATCCACCCATATACCTATTAATACCTTTCATCCATCCACCCCTCTATCCACTCAGCCTCCTTCCTTCCATCCATCCATCTGTCCACTTATCCACCCCCCCACATCGATCCATCCTTTACCCACACCCTCATCCATCCACTCGTGCATTGCATGTCTGCTAAGTGTCAGGCACCAGAGACGTAGAAATGACGAGAACACAGATCCTGCTCAAGGCCCATTGAGATTCATCAGATATTGGAGGTGGAATGTGACCTTGGAAGTGTCTAATCCCACGCCCCCTCTTGCGGAGTTCAGCAGGAAGCAGGTATCCTTATTCAGAGCTGCAGAAAGCGCACACCGCAGTCCCAGGAAAGCAGCGGGACTCCCCGGGAAGCTGTGCTTTGTAGTGGAAGGACTGACAGCTTTGAAGTCAAAACAGACGTGAGTGCTAGTCCTGGTCTTTGTCCTGCTAGCTTGCTGACTTTGTGCAAATCACTGAAACTCTGGGAAAGCTGGGAAGAGCTGCAAGTGAGGCCAGAGAGGGCTCCAGGTGATGGAGTGCTGGGAAGGCCATTGTTAAGAACAGGGCCATCAACTCTGAGTAAGAGGGCACCCCTGCAGGGTTCTGAGCAGAGGAGAGACAAGACCAGACTTAGCTTTAAAAGGATCACGCTGGCTCTTGTGTAGAGAACAGCCTGTTAGGAAGTGAGGGTATAAGCAGGGTGATACCTAGTAAGGAAGCTACTACAACAGTCCATGCAAGAGGTGAGGCTGGTTTGGACCCAGGTGAGAGCAGTGGAGACAGCAAGAAATGTCCGTTTCCGGGGTGAGGTGTGGAGGGAGAGGCATCGCGTCTAGGCGTTCACTAGACATCTAAGTGGTGATGTTGAGTAGGCAGCTGGATATGCAGTCTGGGGTCAGGAGCAGGTCTGGGCTAGAGGTCCAAATCTGGAGTCACTGGTACATGAATGGTGTTTAAAGCTTTGAGACTGGAAAGATCACAGTCAGTGAGCATGGACGAGAAGTGACATGAGCCTCAGGCTCTCCATCATGAATTGATTTTGCTAATAGATAGTGAGCCCTCAGCAGACAGAGGAGCAGAAAAGAGGCCAACAGATGCCGAAGGAACCAGCAAGTTCGCTTGGCTAACCAGCTTAAGGAGAGTGTCAGACCACGGGCTGTCGGGCCCAGAGGTGGCTCCTCACCCATCCCTGGGGCACTTGCAGCCTGGTCTGTGCCAGGTGACTCTGAGGGATGTTGCCTGGCTGGGCCTGAGTGACTGTTAGTGTCCCCTGGACATATTTGGTGCCACAGAAAGGGGAAGGGAACTGGAACCCTGAGTTTGGAAGCTCATGTAATTCTCTCCAGGGCCTATCAGTTAAGTCCTGTTATCATCCCCATTTTAGAGATGAGGAAACTGAGGCCTGACTTCAAGGATCAGGCACTTAACACCAGAAAGGGAAAGAAGGGGGTTCAGAAGAAAGCTGAGGAAGGGGCCTCAAAATCTCCACATTACGATATGGGCCTCTCTCCTGAGACAGAGCTCCTGGGCCTGCGGGAGTCCACACTCAGGTGCTTTCAGGCATCAGTGAGGGATGTGGGCTGGGGGCAGGGAGTGGAGGGCACAAGGCTATTTGGGGGGCAGCCACCTCTCAACCCAGCTGGTCAGGGCCCTGGGAAAGGTGGGCCCAGGATTGCTCGAACTGGTTTCTAAAGAGAAGCTGGAAATCCGGGTTTTTATGTGAAATTTCCCACTTTTTACAGCAGCTCTGGGGCCAAACAAAACATATCTGCCTGCTGAGTTGACCTCATGGACCACCAGCTCCAGGCTTTGGCCTTTAGGTCTGGCAGTTAAAAGCAAGGGCTTGAGGACCACGCAGGCCTGAGTTCGTGATCCCCAGTCCCTCCCTTACTGGCTGTGTGATCTAGGGCAAGTGAGTTCACCTCTCTGGACCCGAGTTTCCTCACCTGTCAATCATCTCAGATGTCATTCTCAGGACTGTAGAGGATCACGGGAGACAATGTTCGCAGAGCACCTGGCCAAGCACTGGGTACCTCACAGGTGCTCCATAGATGGTGGTGAGGAGGTGGGGGTGTGTGTTGGGGTGGGGGAGGGTAGGAGATTTTTATCACTAGTCCTTGCTTTATTCGGTGGCCCTGGATGCTGGGAAACGCGTGTGCTGAGTCCTTCACAGACCTGCACTCTAGGTGCGCCTTTGCCTCCCTAACCCCCTTTCAGGCATTCCCCACCGGCCACTTCGGGTTCCCCTGGGCAGCAGTGGCTTCCAGCCCTCCTCACCAGCCTGGCTGCCCTCCCCCTCCCTCTACCTCTCCACGGCGCAGGAGAGCCGAGGGGACGTCTGGATTCCTGAGGGGATGTTTTCCACATTTCTGGAAACCCACTGTGGTTTGCTTTTCCGTGGTTAAGGCCTTGGCAGGGGCTCAGCCCAGTGGAAGGGCCGGTAGCTGGGCCGGGCCAGAGTCAAGGAGACATTCATTGAACGCCCCTGTGTACCAGGCCCCCTGGGGATTCACAGATGCTTAAAAGAGTCTCTGCCCTCCAAGAACCTCATTATCTTGTTATGGATACAGACAGGAAACATGAGAAGTTCAAAACAGATTCTAAACCGAAGTCCTTGTCGCTCAAGCCAGGAGCCCGCCCACCCCTGGCTTGCTCCTCCTCCTCATCCCATCACTTCTACTCTCGGTGGTTGGCCTCAGTCCTCCGAGTCTCGGGGACCTGCCCCTTTCGCTCCACTTCCTGGTCAAGGCCCTAGTTTTGGTCACCATCTTCCCTTCCCTGGATGATGGCAGCTCCTGACTCCCTGCTTCCAGCCAACCCTCCTTCAGTCCTTCCCCACATGACCCCTGGAAAGGGCTTTCTAGAACGCAAAGCTGCTCGTGTAAGTCGGCCACCCAAAGCCCTCAGTGACCTCACGATGGAGTCCAAAGTCCCTACGTCGTCCCGCAGGCCTTCCGGGCTCCGCGCCGCTGTGCCGGGCAGCTTCGTCCCCCATCCCTCCGCCTCTGTGCGTCAGCCACACTGCGGTCCCCAAGGTAACTGAATGCCCTCTGCCCTCTCTCAGGTCTGGGTCCTGGCACACACGGTTCTCTCTTGCTAGGATAGGTAGCCACCCTCACATTCACCAAGCAAACTCCTAGTCATTCTTCAGGGCTCCGTGTGACGTGTGACAGTCACTTCCTTCGGGAAGCCTTCCCCTCCCACTCCCACCCCCAGGCTGGATTAGGTGTCTTAGTTCTGTTTCCCCAGTGCTTTGTTTATGGTGCTCCTCATCCTAATCTAATCTTAACCCCTGAAGCTAATACTAATATAGACTACTACTACCAGCAAGCTACTTAGCTCTCATCTGTGCCAAGCACTACTCTAAGTGGGTCATCTGTATTAGTCCATTTTAGCTTCTCAAATACCTCTACTTAGGAACTGTTGTCCACTTTTTACAGGTGAGAACACTGAGGTACAGCGAAGTGGAGTAGCTTGTCTCAGGACTCGTGGGTAGGAAATGGTGACACTGGGATTTGTTATGGCTCACCTGTCAATATGTGTTGCAAAGACCTGTTTTCTGGTCGTTATTCCTCACGAGACTGTAAACTCCAGGAGCACAAGGCCCACTGCTCACTAATCTATGATTGCGCCTCCAGCACCCAGCATTGTGCCTGGCACACAGTAGGTGCTCAGTCAATTCCTGCTGCAGGAAGGGAGGCATGTTAGATGTGTTGGAGAACTCCAGACCTGCCTGAATGCAGGGAGCTGGACCACATGACCTGTTTGAGACTCTTGCTACTTTCGATCTAGAATTTAAGATTCAGGCTGTTTAGCTAAAACCGATGGGGAAGTGAGGTAGACGTCATAAAAACTGTATATCTGGGATATTTGCTGTCTTACTATTGATTAATGGAGAGAATTCATGTGAGGCAGCTTGCCGAGTGCCGGCATTTGCTTTTCCTGTTATTTCCTCAAATGCATCTGAACTTACCGCTGCCCTTGCGTTCTAGAGGCTGGGCGGAGCGACCTTCGTCCCCAGAGGAGATGGTCCACACAGACCAGTTAAAAGCAGTCAAAAGCAGTCAAAGCGTATTGGTGGGTTGTTTGTGGGTTGTGACTGAGGCTGGTTTCGACCCTCCCCAGAACCACCAATGCCTGGGACGCGCCTCCCTCCCACCGGCTTCCCTACCCCGGGTTTCCCACTGAGCTAGGTGACTTACCTGTGACGGAACCTTCCGACAAATGCGGCAGCACATGGGAGTCATGGCTGGAGAACTTCATGAAAGGCTCTTTTGACCATCTAAGTAAGGGATTTTTCTTCAATACTGAGCGTTCAGTTCTTTCAAAGGATTGTCACAGTTATATCGCTTCCCCTTTCAGAAACTATCGTGGGAAAAGGCTTCGAATATCGGGAGAGCACCTGCCCTGGACCCTTCTCCCCGCTCCCTCCTCCTCAGTTCCTTTGGTGACTCTTGACTTAACCTCCCAGGCTGCTGACAGGGGCTCAGAGCTGACTTCCGCTCAAGTGATGGCTGGGCGTCCTCATTCGCAAATCAGGCACTTGGCGTGTGGGGCCCAAACAGTGGACACCGAAACCCACAGACACAACAGAAGTCGCCCCCAGCTGCCCCGGGGCTCACCTAGTCTGTAATTGCATTTGGCACATGCTGAGCAGCAGGACGTTCGTGTCCTCATATGTGACATGGGTAGCTCACAGTCTTTTGTCTTCAAAAGACCTGCCCCATTACTCCTTCCCCAGACCCGGTCCCCCATGTACAGTTGGGGTCCCTGTGCAACAGCTCCACTCAGCACGCAATCTAGGGTCTCGTGGTTTTTAGATTCTCTCTAATGCATTTTAATCACCTTCCACCCTGTCGAAATGCTAGGTGATCTCAGAGTTCATCTTTTTCATTCAGTTATATGAAATGGATGGAATTTGACTACTTTGGATCTATCAAAATAGCTATTTCAGCTTAGTGGAATATTTTCAGAAGTACGAGGGGTATAGAAGCATCATTAAAAAATTAAAAAACAAAAACATAAATCATAAATATTATCGCTGGTAACATTTTGTTGTATGGTCTTCCTATTATTTCCATTGGGTGCATACACGTACTCTTACGTGCAGATTTTGTAGAAATGGAGTCTGGCTATCTATATAAACTATAATCTGATCAGAACTTTATTTTGAGCAACTTTCTATGTCAATGCACACACTTCCTTACCATTACTTTCAATGGCTGTACGGTGGTCCATTGTGTGGTAGCATCATAATTAAGCACAACCAATAATCCAGGGGGTGAGGAGCAGGGTTCTAGGGGTAGGAGGAGAATTGAGAGCATGGTCCGGGGGTTAGGGGCCAAGGTTGTGTGGGGTTACGGATGCCAAGGCTGGAAAGACTTTTAAAATGCTTTCCATTGTGAGATGCCCTGCTGGGACATGGCGGATGGGGAGGAACCTGTGACTTCGGAGAGAAGGCCATTGGAAGCTTACAAAAGCTTGGAAGTCATATCCATTTACTCATGCACTCAGTAAACAGTGCTTGAACTTCTGCTGCTTGCCAGACATTCTAATGGGGTGAACAAGACAGACACGGCCTTGCTTTCTGTCTATGGGGGTAGACAGACCATAAACGAATCAAATAATTGCCTATTGAGAAAAGTACTAAGAAGGAAAATGAACAAGGAGATGTGAGGAGGTGAGGGCGGTCAATCTGGGTGATCACGAACGGCACCCCTGAGACGGCACATTCGAGCCGAGATCTGAACACATCAGGGGAGGAGAGTTCCGGGCCGAAGAGCTGGCGAACGCAACGGCCACGTGGAGTCAGTACGCACAACCCCAGCTTTGACACACTTCGTTGGTCCGTGTGTTTATTCAGCCTGGGTGGGGCCCGTCCTCTGTGGCAGATAGGGACCAAGAAATCAGATGCTGCTCCTCCTTAAAGAAGAGACACATCCATTCACTTTATTCATTTCCTCCTTCATTCATGCATTCAAACACCGTCTGAGGCCCTCCTCTGTGCCAGACCTGAGACAGTAAAAAGGAAACAAAGATGAGTAAGAATTCGTTCTTCTCCTCCAGGGAGTCTGTGGGCAAAAGCGAGGATGATGGGAGGGAGCAGCCGAGAGCAGAGTTGGCCGCTCAAGGTCACGCAGCTGCTGGTCATGAGAGACGGGACTGCAGGGAGGTGTCCCGCTCTGCTAGCCGGAGTCCTGCGGCCTCTCCCTCCTCTGTGGGTCCTTGGTCGATTCAAGGTTCATGCACACAGCTTCCCCCAGGCCACACCTGGAGAAAGCATTAAGCATTTATATCATGGCAGGCCTGAAGATTAAGTCCATAAATGGTTCTGGTTGCAGCTCTCTCATGCTCACTGGATGTCATAAAAGTGGCTCAGGGCAAACAGGGAGCCATCGCCTTTAACAGCTGGGTGTTAATGACTACACTTGGAAAGCAGCAGAGCTGTGTGTGGGTACCCCGAAAGAGCAAACCAGGAGTCCTCGTCAGGTTGGCTGCAACTGTGATGGGGCCAGGTGGTCAGTGAGTCTGAGATCCTGGCCATACTTGGGGTGAGCAGGTGGAGTCCAGCAGGAAGTAATTGGCCAATGGAAGGTTCAGGAATGTGAATAAAAAGAGCGTCAGGATATAGATCCTCACCTACTATCAGGGAACGATGCTTGATCTGGACTGTCTCCACCTGAGTTCGAATCCTACTTGTGCTGCTTGCAGCCTGCCTGGGTGACCTTGGGCCTTCCACCTACTCTCTTGGAGCTTCTGCTTCATTACTTGTGTCATAGACACGTGGCAGACGTTACTAGTTGCCCACGGAATAGCTATCAGAGACCTCTTTTCCTTGCCAAAAGGGCCCTGGGCTCATCCATGTGCGATATGCTTTCCACGGGAATGCATTATGTTTGGCGTAAGCCAGTGATTGGTTGAGGAGCTGGCATGTGACCAAGTTCTGACCAATAGGAAGATTGGTTGGTTTCTACAAAACATCTTCCCTTCCTTTGCTGCCTTAGATTCCTTCGTGCTGAGGTGTGCTAGTTGTAGCTGAAGCCACGAGGTGATGAGCCTATAAATAAAAGCCCAGGCACTGCGGATGGACAGAGAAGGACAGCAAGCTTTCTCGATGACAACGCTGAACGCTTGCCTCAAATTTGGGACTCCTTGTTACAGGAGATAATTAAGTCATTGTCGTTGCTGGCTTCTGCTCCTGCCCTCCCCTCCCCCGTGGTGAGTGTGTACTTATTACAGTCCTTAGTGTACACGGCGAGTGCTCAAGGTGTCCACTGACGGTGGTCAAACTGACTGACACTTGTCCCGTGTGCCCACCCACATCTGACAGAGTATCGACACACAGGCCTTCAGTCAGGTTTGCTGAATTGAACTGGAATGAAAGCACAGGAGGGAGGGAAGGAGGGAGGGAGGGAGGAGGGGAGGGAGAGGGGAGGGAGGGTGGGAGGGAGCGAGGTGGGGAGGGAGGGAGCGAGGTGGGGAGGGAGGAAGAGAGGGAGGGAGGGCGTGAAGGGGAAAAGGGGATAGAAAGAAGAAGGAAAGGATGAAAGAAAAGCCAAAATATCTATTTAGAGAGATGGTTTGGGGGGTTGTTGTGAGAAGAGTGACAGAGAAACAGCCAATGTGGGTTTTGAGGGTGCCCCTGTTTTCACTACATACTCAACCCAGATCCCCTAGAGAAATAAATGCTTGGAGATAAACACATCTTCTATGAAGGTTCCTTTTCCCCTCCCTAGGAACATTGCTGGGAAAGTTTCTAGAGAAGGAAAAATGGGTCCCAAATGGCTGAGTCATTTGACCTGCGACAAGCAAATGGTCAGGGCTCGCTGGGGAGGGAGCCCACTTCTCCCCGGCTTATCTGATCAGCAACAGTTGTCACACCCATGTCCTTGCCACTCTCCCTGCCCCAGGTGGCCTCAGTTTGCACAGCCGCCTCCCAGGGACCTCCACTCCGGAGCCCCAGACCCCCACTGCAGATGACTGGGATCTGTAGCTGAGTGGGGCCGCGCCCCAGGCTGGGAACTGAGCTGCATTCCAGACCCTGTCCTGCTTGGCTGACGGGTCCTGCCGTCGCCCCACGTCTGGCCAGGCCCCGGCTGGGGCCGGAGCTGGGAAGCAAAGTGGGGGAACACCCTGGAGAGAGAGTGCAGGCCACTCTGAAGAGTCGAGATTGATATCCCCATTTTATAGAGGAGGAAGCCACGGGGACTCGCCAAAGATCACCCAGGCAGGAAGGGACAGGACCCCTAAGGGAGTCCCCGCCTGTGGGCTTCCGCAAGCGGACTTTCTCTGCTCTGCCACTGTCAGAGCTACGTGGTGGCCGCTCATACTCTTCCTTTGCTCCTGGGAGACACTGCCAAATCATTTTAAGGGGAAGAAAGCAAAAGTAAATAAATACAAATAAAAGAACGACCCTTGCTTTACTCAAACTGAGCTTGAATGAAGGAACCAAGGGAGCAGGTCTTCCCTTTAAGAGCTGATGGGTCCTGACAGAGCCGGGTCCTCCCCCGGCTCTGTGTGGGACAACCCCGGGACAGTGAGGACCGAGCCTGCCTTCACCGAGTCCCCGGTCTCCGCCTGGCTTCGGTCGGACCCCGATCGAGCTGAGCCTTGGCTCTGGTACCGTGCTCCCTGACCCGACGTCCCCAGGCCTTGGTCCTAGGCAGGGCCGCACCGGGAAGGGCAGGGCGGACGAGAGAGGAAGGACAGACAGTTAAGCAGCCAGAACACGCCCGGCGGTGGCGACCAGGAGCGTTCGTAGAGAAAGGGCGCTGGCGGGAGGAGGGATGTATATTTAGAACTAAGGAGTCCGACCAACTTAGTGGAGAGACAAGGGGAAAAAGAGTCCCCGCAGGAACCTGTTTGCAGGAGCTGCCTAATTTAGCAGAAAATCACACGCACTGGGCCTGGCACGGGCTGGTGGAAGGTATTTCCTCCCCAGCCTGGGTCAAGTTTCATTCATAGGTACTGTCTAAAATTAGCCCCTCCGCTTTCATTCGGGTCCAAAGTCCCTGCCCAGCGTAATATTTGGGCGAAACAGGCACGCCATTGAAAGCGTGCCTTCCTCCCGGCGGCCTGGGCCTGGGACGCGGCCTGGGCCTGGGACGCGCTGGGCCCTGGCCTCCGGGCGGCCGCTGCGGCTCATAAACCGGGTCTGAACTCAAAGCATCCGCTCCGCCTGGTGACCTCTGGCTCCCAGGCAAAGCCCCACCACCGCCTCCTCCAGCTCACCCCGAGGGCCTGGCCGGCCACTGGGAAGGACCCGGGTCAGGCCTCTGTCTGAGGGTCACTACGCAGCCAGGGAAGGCGGCCTGAGAAGAGGAGCTTGTCCCCGCGTGGGGCTTCTTGCTGGGGCGTGTCCTGCCACCCCCCTGTCTTCGGGACTCAGGGAGCCTGCCCAGTGGGCCTTTCAGTCTCAGACAAAGACCGTTTTCTTGTTTTTCTTGTTCCCCAAATGCCTCTATCCTCAAGGGAAGATTGGGTGAGACCAGGAAATCGGCACCACGTGTGGACGGGTTGTCACTTAATCAGAGTTTACCGAGCACCTCGTATTTGGAGCCTTTTGGTCGTGAGGAGCGGACGTGGCCTCCCCGAGCGGGCCGCGGCCGGGCTGCAGTGGCGGCCTGAGCACCGACGTGCTTTCTCTTTATCTCGGCCTCTACTTCTCCCCCAGCAGCAGCCTCAACGCGTCTCTCACCGCCCGCTGGCCTTTCTGTCCTCCGGCCACGTGACAGGATGTGACTCCTTTGCAAACGGTCTCGGTTCCAGCCATCTGCACAGAGATGACTCCCTCTTCTGGGTTCCAGCTCCCAAGTCCCAGGGAAAGTTCCTCAGTGGCTTCGCTGTGTCAGGTGCCTGCCCCTTGACCAGTCAACAGCGGCCAGGGCCAGGAGGAAGGGGGACTGCTGACTAGCATGCTGGATTCTGCTGCAACCACGTGAAGGGCGTGGAGGACGGTCCCAGAAGTACGGACAGTTTTCACGAACGCGCCATCGCTGCTTTGCCAGCAGCTTGTGGCAACACACACAAACGGGGCCTGAACCCAGGCTTGGCAGGTTAGGGACGGCCTCCTGGAAGAAGGGACCCCTGAACTGGGTTCCCCCTCCCCTTCAGTACCGGCTCAGACATCGCAGGGACATCAGCCCCGAGCCCTGAGCAGCCTTGGGCGTGCTGGCCTTTAAACTCCCACTGTGTCGCCTTGTTTCCTGCACAGGACTTGCCTCGGTTTGCAGGTGCTTGCTTTGCTTTCTTTTTCTTCCATTGAAATATATTTGACACATTGAGTAAATTTAAGGTGTACCACGTGTCGATTTGTTCTATTTCTCTGTTGTAATATGATTGTCATTGTAGTGACAATTAGCACCTCGATGAAGTCACGCGATTATCATTTCCTTTTAGTGGTGGGAATAATTAAGATCGAGTTTCTTAGCAGGTTTGATCACTACAATACAATAGTCTTGTCTACATTCACTAGCTCGCTAGGACTTATTTACTACTCGTTGCAAGTTGGTACCCTTAAACAATATCTCTCCCCTTGTCTTCTTGTTGATAACTGTTTTGGCCTGAGACTGAAAGGTCCATGAAGGTGACTGTTTTTTCCCTGCTGTACCATCAGTGACCTTCAGGCTGCCCCGCCCCCAGGAGGTGGTCCCTTAGTATCTGCAGAGTCCTCACATGTGAGATCGAAGACATGCAGAAGGACCGGCTCGGCGGTCTCACGTGGTAAGGCGGGATTTCTTCCAGGACAGGTGCTGACTGACCACAGTGCCCAGGCTCCCTCAGCAAAGCCACTGCCCCTGGGCAGCTCATTGAGTCTTGGACCCCCTGATGAGAACCCCTCCCCAACCCAGGTCAACCACATTGGTGCTGGGGGCCCTCGCTCAGACCTAAAGTATCTGGAACACTGGGGTAGACCCCCCATCACCTTATTCTCCAAGACTCCTCCCAGCAGGCTTTTTAAGTCGGGAAGAGAAAGGCCCTTCCTTGGGCTTGGAGCCACAGTTCTGTCCCCGGCGTCCCTGGGGCTCTGGTCCTGGCAGAGATTTCTCTGCAAGGCCCGAGCAGAGCCTCCTGGCTTTCCCCATCTCATTCATCCTTGGGGTGATGGGCTCCATCCTACAAAGGGGCTAAGAAAGGGGTAAGAGCACAGCCCGGTCCAGGCAGCCCCGCCGCAGCCCTGCCATCACGTCTTGGTATCAGCCCAGCACAGAGACTGACCCCCTCTCCCCACTGCCCACGGTGGACTCCTGCCCTCACTGGTCTCCTGCAACTTCCTGGAGACCCACCTCTGTCTCCCCTGTTGTTTTGGTTTGGCTCCCTGATGGCAGACCTTGAAATGGGGGTGTGAGTACAAGTCGTTTATTTGGAGGGTGATTCCAGAAAGCGTTGGCGAGGGCAAGGGGGCCCTGAGACAGGCGAAGGCCGGGGGGCGCTATCAGGCGTAGTCACTGGTAGAGGCGACAGAGGGTCAGCCTGGCCCCAGCCCTGAGAAATGCTGCAGTGCACATGCCCCGTGCCACCGGAGGGGCGGGAGCCCGTGGCTGAGGTCCTTGCCAGCACTGGGTGTACCGAGGAAGCCTCCCATTGCCTTGTAGGAGCCTCTGGTCAGTGTCCTTTGGGTCAGCATGCAGGGGAATGATGAAAGCTGAAGGCACAGGGACAGGGACCTCTGCTGCTCTGCCCATCAGCCTGGCCCTCTGAGTGGCCTCTCCGGCCCCCAGGGCCCCCACCCATTGTCCACTCCCCTGTCACCCAAAGACCCCTCACTGATGATCCCTGGTGACCTTCTCCTCACCGGTCCATCCACCCCTGACCCCTTTGCCCACCCTAACCCCCGATCCCCACCAGGAGCCTTTAGTTCCCACGTGACCTCCCAGTGACCCTTGTTCCCTGCTTCAGCTCCTCCCTTCAGCCGTGGCTGGGAGTTTGGGGACGAGAGTGGGATCGGGCTGGATGTCCTCGCTGAAGCGGCAGGAGGGTGGGGCCACTTCCTGAGCATCTCCTGGGACCTTCGTGGAGGACCCGATGAGTCATGTCCTCCGCCCCCCACGCAGCCCCCTCACAGCCTGGATGACCCCGTGTGCTGTATAGCTGGGGGTGGGGGATGGTGAAGCTCTCTTTTTCTAAGCATTTTTATTATTGTTGCGATCACTTTTCTTAAATTTGTTCTTTACATCATCCGTCTTTTACATACATCTGTCACAGATCTGGACCAAAAAGATCCGTTTCCAAGATTAATGTAAGAACCTTAAGAACATCTACGACTGACCTCTTGGAGAACCAACATCTTACTTTCTCCTTGTGCCCATGGCCAGGACCCTGCGTGGCCCACAGAAGGCATTCGGTGTTTGCTCATGAAGAAATGGGGTCAGCGAAGAACAAAGTTAGCCTGGCAATGGCTCCAGGAGAAAACTTCAAATGAATTTGTCAAGTTGAGTCATGGTAGCGAAAGCACGTTTTAGCAGGGAGATGCGGCCCCGTCTTTGTCGCACTGTGTCCTTAAATCACTTCCCCCATCCCTGGACCCTCCTCGACTCCATCAGTGCGCCTGGACTTCATATTGTGGAGCACAGAAGACAATTCCCACTTCCCTGGAATCATCATTGTGACTGAGTTCACACGCTTGACATTTGTCCTTTGTTTTTTAACTTGAATTGAAACCAGTTTGAGTGGTTAAGCGATAGCTGGGCAGAAAGCCTTTAGGTGCCTCCCTCCCCTTTGAATTGCCCACCGTCCCCCAGGGTTCATACAGTCAGAAGTAAAGGTCAGCCCACAGGGTCCGCCGGAAAGCGTTGGCGAGGGCAAGGGGGCCCTGAGACAGGCGAAGGCCGGACCCTGCCCTCGCACGACTGTGAGAACCTCCGTTTGTCACCTTGGGCACTTCGCTGGCCTCACAGTGGTCCCAGCACTCAAAAAGCACGAAGTCACTCCCGGGTACAGTCCCTGATTATCTAAGGAGGTCATTTCTCTCCCCGTGGCCCTAGGTGTGCAGTGTCCTTGGTCCCTAGAGAGCCTCGCCTCTGTGGGTCTCTCGTTCCTGTGTTTGCATTCAAGGCCCAAGGGAAAGGGAGTGATTTGCAACAGGCCTGTGTCTTCTCCATCTCATCCTCTCCCGATGAATAAGAGAAGGCCATTTCCTTCCTGTTTCGGGAGGGGGAACTCCCAGCATTAGGAATGTGGGAGTGGCCTGTTCTTTAGGACTGACTTGCTAATGGAAAATTAGCAAGGAGGTTTTTATGGGGGGCGAAGAAAAGGAATTGGGAGTGATGCCTGCACAACCTTGTGAGTATACGCAAAACCACTCAACTGTATAGTTGAAAGGGGTGAATTTTATGGTATGTGAATTATATTCCAATTAAAAGTCGTTTTTTAAAAAACCTGAGTTGTTTGCCTCCGCCGCCTGCCAGCTGAACTCAGCCAGCGCTGGGACTTGGATCCTCAGCTGGCTGAGCTGTCCCTCCCCGAATCTGGACCCGGGACCGGAGGCTCACTGCGCAGAGGAGCCAGCCAGGGCTGGCCCGAGGAGCCCAGGGAGCCCCTGTGGGCCACAAGCCACGCGTGTGGAAGGGTAGATTTATGGCCTGGAGGCTCCCAGGGTGAGAGGAGTGTGGGCTGGGGCCAGTAGGCAGAGGCTGCTACGTGGGTAACCAGCATCTGCAAGTGAGAGCGTTTTCCCTCCTAACTGCAGGGGAGAGAAGGGTGGGCGTCCTAAGGGCACCGGGACAGGGTTCCTGGATTCTGAACTCAGCAGCAGAAAAAGGTCATGGAAATGATTTTAAGTGACAGAATGGAAGTGATTCTTTTTCTAATTAGAGTCCTTCTAGATCTATATTTGATTTTTTAAAAAATATCTTAGTTCTGACTCATTTGGCTTTGTGATCACTTTAAAAGCTGAGACCCTCGATGAGATAGTCCTCCGGCCCACCCTCACAGAGGGAAGCCCCTCTCCCTTTGGGGAGTCTGTTGAGAAGTCTCATCTTTTAGCTCGGCAGGAGTCCTGTGTTCTCTGTTAGAGGAGGAGAGAGGATGGAAAAACTCTGTAATGGGGGAATTATCTAAGCTTTCAAATGATAAATACTTTTAACTGCATTTTGAGAATACTTTATCCTCAACTCAGTGCATTTCTTCAAACATGTGTGAGCAGCATTTCATCAGTGTCAAAGTTGGGAATATTTCCATTTAACTGTCAGAAACCCAATGCAGATTGGCTTAACCAAAAAGGAGATTATTAATTCACGTGTACAAAAGCAGTGAGGACTTCAGGCATGACTTGATCCAGGGCATCAAGGAAGCTCGTTAGGGCCCAGTTTCTTTTTCTCCGTTTCTTGGCTCTGCCAAAGAAATGTCTCACTGAAAAGGTCTTGTTGTAACTCATTGATTCTGGCTGAGTCACAGACTCATTCCTGAACCAGTTACCATGGCCAGGGGGATATGATGTTAGGATCGGTTAGGCCTCCATCATGTGTCCATTTTGGGAGCAAGGGTGGAACCCCACATTGACCTTGTGGGCTGAGTGCGGGCAGCGGGATGGTTCTTTAGAGAGAAGTTGTTGTATGTTTTCTGAGGAAAGGGAGAATGGATATTAGACAGTAAAAACAAGGAGATGCCCACAGTACCCAGGGCAGAAAAAGATGCAGATTAAAAGCTTGGGCTGCTGTCTGGGATCAAATCCCAGCCCTGCCGTTATTAGCCACGTGACCTTCCCAAGTTCATGTTTCTCATTTGGGAACCAGAGGTAATACTAGGACCTGCCTCTTAGGATAGTGAGGATTAAATGAGACGGTCCACGCAGAATGTTGAGCACAGTGCCTGATCAGTGCTCTGTAACTGATAACTGCTGCTGTTATGCATTAGTTTGCATCTGAATAGAAAGGCTCCTAAGTCACCATGGAAAATGTTTATTAAAGATTAACCTCAGAGATAAAGTAATATAATTTTTTTTTTTTAATGAGAGACCCCAGAATGAGTACATAGGTGGAGAAATACTAAGAAAAACAGAGAAGGGATAATCAGGAGTGTCAGAGGAGTGGCTACTTTTGAGGGTGGGAGGGCATGCGACACAGAAGGAACACTAAGGTCTCCCTCTTTATTTTCTAATTAAAAAAATAAGAAATGCTTTTTAATTCATTAATATTTCCTTGATTTATGAAGGGACACTGAGGTTTCCTGACGTTTGACTTCATGTGTGTGTGCTGAGGCTGGCTAGCTGTTTCCTATTCCTCCTGAAAACACACCGAGACTACATTTCCCAGCCTCCCTTGCGATGAACACGGCCATGAAGCAGTTGTGGCCAATGCAACATGAGCATGAGTGCTGGGTACCACTTCTGGGTCTGGCCCCTCAAACCACTCTCTCTTCCTTCCTCTGCTGCCTGGACACTGATCTCCAAGGTAATCTTGGCAGCCTGGTGATGTAGATGGTGGAGATGTCATCATTCTGGGTCCCTGAGTCACCCCCTGGAGCCCAGTCCTCTGCATCCTGCTCCCCGTCTCTGTTCAGGAGCCAGTTCTGACTTCACAAAGAAATGAAATCTTTTGAGTGAAGCCGTGCAACACTGGGGTTTGCCTACCTTCATTACAGAATACGTAACATTTTACGTGCTTTTCCACGTGTGTGCTAGAGCTTACAAAGAGAAAGAAAGTGGAGAACAAAGGAGAAAACGAAGGTGGGGTGGAGACCCTGAGACCGACAGGAAAAAGGAGACCCTGCCCCTCAGGTTCGAAGCCATTTCGATTCTTACCTTTCGACTGGGTTATAGCTCCAGGGATGGGAGCTAGGGCACTTCCTGGCACGGACATTTCCCTCTTCTTTTTGCACACTCTGCCACGTGGGTAGACACTCTGAAGTTTTCTTTCTGATCTGCTTCCCCAGGGTAACGAGGAGCTGCAAGCGGGGGGAAGGCATGGTCACCGTAACAGCAAGAGCGGCTGCACACTGAGCATTTATTAGGGGGAGCAGTGGTCACTCCTGGCTCTCTCCCCCATCCACCCCTGCAGTGGAAGGAGGGCTGCTTGGGGCGGGGTAGAGCTGAACTCCCTCCTCCCCCAATTTCCACTTCTCATTCTTTTAGCTCTGTCTCCGGCAGATTCCCATATTTCTCTCTCCCTGTCACTTGCACGCAGACAGTTCCCATTTGCCTCAGCTCTCGAGAGTGTCTTTTTACTACGTTCTGGATCATTTTTGCTTAAAAAAAATTAGGATTCGAGTTCTACCTCCTCTCCCACCTGCTGCAGAAAAAAAGGTCCAAGAGCTGTCTGAGGTCCCACCCACAGTCTTGAAGCAAACCGGTCACCCCCAAGGGAGCTATCCACACTCCAGGGCTCAGGAGGAAGGGCGTGGTCAATGGAGGAGTCGTTCAAAGCCATCCCTGCAAAGGGACCACCTGCCTTAGACCACAGGGCCCTTTCTTGATTCCTTTTTCTCTGTCACTCCATTAAGAAATGGGACCCTTTATCTGGGAGATATGCCTGAAGCTGCACCCAGATAACCAAAGGCTGTTTTGTTCATTTGCAAGTTGGTTGCAGGGAGGAGGTGGACAGATAAATGACAGTACTGAGGAAATTAGATCTTTTTATGTGGCCCAGTCCCCTTTGCAATTCGACCAGGAGGAACTGCTGATTTGCTTTTTGTATCTGTTCTTGGGTGAAGTGTTCAAGTCTTTTGTCCATTTTTAAAGTTAGGCTGTTGGGTTTTTGTTTTCTTATTGAGTTTTGAGAGTATGTTTTATATCTTGAATATCATTTTTTAATCATTCAATTTTCAAATATTTGCTCTCAAGTCACTTGTCTTTTCATTTTCTTAGTATCATTTGAAAAGTTTTCAATTTTGATTATGTCTGATTTATGAGTTTGCTCTTATATGGTTTGTCCCTTGATGTCATATGTAAGAAGCCTTTGCTTCATACAAAGTCACAAAGATCTTTCTCCCATGTTTTTTTCCCCCTAGAATTCCTATAGTTTAGGTTTTAAATTTAGGTCTGTGATCCATTTTGAGTTAATTTTTATATGATGTGAATTATATACAAAGTTCTTTTTTCTTTTTGCATATGGATGCCCAATTTCTCCAGCACCATTGTTAACAAAAGCTGTCCTTTCTTTACTGAATTTCTTTGTATCTTCATAAAAAAGTCAATTGTTAATCATGTGAGTTTATCTCTATACGCCTTATTAGGTCCAATTGAGCTTTCAAGCAATACCACCCATTTTGAAAATCGAAGCTCTTTAATTAAAGTCTTGAAGCCAGGTTAATGTTAGTCCTCTAACTTTATTCTACTTCCTCAGAGTTGTTTGGCTACTCTAGGTCCTTTGAATTTCCGTAGAAGAGTCAGCTTGTTCATTTCTGCAAAAGAGGCCTGCTGGGATTCTGATTGACGTTGTGTTGAATCTGCAGATCGATTTTGGGAGAATTGACATCTTAATAATGTGAAGTCCTCCAATTCATAAACACATGATCTCTTTCCATTTATTTAAGCCTTTTCTTTAATTTCTCTCAGTGAGGTTTTGTAGTGTGTAGGTCATGCATATCTTTTTTCAGATTTTCCCCTAAATATTTAGTATTTTTTATACAATTGTGAAAGTGTAATGATTTTTAAATTGTAATTTCAAATGGTTCCTTACTAGCCTATAGAAACACAATACATTTTTGTGTATTGATCTTGTATGCTGCAGCCTTGTTAAATGTAATTATTAGTTCTAATAGTTTCCGCTGGATTTTCTATATAAAATAGCATACTTTTGTGGAAAAAAAAGAGTCTTGCCGCTTTCTTTCCAATTTGGATGTCTTTTATTTCTTTTTATTGCCTTCTTGCATTGGCTGGAGACTCCTTGCAATGCTAAAATGCAAGTGCTGAAAACCAACATCCTTGTGTATTTCCTGATCTTAGGGAAAAAAAAATTCTGATCTTCTCAATTAAGCATGATGCTAGCTGTAAGTTTTTTGGTAGACATTCTTTCCAAGATTGAGGAATTCCCTTCTCTTCCTTGTTTGCTGAGAGTTGTTGTTGTTTTGTAAACTGGGAGTAAATGTTGGATTTTTTGTCAAATACTTTTTCTGCCTCTATTGAAAGGATCGTATGGTTTTCCTCTTAGGGTAGATGACATTGATTGATTTTTTTAAATATTAAACCAACCTGCATTCCCAGGATTAAACCTCCTTTTGTCCTTTCTCTTGTTGGATTTGATATGCTAAAATCTTGTTTAGAAAATTTGCATCTATGTTCATGACAGATATTGGCCTATAGTTTTTTTATTAATATCTTGTAATTTCTTAGTCTGGTCTTGATATTAGGATAATGCTGGCCTCATAGAATAAATTGGAAAATATTCCCATCTCTTCAATGTTCTGGAAGTGTTTGTGTAGAACAGATATATTTCTTTCTAAAATGTTTGGCAATATTCACCAATGAAGCCATCTGGAGCCTGAAGTTTTATTTGGGGGATGGTTTTTAGCTGAAAATTTATTAGTTTTAGCAATATAATCTGTAGTGATGTCCCTTTCAATTTTGATATTGCTAATTTATATAATCTCTTCCTTTTTCCTGATTAGTTGAGGTAGACATTTAAAACTTTTATTGATATTTTCAAGGAGCCAGCTTTCGGTTTCATTGATTTTTGTTTTATATTTAATTGATTTCTATAGTAATTTTTATTATTTCTTTTCCTCTGCTTTCTTCAGGGTTAATTTGCACATTTATTTTCTGGTTTCTAGTTTCTGAAGTCATTGATGTGAGAACTCCTTTCTTTTCTGATCTAGGCATTTTGTGCTATGAATTTCCTTAGAAGTACTGATTCAGGGGCAGCTCACAAGTTTTGATATGTTGTCTTTTCACTTTCATTCACTTTGAAATACTTTCTAATTTCTATTTGGATGGTTTTCTTTGACCCCCTCCATTATTTAGAAGCATGTTATTTAATTTCAAATGTTTGTGAATTTTCCAGAGATCTTTCTGTTATTAATTTATAATTTGATTTCACTGTGGTCAGGGAACATACTTTATTTAACTGGAATCCTTTTAAGTTTATTTGGAGTGGTTTTGTGGTCCAAAATATGGTCTTTTTTGGTAAATGTTCCTTGTGCACTTGAAAAGAATGTGTATTCTGCTGTTGTTGGGTGGAGTGCTATATCAATGCCAGTTAGGTCAAGCTGGTTAATAGTGTTGTTTAAGTCTTCTATATCTTTACTGATTTTCTATCAACTCTTGAGAGTAAGGTATTCAAACCTTTATTATAATGATGAATTTGTCTGTTTCTCCTTCAGGTTCAATTCTATCAGTTTTGCTTCATATGTTTTGAAACACTGTTGTTAGGTGCATAAACATTTAGAGTTGTTAGGTCTTGATGAATTGACCTCTTTATCATGATCCAATGAGTTTCTTTGTCATATTCTTTGCTCTGAAATCTACTGTGTCTGATATTCATATAGGCACTCCAACTGATTAGGGATAAATCTTTTTTATGCTATCTCTTTTTTCATTTGTCTACTTTAATTTATTTTTGTCTTAATATATAAAATGCATTTCTAGTGGGTAGGATATAGTTGTTTTTTCTTTAATTCAATATGAAAGTCTCTGCCCTTTAATTGAGAGTGTTTAAACATTTACATTTAATGTGATTATTAGGTTTAAGTCCATTATCTTGATATTTGTTTTTTATTCTTTCTATTTCTTTTTTGTTTTTTTTTCCCCTTCTTTGTCTTCCTTCTTTTGGATTGAGGGTTTTTTTTGTTTTTTTGTTTTTTATGATTCTATTTCATCTTCTTTGTCAGATTATTAACCATAGCTGTTTTGTAATTTTAATGTTTACTTTAGAGTTTATAGTATACATCTTTAATTTCTCACAATCTACCTTCAAATATTATGCCACTTTACATATAGTATAAGAACCTTACAATACTATGCTTCCATTTCTCTCCTCACAGTCTTTACACTATTGTATTTACACATTTAACTCATGTAAATTATAAACCATACATTACATTGTTTGTTTAAAGACTAAATTATCACTTTAAAAAATCTTTTCTATTTACCCATTTCTTTGCCTTCTTAGTGCTCTTCATTTCTTTGTGTAGATCTAGACCCTCATCTCCTATCATTTTCCTTCTGTTTGAAGGAGGTCTTCCCTAAACACTGCATTTCTTTTTTTTTTAAAGGGGAGAGTGCAAATGCAGTCCCCCAATACCACAAATTATGCAGTTGAGTTTTCCACATTTGGGGAAATCGCAGGGGTCAGCACATCTGTGATCACGGTATCTCTCCTGCCAGGTAAGTGTGCATGTCTTTGCTGGTAACAAATTCTTTCAGCTTTTGCATGTCTGAAAAAGTCTGTCTTTTGCCTTTGTCTTTGTAAGGCGTTTGCTGGGTATAAATTCTAAGTTAATTGGTTGTTTGCTTTGAGTATTTTAAGATGTTGGTCCATTGTCTTTTTGTGTATGTTGTTTATGCATTATTTTAAAAAACAATTCAGATGCATTCTTATCTGTGAACCTTTGCATGTGACATGTCCTTTTTTCTCTACTGCTTTTAATATCCTCCTTATACTGATTTTGAACAATTTGATTATGATATACTTTGGTGTAGTATTGTTCAGATTTATTGAGCTGGAGGTTTATTGAACTTCATGGATCTTTGCATTTATAGTTTTCATTAAATTTGGAAAGTTTGTGGACATTATGTCTTTAAATAATTTTTCTGTTCCCATTGCTTCTTCAGGGACTTCCATATATATTATCCACTTGAAATTGTCCCACAGTTAACTGATGCACTTTTTAACTTCTAAGTATTTGTTTTCTCTCCATGCCTCATTTTGGATAATTTCTATTGCTATCTTCAAATACACTGGTGTTTCCTTGTGCAATAGCTAATGTGCTTTTAATCTCATCCAATGTACTTTTTCATCTCAGACATTTTATATTTTTCATCTTTATATGTTTGAGTTATACCTTTTAATGTTCTTTATGTCTTTAATTTAAAGAAATTATAATATTTTTCCACGTGTAAGATACCCCATGTATAAGACGACCCCCAATTTTTGGTCTAACAATTTTAGACAAAAGTATCGTTTTGTACATGGAAAAATACAGTGTATTTTAATGCCTTTACTGAATTTTTTGAACATCTGAAATACAATTATAATAACTACTTGAATGTCCTTGTCTGCTAATTCTGACATTTGTGTCATTTCTGGGCCAGTTAATTGAGTTTTCTCTGGATTATATATTATGTACTGCATTTCTCTCCTTTGAATGCCTAGTAATTTTTTATTGGATACCAGATACTATGAATTTTACATTGTTGCTTAGAAGTGCTTGAAAGGCAAAGTAGTAAAGAAACTTGGTTGGAATGGATGGTATAGAATTCAATTTTATGTCTTCAACTGCCAGTGTCCATTAGGTACGTCCCGCAGACTAACCACTAACGATCACAAAGGGAACCATGTCTCACTCTCACACTGCACTTTGTGTTTAACAAGGTATGTCCATGCCCAAGGATCTCCTTTGATTCTCACAACAGCTCAGGTTTAGCAAGAGGGAAAACTAAGAAGAGCCAGTGGGTCAGTTTTGGAGTCGCCTTGATTATTATCCTAAAGACTGAACTTTCATTCCGTATTCTGCCATCTTCCATCAGCCAGATCACTGCAATGGCCTCATTGCATGTCTCCCTGCCTCTGGGTCTGACCCCTCACCATGCCGAGTAGGTAATCGAAGAAGCAAGTCTCCCTTTGCCGCTCTCCTGCTTTATATTCTTCAATGGCCCCCCAGTGCCTTTAGGACAAATCTGCAAGGCTCTTGAGGTCTGGCCTCTTTCGATTCCTTCAGCCTCATTTATCTCCTCCTACTCTTCACTGAAGGCACTGAGTCTTCAGTTCCCTCACTGAGTCTTGTTCATTCAGGCATCCATGCATTGGAAGCCTTTTATCTGGGACACTTTCCCCCATTGCTACAACACACACACACACACACACACACTCTTGCACCTCTGCTCATTCATCAGGTCATAGCTGCAGACGTACCTCTGCTCCCTGATTCCTAAGTCTGGGTTGGATGTGCCTCCTCTGGGCTCATGGATCCCTGAGCTCACTTCCATCACTGCACTGGGAGTGCCTCCCCACTAGAGTAAAAGCGTAAAAGCTCTGGGAGTGGAGGGACTGTGTCCATCTTGCTCATCACCATGTCTCTAACCCCAAGCATAGTGTCTACACATAATAAGCCTCAGTGAAGATCTGTTGCATTGCATAGGACCCAGGAAACTATGGACTGCTTGTTTTAACATATCTTCTACCAGTTGTTTAAGAGGTAAATTCACAAGTGCCTCTCATAGCCTAACTCTGGGCTTGGCGTTGAGGGACCGGTGGGATGGGGGTGGGGGGGCACTGAAATAGAATATTAATCATGGTAACATTTACTGGGTGTTTTATGTACACTATCCCACGTAATCCTCGCAAGAACCCTCTTCATTTGGTGCTGTTATTATCATACCTCCACTTTGCAGATGAGAAAACTGAGACACAGAGAAGTGAATCAATCCAAGGTCACAGAGTTCAAACGCAGTGGCCCTGGGGTTCACCCAGGTGTGTGATGCCGGACACTTGCTCCTCTAACACCTACACCACAGCCGCCCTGACCTCCTGCAGATTCCAGGTGGGTTCCTGGGAAAGACAGAGACACAAATCCCACGTGCCAGGGCTGCCGAGAGACGGGAAGAGCTGGGTGTGACCCACGGCAGGCTTGGAAACCCTGGGAAGGTGACATGTTCTGGGAGGGCAATGCAGGGGCTCTCAGGAGACCCTGGGGACATCAGATTCCCAAAAAAGGCCTAGGAGACCCTTCTCCTAATTTTCTTGGGACCTGAGAGCAAGAGATGATGCCGAAGCCAGGCTGGAGGTCAGGGACAGAGAATGCTGGGAGCCAGGGTGGAAAAGAGCACGGCTAAATGTCAGGGTTTAGGGCCCCAGCCAGGCCTGGCTGCTGTGTCCTTGCAGCCTGCCCTGGGAGGAAGAGCAGGGAGTCGATCCACGGAGCCCTCGGAAGCGCTTCCGCAAAGGGCCCCCAAGCCAGCCAGCAGGGAGAGCGGCGTTGTGGCGGCCAGGTCGGGGTGGGGCTGCCGGGCCACCCGGACACCTCTGACAGGCAATTTCCAATTTCCTATGGAATTAAAGTGTAAAAGCAGAGAGGCTGTCACTGTCTGTGCCTCCCTGGGAGAGGAGAAAGTTACTGTGGCCGGCTCGGAAAGGCTCAACTGTCCTTTCCCAAACAAAATAGCAACCAAGGGAGCTGGTGTGTGGAGGGTGGTTTCGGAGCCCTGAGCTGCGAGTTGGGATGCCTGCGTCTTCTGTTTCTACCTGCCGAGGTGACCTTGGGCAAGTCCCTTCCTCTCTCTGGGCCTCAGTTTCTTCATCTCGGAAAGGAGGTGTGGGACACGATGATGCCGGAGGCCCTTTCCAGTCCGAGATGCTAGCATTCTGCAATCAAGTTGGGTGTGGGAAAATATGAGGTCTAGGGAGACGGGGGCGGGGAGAGGGGGCTGGAGCCATCCTCGGTTGGAACCGTTAAAGGAAGCTCTGTTCAGCCCCAGCCCCAAGGCTCCCGAATCCAGCAGCAGAACTGGGATCCACCCAACCAAAATCAGAGAGGGGAAGCCAAAAGCATGAGTAAGGAGAGGCTGGGCCATAAACATGTCATCTGCACAAACATCCAGCCCCCTCTGGGGTCCCGTTGGCCCTGCCCGGGGGGCGGAGACTGCTGCTAGGGCCCCCTCAGCCACAACCCCAGGCTCACTCCCTTGGCCCAGGGTTGCAGGGTGGAGGCCTGAGAGCTTAGAAGGGAAACCTGGCTGTGGACGTGCCCAGAGGAGCCGTCAAGAAGGGCTGGGTGTGGCGAGGGCCCCTCCAAGGCCAGGCGGCTGGGGGTGTCTCTCAGCTGCAGGGAGGCCCTGATGTCACGCAGGGTTTTCTGGGATGGTCTCCATTGCAGATCTGCTGAGGCGCCCGCTTCCCTGGCCCTGACCGCTCCACCAAGTTCCAGAAAACCAGCAAGCAGCCTTGGGGAGAGACCTTGCTTCCTGGGTCTTCCCAGGCATCAAACGCAACATCCTCCAAACACAACACTCAGTTCTCTCCAAACCGTCTTCTCCGGTGGGGTTCCCTAGCTCAGCGATGGCACCGCCGCCCATCCACCCAGAAGTGATCCTCTTCACCCCCATCCAAAAGATCCCCACGGCGGGGCAACCCGACCCTCGGTGCGGCTGCCCCGGTCTAGTCCTCCCTCTCCATCTTACTTTCTCTCTTTCTGGGCCTCAAGGACACACAGTCTGATTCATCATAATCTAGTGTTCATGTGGCTCACTTTTTTAAAATTGTCATTCTTAATAATGAAAACAGAGGCTAAGCCTGTGACAGTCACCTGCACCCTAAACGCGCCGTTGCCCGTCCTGTCTCCTGGCCTCCTGCCGTCCGGGGGAGCCGCATCCTGGGCTCATTGCCCTGTTGCTCCCTTTTTAACCAAGTCTTCTCTCATCTATCTGCACCTCTACAGCCTAATTTTAAATTTTATAAAAGGATGGCATTCTGTATGTAATCTTCTAGAATTTACTTCTTTTCACTTAATAGTATATTCAAGCAAGTTTGGCTGCAGCCATTCCTCTTCATGCCTCCACAGCCCTTTTGCAAAGGAAGCTTCAGCAGATGGAGTCTGTTGCCCCGTCTCTCACATCTCGGCTGGCCTCGTGTGACATTTTGACCAGCACAATGCAGCAGAAGTGGCGCTGTGCCGTCTCTGAACTTAAGCCTTAAGAGGCTTTGTGCTCTTCCTCCTCCTCCTAGAAACTTGTGTAGCCACGTGACCATCTCTGGGCTAGTTTGCTGGGTGACAGGAAACATGGCCCAATTGCCAGCGTGACCCCAGCTGCCAGCCAATCAACCCTCGAAAGGGGAACCTCCTAGCTGAGTGTCCACGAACCGTGGGCTCGGGAGGAAGTCCACTGAGACCGGAAGGACTGCCCGGCTGGGCCCAGCCGGAAATGCCTACCCACCGAACGGTGTTAAAGAAGTCGTGGCTGTCCGAGTCACCGCGTTGGGAGTAGTTTGTTGCATCAGCCGATACGCCAAGGCCCAGCCGCAGTGCTGCACGCTCGCGTGGCCGCCAACGTTGCCCCTGCCGATGGGCATCAGTGTCTGTTACTGTGAAAATGCCTCCGTCCACTCCTTGGTGCGTGCTCTCTGTTGGACACGTGCAAAAGACTGTTTCTCCTCTCTAGACTCTCAGCTACTTGGGAACTCGAGTCCACTCTCTTCCCTGTCCCAGAAGAAGCTGTCAAAAATGGAAGCAGGTTAGTCCACTCCCTGCACGAAGTCCTTCCGTGGCTCCCCGCTGCCCTCAGCGTAGAGTCCAATGCCTTTGGGTGACATTTAAGGCCCTCTGTGACCTGGGCAGTAGCTAACAAGATTAGCTACTAAATAGCCGTGAGACCTTGGGGACAGATGACTTTAACCTTTCTGTGCCTCCGTTTTCCCTTCTGAAAAAGAGGGCTAGCAAACTTAGCATTATTGGGGGGGGGGATGAAATGAATGAACACATACAAAGCTTTGGAACAGAGCTTGGCACAAAGCACCCCAATAATATTTGCTAGCATTAGCGTTGTTGTTGTGCACGTAGCCAAACGGTAAAGCTGGTGGTTCCTGGAGTCCATCACCCCTCATAGTGTTTTCCCACGTGGGTCCCTCTTCCAGAAAGCCTGCTCTTCCGTTGCCTCCCTAGTAAACGTGCCTGTCCGGACCCGTTTGATGCCTTTCCTGCTCACCCCCCACCTCCCAGTAGACGTGGGGGATGACGTCACCCTCCTCCAGCCCCCCTTGGCCCCTGCACACACTTGTCATTGCTCATGTCTGTTTCCTGGGCCCCTGTGAGCTCAGGGACTATGTCCCATTCATCTCTGTGTCCCAGAGCCCGGCACAGAGGGGAGTCAGGGTAAACGTACGGCGAATGAGCACACGAACGGGGGGTGGCGCACCCTGTTTCCCCTGTGCCGTCATTCGTGCATCATTCCCCTGGCCACCGTCTTCTGCGTCCAGCTCTGTGCCAGGCACTCACACGGCTCAGAGGGACCCTCTGTCTGCGGAGTCCGACGGGAGAGACAGACCCCACGAAGATGAGCACACGCAAGTCCCCTACCCAGAGGAGGAACAAGGGGCCTGCCCCCAAGGGACCCGCCAACCTGGGGGGAAAGGAGGCCAGACTGAGGCTGAGAGCGTGCAGCCTGAGCATTCGGAGCGCCAGGATTCTGAGCACACAGGGTGGCAGCAGGCAGAGCAGGGAGTGTGAGGGCTTCACGAGCCCCGGCTGCAGCCCCCTCGGGTGCAGGAGCCATCTTACTCACCGTATAGCCCCAGGCCCGCCGGGGCCCGACCCCAAAGTGGTGGGCAGCATAAACATTTGCTGCCTTCGTGATAAATGAGGAGAGGGAACCTAAAGAACTAAGGCCTGCATTCCAGTCCCGCTCTGCCACACACAGTGACTACGTCCAGGATGCGTCCCCTCTCTGGCCTCAGATATTTTCCAATGTCCCATCCAGCTCTCAGTCCTATGACGATACAGAGAGTCCTAGAACTGGCTGGCTGGTGTGCGCGCATGCGCCTCTGTGCTGCGTGTGCACGTGGGTCTGCGTGTGCACGTGGGTCTGCGTGTGCGCGTGGGTCTGCGTGTGCGCGTGCGCCTCTGTGCTGCGTGTGCACGTGGGTCTGCGTGTGCGCATGCGCTTTTGTGCTGCGTGTGCGTGTGGGTCTGCATGTGCACGTGGGTCTGTGTGTGCACGTGGGTCTGCGTGTGCGTGTGCGCCTCTGTGCTGCGTGTGCACGTGTGTCTGTGTGTGCGCCCCTGTGCTGCGTGTGCACGTGGGTCTGTGAGTGCACGTGGGTCTGTGAGTGCACGTGGGTCTGCGTGTGCGCGTGCGCCTCTGTGCTGCGTGTGCACGTGTGTCTGTGTGTGAGCCTCTGTGCTGCGTGTGCACGTGGGTCTGCGTGTGCACGTGGGTCTGCGTGCACACCCACACAGTGCATCCCAGAGCCGGGGTCAGGAATGCTAACGACGAGCCACGATCAGCGTTTCGGGGGCCCTTTTCCTGTGCTAGACGCGGGGTGCAAAGTTCTAAGTGCTTCACGAGCACGATCTCATCTGACCCCTACACAATCCGCACGACGGGGGAGGTTGTTGTCCCCGTGTCACAGATAAGGACACAGAGACTCCCGAGGCGGAGCGGATGGTCCCCCTGTGTCAGTGGCAGCGGCGGGGTGTGCAGGGCCGTCTGACCACAGGCTCTGGGCAGCGAGCTCTGCCTTCTGGCTCCTGGGTGCACGTCTTTCTGTCACCGAGGGCAGCTTTGGATGAAGGAACCTGGCTGAGAGTTCAGAGATGACAGACAGGCCAACGTCGGGGTCGGGGGCTGAGGAGAGAGCGGCCAGCCTCTCTGCCCGTCCGAGCCCCTGCTGCCCGCATGCAGAAAGGTCTGGCCTGGCTTTCCCAGGGCCGGCAGGGCAGTTCTCAGAGTTTTCGCTTTGCTTTAACCAAAGGGCTTCCCATGGTGTTCTGGAATGTTCTTTTTTGGCTGGGCTAAGGGAGGGCAGAGGTCAGCGGAGGCCCTGCCTTTGGCTCACCCTCAGGGAGTCCCAGCCAGTCCCAGAGATCCTGAAATGGCCCCTCGCACTCAGACGGGAGTCCGGGGACATCGCGGCCCTCTCGGGCCCAGCGCCGTGCCCTCCTGGGGCACAGAGCAGCTCTGGGGGACCAGCTCAGCCCTGGAAACCCAGCCACGCGAAAGGCTGCAAGAAAGGAAGAGAGAAAGAACGAAGAGAAGAACTTGGCCGGGCCAGGGGCCTGGTCTGTTGAGTCAGATTTCCTGCCCCGCTCATCCTGACGATGCCTGAAATGGGGGGCCATCAGGGGTGCTGTTCTTGCAAATGGACTTAGCAGCGAGATGACAACCTCGTCTGCAGCTGCAGGCTCCCCATTCCAAGGCCCCGACTCAACGGGTCTGATGGAAGGTCTTGGATGCTGATCCCAAGTCGAGTCACCCTGGCGGGGAGGGCCCTTTCGGGCCCCTGGGGAAAGGTTTGGATAGTGGGGACCTAAGATCCTGCAGCTGAAGCTGCTGCCTCCCAGGGAGGGCGCGGGAGGCCGGGGGCGGCAGGGGCTGTCCTTGCTGGTCGGGGGCCTCAGGGAAAGCATCCAGGCCTGTCCCTGGATGTGACCCGAACCCCAGGCGCTCGGGCCAGAAGCAGCCCCCACCGTGGTGGCTGCACACACCCCTGGCCCCCCAGTGAGGGCGGGGGGTGGGGGTGGGGGAAAGGCTGGCCCACCCGCGCCTTCGGAAACGCCCGGCTCACTTGCCTCCAGGCCGGCTGAAGGCCTTTCCAAGCATTTCACTTCCCATTTCTTTTGCAGATCTGGTCACGGGGTGCTCCTGCCCTCTTCCCCTTGCTGACCTTTCTGCCTGGGCCCTGCCCCTGCTGCGTTTCATCAGGCCGACTCCCTCTCAGAATCAGGCCAAGCGGCGCCCAGCCCCGCCTGGCCGGGGGCAGCTTACCATCGAGCCGGGGGGACACCGGACAGGCCGCAGCAGCCGAGGGGGTGCACGGGCCTCGCAGCTTGGCCCCCTGACCGCCCAGGCCGGATCCGATGCCCCTTCGGCAGCTGCGTCACCCTGGGAAAGTGTCCCGAGCTCTCTGAGTCTCCCCGCACTCATCTGTGAGGGCTGTCCTACCTGCAGAGGGAGGTCATGAGGCTGGGACAAGACGACGAACGTGTGCAACGTGCAGGTGCAGGTCTGGGCTGATGAATGGCAGCGATGCTGCTTTCACTTTCTGGTGGAAGTCCACCACCAGACATCTCTCTCCTGGGGGACAGTCTCTTCTGTGTCTTTCCAGCCACACAGGGAGAAGCTCACACAATGGAGCCAGACAAAACGCTGTTTGAATTCTGATTCCACTCAGACCACCTTTCCTACCCCCAGGTGACAATGAATTATCACAGAAAATGCAGGCGAAGATGCCACCTTCCTGAAGGGGTTGAGGGCAGGGTTAAGTGACAAAATGGCACAGTGTTGCAGTTGAGGGACAGTGGCAATCCTGGCAACTCTTTATGGGGGATCAGGGGGTGCCGTAGTCCCCAGCCTCTCTCCCTGAGGTGGCTCGGGAGGATCTTGGCCGGAAAGCCGGTCACTTCTCTGTCGGGGCAGAAGGAGCTGCTGTACGTCTCATGCTCGTTGGACTCCCCTCCCTCCCACGCACCACCACCTTCTCCCTTTTGCCTCATGAGTTTTGCAGAGCAGACGTGGAAGGAAAAAAAAGAAAAAAGAAAGAAAAGGAGAGATCTGAAGCCAGTTGTGCAGGAGGCTCTGGAGCTGCAGACAGTTGCAGGCTGGATACGACCAGCGATGAGAAAGGTCCCAGATCTCCCAGGCGGGGCCCCGGCCTGCTTTGAAGTGTTGACAACACAGAAAATTAAAAGCATCACAATGCGAATTAGCACATTGTTTTTTCCACTTTGATAGCTGCTACAAAGCATTTCATACCGATGAATCAATACCAGTGTCTCTTTACGAGGACATCAGGAGCAAAATCAAACACAATTTTTCCCCTTAAGAGAAACCAGCAAAGCTTAGCAAAAAATTTGGAGCCCTGGCTTGCCCGATAGCTCGAGGTAGCAGGGACTTGGATCTCTCTTTTGAACAGTGGCTTGGAGGTCACTGATGTCTGCTTGCTTGGGTCCCATCATCCAGCCCCCACATGAATGCTGGGCCTGCTGAAGACTCAGCACCACAGATGAGACAACCGAGTCGAAATGCGCTGCTAGTGGCTTGTGACTGCACGTGTGTGTGCACATGTATGAGGATACACACAGTGCATGTCTCTCTGTATCCATACGCATGGGTGCGTGCGTGCGTGTGCGTGTGCGTGTGTGCGCGCACGCGTGTGCGTGTGTGCATGCGTGCATGCGCGTGCGTGCGCGTGCGTGTGCGTGCGTGCGTGTGTGTGCGTGCGCGCGTGTGTGTGTGTGCGTGCGCGTGCATGTGTGTGTGTGTGTGCGCGCGTGCGTGTGCGTGCACGTGCGTGTGTGTGTGCGTGCGTGCGTGCGTGTGCGTGTGTGTGTGTGTTTTGTGATTTGGTAAAATAAAGCCTGCAAATCAGAAATAACTTACAACTCGCTATAACCTGCTTATTGGCTAGGACTCCCTTTATGTCGCAGCAGATGGACTTTTGCATGAAATATTTTCCCTGAGTTGCCATAGAGACTTGCCAACATCTTTCTGCTGAAGCGATTGCTTGCAGGCCTGTTTGTTGCTGCGCCTGGTGCCCCAGCGCCTGGAGGCTGGATCACTTGCAGCCCTCACAGAGGCTGATTAAAGAGCCTGGGGGCCCTGGGAGTCTCGGGCCTCTCAGCTACTGCCACTGGGGATGGGCTGCAAAAGTCGTTAGGGCCGGATCTGGGGTGGGGGCTGGGCTGGCGGGTGGAGGAGACTCCCAGGCAAGCCCGGCAGCTGCAGGGGAGAGGGCTGCTGTGGGGGAGGAAAGCCACTTGGGCTCATCAGGGTCCTCCTACGTGCCACCTGTGGTGCTAGGAACACGTCCTTCTCTTACTTGGTCTAGTCCCGGCAGCTACTCTCAGAGATGGGTCCTGCCGCTCCCATTTTTCAGGGGGGGGAAAAGGAGGCACCAAGGAGTTCAGCGAGTGGCTCAGGTTACCACTGTGGCCTTCAAACCCAGGACCCTCGGACTCGATCCTCTTACTACTAGTGTCTTCCCAAGTGGGGGGTGGGGTGAGATAGATGGGGTGCACTTGGAACTTACGATTTGGGGTGAATGAAAAGCCACGGGCTGGGCAGAGTCGCCGAATGCAGCCCTCTGCCAATTCCTCTCGTCGGAGGAGGCTCAGACGGAATCGCCGGGATCCATCACGCAACTCACAGTCCATTTGGGCAGAGACACTCAGGGCTGTCTGACCAGCAACGTAAACATGGCCAAGCTCTGAGACGCTGTGGGTCCCAAGTCTTGAGCCAGCGGCTATGGATGGGAGCCCTTCCCTTCTCGGGCAAAGATATGAACTGAGTGACGTTTCCTGAGAGCAGGGTTTGCAAGGAGGGTGGCCTGGCGTCATGACAAGGGCATGGGCTTTCAAGTCAGACAGACCCAAGTTCGAATCTGGTCCAGAGGTGTGACTTTAGGCCACTCACACTCCCCTCGGAGCTCTGATTTTCCCTGTCTGTAGAATGGGGCTCGTGGCACCTACCTGGCAGGGTAAGACACAGCTCTCCCACTCCAATGGAGCTCCCTCAAACAGTGCCTGGCACAAAGTATACGACAAATACATGAACACGTCTTTATTACATCTGGCATGTGACAGGCCGTGGTAAGATGTCAAAAGTATTTTAATCTGCATTTCTTAGACTTCCAGGAACCTCTTCTTCCTTCATATTATTAACCTCCCTCCTTGGGCGGAGTTTCAAGGAGGATCCCGAGTCCCTGAGTCTCCTCTCCCGCTTCTGCCGACCCATTATAGACAGGATTCTTGGAGGTCACACACAACCCAACATATTAACACCCATCTCAGTCCATGGAGATCGCTTCCTATGAGAGGACATTAGTCAGGACTTATCAGATGGCAAGCGCAGACGCCCAGATCAAGCTGTCCTAAGCTGATAACGGAGCTTATTTGCAACAGTGCTGCAGCTTCAGGTGTGGCTGGATCCAGACGCCCATACATGTCTTGAATTCACTTTCCTGCACCTTGGCTTCACCTCCAGGGGTGCTCTGCCCATGTAAAGGGACGATGGCTGCCCAGCCTCACGACGACTTCTCACCAGCTTAGCATCTTAGCAAAAAGAGGACCCCTCCTCCCCGACGTTCACATACCAGTTCCAGGCCAGAATTTCACTGGATGCACGGGAGTCACGTGCCAAGTCTGATCAGGTAACCACTCTGTAAGCCTGGAGGTGGCAGCCCCGCCTAAGTCAACCTGGCCGGAGAGAGTGGAGAAGGGGCTGAAGGGGGTGGTCTTGCCACAAGATGAAGAGAGGGATGCTGAACGGGCAAACATGGCCGGCATTTGCCACAGAGACGGAAACAACTGACCCTTTACCTTCATGACAACCTTGAAAAGTAGTTATGATTTCCTTCATTCTACAGAAAACTGAATCCCAGAGTGTAGGGGCCTTGCCCCAAGGCCACATTGCGAGTCAGTGGTAAACTCAGGGTGGGAACCCCCAAGTCTCTGTTCTTGCTGGGACTTTCTAGGACCAAGTAAGCCTGGCAGTGGGTCTGGACCTAGCATGTGGAGCGGGGGTGGGAGACGCAAACGGCCCCAGGACCCAGCCTCAGCCAGAGGAAGCTTCCAGGCCCATCAGGGCTCTGTGTGGTTCCTGCTCTCATTTGTGCCAAGTGGCACCAGTCTTGAGATGAGCAGGTGCTTGCTAGCCTTTCTCCATCTTTCCAAAATCCCGAAGCATATTGCATTTAATGTTTGAGAATATTGCAAGCAATTTATTATTTTATTTAGGTTATCTCCAGTCAGAAATAATTTGACCTCGGCATTATTAAGAGTCTTAGTTTTAAAGCTTGTCTTTTGTGGGCTCCTTGGTGGCTCTCTGTCCTCGAAGAAGGTGTCTACATCTCAGGCCATCATAGCCCCACAGAGCTGAGATCTTACACACAAATAAATACATTTTACTTATATGTAATTGGTATATATAGTTAGATGCAATTGGTACATCTATAAAATACATATTAAACCCATATATCAAATATATATCCACCTATATATCCACAAATATATACATTTAATGTATATGTATATATGTGTATATATATATACATTTTTCGTCTATCTCCCTCACCAAATAGTAAGTTTCAGGAAGGTATGCGTCTGACTGTTTTGCTCACCATTGTGTCCCAGCACATGGCATTCTCCTGGTATGGATTTAGACCAGTAAACATTTGCGAAATGAATGAATGCATGAATGAGTGATAAAAACACGTAGTCTGGCTTCTCCACCAAATGCTAAAGTAACTGCTAGAGTTAGACCCCTCTGCTTTCAGCACGGCTCTGCAGCTCCCTAGCAATGTGACCTTGGGTAAATAACCTTGCTTGACCTTTCTGTGTTTCAATTTCCCCATCTGTAAAATAAGGGTTATACCATATTTCACTGAAGATGCTAAAAGATCACTTATGTGTATCCAATGCTTACAGCAAATAATAAGTGCTCAATAAATGTCAGCACCATTCTCTCTTCCTTCTTTAGAGATTCCACAATGCCTGTTACTACAGGCAAATATCGAATGTTTAGTAAATACTTTTTGATTGATAGATAGGTGAGTTATCAGAGTGATGGGCACAACTTGAGTGTGGTCCTTCTACTCCTGGTTGAGAGAAAACTGTGAGATATGTAACTGAGCCAACATTTCAGAGAGGAGGAATCGGGGGCCGAAGAGAAGTTAGAATGTGGAGGGGGGCAGTGCTCAGGCAGTGCACGCATGCATGTGTACGTGCCTATTCAGGTTTGTGTGGATATGGGTAGATGTGTACAAGGGGAGGGGACTATGTGTTCAAAGTCCATTTATTCTAGTTTTTAAAGTTTGCATTTGCAACCCAACAGCTACCTGGAAGCCCCTAGAAGTCCTCGAGCAGAAAAAATGTGATGGAAATTCTCTCCGTATCTGTATGAAGGACAGGCATAGACAGGGAAAATCTGTGATGGTTGATGTAGTAATCTAGGAAAAAGGGAGAAGCAGGCATTCTTGAAGTAGGAAAAAGAATGACTAGGAGGCATTGGGTAGACCATGTTGACATCAAAAAGTAAGAAGAGGCAAGTGTTGAAAACTCCTTGTACTCATAAATCAAGAAATATTTATTTGGTATGGAGCAAAAGAGAGGAAGCGACCAAATTTGTTTTTATTTTTCTTCTAAAATGATAAATGTGACTTTTTTCATTGCAAAATAATGCAGGATATAATCAGAAAGTGAAAGGAAAAAAATCATCATCCAAGGTTCTACCACCAGAAGGCCACCATGACCGCATTTTATGGCCCCATATCTATGACCCTAGGAGAACGAAGGGGTCTGCTGTGCTCCCGGTGGGAAGGAGGGGAAGGCAGAAGGGTGTTGAAGAGAGGCCATGGCTGATTTGTTCATTTGATTCCATCGCCACTAAGGAGACTGAAATAGCAAAACCCACATCTTGACATTGGATTGGAATCTCCCAGTTTCTTTATGAAACTCTGGACCTTGACAATGTTGGGTTACCTGCCACCTCACCATCAGTCCTCTTTCTTCCTCGTCATAGAATGGACATTTCAGTAGTTTTGTTTGCATCTTCTGCCCTTGACTTACTATATTGGATGTTCCTTTGGGGGACATGCCTCGCTGTGTGCAGTCAAGTTCTTTCTGAGGATTGTGTTGGTCAATGGTTGCTTAGCTGGGTCACCCACCAGATGCCCTTGTCCTTTCCACATTCTCCTGGGTGGGCTGGTTCATCTGTTGGTCATTTGGTTAGCTGGTTAACCAGGCTTTTGGGGATGTAGGCAGGTTAACCTCACAACCCACCGGTTCACTGACAAAATGACACATCGGTTAGTCCATTGGTCCACTGGCCGGACTTTAGTCCATCTGTCTATCAATTGGGCAGTCAGTCCATTCGCTAGTCTATCAATCACTCCACTGGGTTAACCATCACTGGGTTGTCATATCGGTCTGTCAGTCTGTCAGTTAGTCTCTCCGTTAGCTTGCCGGCTGTTAGCTCTTTGATCATTCAGTAAGTCAGTAAGCCTGTCCGTTGCCAGGGCGTGGGTCGGGCCACACCCCCGATGAACCCCTCCAGCTGGTGACCTCAGTCCTCACCTGAGTGGGAACGGCATGGAGGGAGAAGCTCATTTCCTCTCTGCGGAGGTCCTTTGAAGTGCCCAGTCAATCCTTGGAAACTTTAAATCAGAAGTTATTTATGAGGCACAAGAGTAAAAACAGCCTCATCATTCTAAATTACCTGCAGCTCACTCGCATTCGCTCATTTTGTTTCAAAAACTGTTAAAATTCAGGACCATGGCTCCCCTTCTGGCCCCCACCCCCACCCCCTGGGCCTGCCTCCTCCTCCTTACAGCTGGGAGATTGGTTTTCAGGAGCCTGTGACCTCATCAGCTGCTCCTGATGCCAACCGAGTTGTCCAGGTCCATGAAGAGATGAGTCACCTCCTGGAGCGGTGGCTTCTGGGGCGCCAGGCAGGCTCTCGGACCCTGGGCCATGGGCTTTGGGGTCCTGCTCAGCGGCTTGTGACCCTATGAGTAAGGCATTAGTCCAGGCTGTAGGGCCATTTTCCACTTGGAGGCCCTTGCAGACCCGATGGGCCTGCAAGAATGATTCATCAGGCTGGGCTCCAGCAAAGGGGGTTAGACAGCTGTTTTCGTCTTTCTTTCTGAGAGGGGGGCACATAGGGTGTTTAATATTCAGAGCAAGTTTCCTAATGCCTAAGAGAACAGGCAGCTTACTGGGTGCCAGGACGCATGGGTTCCGGGCCGGCTCACAGCCAAGAGCAGAGGAAGAAGTTGGCCGTTGGCCACCTCCTGCCTCCCCACTGAGCCACTCACTCTCTTTCCAGGTTTCTTGTAACCACTTCCTTCACCTCCACCTCTGGCTCTCTTAGTGCTCATCAGCTAATGTCCAAGACTGGACCTGGTGCACGGGATTGAGCTGTCAAGTTCAAGTGGAACAACAGGCATTAACCGAGTGCTTGTTGGGGTCAGGATCTCCCATTCTTTCCTTCCCAGGGGCACATGTCTCCATTTATTTATGTGTCAGATACAGGTATGTGAATGTTTGCTGCCTTCAGGCCCTGGGCCAGGTGTGGAGATGCAGTGATAAAGCAGAGATCAGGTCATTTATCAGATGATGACACAAAAGAGTATTTAATCCACTGAGATGGGCACTTTGATCAAAAACACTAGTGGTCTATGAGAGAGACTCTAACGAGTCCCATTGGGTGCCCCCTGGCTCCCCAATGCAAATGACCGAGTGTGAAGATGAAGAGTGACTGAGGTGATGCAAGGAGGGATCATCTCAAACAGAGGGGTCAGCACGTGACAAGGCCCTGTGGAGGGAAGGAACCTGGAACATCAAGGCACTGGCAGTGAGCAGCCAGGGTCCTGCAGAGAGCGTGTGTTCATGGGCACACAGGGGGTCCTCTGGACATTCCTGGGGGTCTTAGGTTGGAGGGGTTATCTTACTAGATGCCCTGGGGGAATCTTCATTTATGCGGACAACATTCACTGACTACATACTATGTGCATTTTCTTCCACACCTCTTATCCAAGATACTTCCTCTTACTTTCCTATTTCACTCTCTCAGCTCTGAACTTGTATTTATCCATCCATCCATCCATCCATCCATCCATCCATCTAGCCATCTTCTCAGCAAAAGAAAACATTTAGTGGAGCTATACCCTAGTTTATTAACTGCTGCCCTATTGGTGAAAGCTTAAGTTGTTTCTAGGTTTTACTGTTATCAACAATATTGTAATGAACATCCTTTATATGTGCCTTGGAAAATTTTTATTGAACACTTACTTTATACCAGATTTAGCCTATGTTTCTTTGTAATATTGTTAAATTTTTAATGAGCATATTTTGCTTTTTCAAACTTTCTGAGCAGATTTTCTAATTCCTTTAAATGAGCATGTCTTGAATTCCCAACGTTTGTAAACTATTTGAGTGTTTGGACTCTGCCTTTGTATCCTCCATAACTCATTGTCCATCGTAGTTGCTTAATAAATACCCAACAATGAATGCGTCCATGGATAAAAATAATGAACCACCTAGGGAACCAAAGTGCATATCTGAAGGAGAGTGGCAGTCTGACTCCTGACTCCTGACTCCTGACTTCCATCTCTTATCCAGCCCTAGCGCTGGCAGCCTGCTCTCAAGATTTGGAGATTTTTTTTGATTTTTCAAAGCTTTGGGGTTTGCTCCCCTCTCTGCACTTCCGGCTATGCCTCCAGCCCCATCAAAGGCCTGCAAGTTAGGAAGGGAATTGGGAAAGGGGACACGTGAAGTGGTAGCCATGGGCCATGACCCAGCGCAGGTTCTTCCTGTTTGCCTCTGGACGCCCAGGAACGCAGGAATGGTGCTCATGGATCTTCAGCTAGTACTGCCACCGAGCTCCCAGCTGCAGTCACAGCCTCCTGCTCCTCGCTGGCTGCCTGGCTCTGGGCCTTTCAGGTGCTGTTCGCTTCCCCTGGAATGCCCTCCTCCTGCTCTGGCATCCATTCAAAACTATCTCCTGCAAGGTTTCCCAAACTTCCTGCCAGGCAGAACCAATCGATTCAGCACCGTGCTTCCGCGCACGGTGCGCATGTCTATGGCAGCTCTTCCCGCACGATCATGGCCATTTTCCCAACTGCCTCTGAGCAGATTTTAGCTCCATGTGCCAGCTCTGATCAATTAGTCACGGCTGCCTGGAGGGCTCTGCCCGGAGCAGCGCGGCCCAAGGTAATTGTAAAGAGAGACATATATAATTACCTAAAATTTCTCCAGTAGCTACATTCAAAAATAAAGACAGGTAAAATGAATTTTGATAATTATTTTATTTAAGTTAGTGTATCCAAGTATTATCACTTCCACATACAATCAATATAAAAATTATTGAGATATTTTCCATTATATTTTCCATACTGAGTCTTCAAAATCCCACGTGTGTATTACACTTCCATCTCCATTCAGGTGTTATGTTTTCATCAGGAACATTAATGTTTATCTAGATTTCATAAAATTTGTATTTGAAGCAGCAGATTCGAATCCCCAAGTTCCAAACGTACATAACAGCTTTTGGATCATTGAGTAATCGATTGTTAAATTTAAATTAATTAGAGAAATAAAAACATTCTGCTTCTTAGTGGCACTAGCTGCATTCGAAGGACTCAAAAGCCACCTGTGTGGCCAGTGACTCCAGCCCTGGAGAGCAAGCCTAGTGGGGTTGGGAAGCTTCCGAGTTCTGTGATCAGCTGCTTGGTATTTGTCATTCCTGATTTTATGATCCTCTTTACCTCAAGCTCTCAGTGGGACTCACCTACTGTCCTGAAGCAATGGCAGTATGGATGTATTTTGGGGACGTGGGATGTGCTGAAAGCTGACACACTCTGAGCTTTCGTGTATAGAAAGAGACATGGCGGTAGGAGTCCCTCAGGTTTTCTGAGCGGCGAGTGACAGCATCACATTGGCACGTGGACGTGGGCTGTGGTTGTGGTTGGAGAACAGACCAGAGGGCACGAGCTGGCAATGGGCAGGCAGTGGGCAGGGAGGAAGGACAGCGGTCAGCTCAGAGTGAGATGGGCAGTGAGAAGCTCACTGAAAACACCCTGTCTCCTGCTCTCTGAAGGAGAGTCCCGGGAAACGGGTCACCATTCTAGTCCCAGGGAAAGGCTTCCCCAGCTCCAGGCAGGGGCTGCATTGCTGCTGACTCTTTGTTGCTATTTATTGCAATTATGTGCATTGAACTCACTCTGAAGAGGGGCCTAGAGTGAACGGGTCCCTAGGGGAGAGAAGCTCTCCAGGCTCAGTTGAGTGACCATGCGACCCCAACTGTCCATGGCTGTTTTCTCACAGGACTGTTCAGATGCCCCGTGCAGAGTTGTGTGCAGGTGTCTGGCGTGCGGGGGTGGGGGCGGTTGCCTGGTCATGGGTCTGGCACACAGTCATAGGAGGGGCTCAGGCAATGGCAGCTGATGTGGCGTCATCATTCACACCCCAACAGCTACAATTTATTTATAAGTGCAAGGACTAAGAGAAGAAAAGGTGCAGTCCAGACCGGAGACTCCCCACATCACCCAGAATGGGAGGGACCGGGTGCCTTGTGCGACAGTGTCCCTGGGAGTGCACCCCACCAGGGTGAGGAAAGGGCAGGGTCTAGCAGAATTGTTCTGACCATGGAGGCTGAAGCCCATTTGCCTGGTTGAGTCCCAGCTCCGCCACTTCACACAGCTCAGTTTCTCTGTGCCCCAGTTTCCTTGTCTGTGAAATGGGGATCACAAGAATCCCCATCACTGAGAGTGCTCTTTGTGTCAGTATTATCTTTATCATTATTTGTGGGCAGTGTTACAGAAGGGCTCTCACGTGGCCTGGTCATGCCCCCTTCTCCTGCCAGCCGGGTGGAAACAGGGAGAAGAACAAGGCGATGTGCGGAGGGGTGCGTGGGCACCTCGGCCAGGCCACGGCCCTGTGCTCCCAGGTTAGCGGAGCACATAACCAGAGGCTGCGTGCTGTTGGCCATGACGGCCTTCCCAGCAGGCACCACTGGCGTAGGTAAGTACTTCCCCAGCTCTGGGGCGGCAGACTGGCTGCAGCAGAATCACCTGGGAGCTTTTTTTTTTTTTTTTTTTTTTTTTAAGTACAGACCCTCCCAGGCCCCGTTCTAAACCCGCTGAACCTGGATCTCCAGGCATGGGCTCGAATCTGTATGTGTTTAAAAAGTCCCCCGGGGTGGTTATGATGCACAGCCAGGCTCAGAAACTACTGGCTCCCAAATGCGAGCTGGTACAAGAACTAACATCGTGCCTGTGGACAGACCTGAGGATATGATGAAGGATATGATGAAGAACTGCCCCACGCGTCCTCAGCCATAATAACAGACACGCACAGCTGGCCCCCAGGCTTACTTAAGTGTAAAGAGTGTGGCAGGGCACATCACCGTGTGACTCAGTCTTGGTGACACAGATATCAGTGTTAAAAACCAGCCCAACTAAAAATATTCCACTTCCAGAGAAATACTATTAATAGCTTGAGTGTACAAGGAAATAAGGCAACCACGCTCATGAAAGCACCGGCTGCGATGTGAAAATAGTTGTTCATCCTTGGATCAGTGGATGACCCGCCTTTACTCATTCGTGCAGGAGGCACTATTTAGCAGTTAAAATTAATGCAAGTCACCCATGTGTCTCCCCATATGTCTGATTCTCAAAACAAGTTGTAAAAGGCTGTGTATGACATGATATTATTTAGATAAATTCTAAACATACAAAACAATCCCATATATAGTTTGTGGGTACACCCATATGTAGAAAAAGTCTTAAACTTGCTTGGAAATTGTTACACATGTCATCTTCAAGTTGGTGATTAACACTGGGAGGGCAGGGGCGGGCCCTGTAAAAAGATCCGAAACAAATACGGCAAATGTCAGCATCTATTAAATCTCCGTGGTAGATCAATGCATGTCACATTATTTCCTAGCCTTTTAAGCAGGCCTGAAATATTTTATGATACAAACAAAGCAAGCCGGCATTAGGGAAATCAGAGATGCCTGAGTCACGAAGGCAGGGACAGGCAGGACAGGGATGAGTGGACAAGGAATTCCGTGTGAGTCCATTTGGAAAACTTGTGAGGAAAATAACGATGGGCCTTGTCTGTTGTTCTGAAGCTAAAGTCTTTGTCTTTGGAGGGAGGCATTTAGCCCATTGATATTTGCTTCCTGGGTGACAGATTTGGCCTTATTTCTGTCACTAAAAGTGAAGTTTTAGGTCTAAAGTTCAGCTGGTGCAGGAGAACGGGTCAGTTTCCCAAACGCGTGCTTGTGCCCCAACCCCGGCGCCCCCCAGGCACACAAAATGTTAACAGAAGATTCGGGGGTCAGCGAGTGACCCTTCTTTGGACAATGAGGGCTGTGCTAGTGCCAGGCCTTCCAACCGGAACGATCTGAAATCCAAAGGTGATTTAAAATGAGCCATCTTCGTCTGGAAGTGCATGCTGTCTCACTCCTCGGGACCCCACCAAACAGATTGCTACGGGGCATTTCCCTTCGGGAGGCAAGGTGGCGTGGTGGCAAGGACACGGTCCTCGCGTCAGACACAAAACAACTCTGTACAGAGTTTGCCTCAGTCCAACACGGGCTCCTGTGAGCCGGGAGACCAGACGTCCCGTTTCAAAAACCACCGACCCTGTCCTGTCTCAACCGGCCCGTACGCGCGGCCTCCTGTCACTTTGAATGTAGCCCCGTGAGACTAGGCTGACCAGACGTCCCGTTTGACACGGGACCGTGCTGCTGTTTTCTGTCCCCTTTGAAACGGGCCGTGTGGTCAGCCTACTTCTGAGTGCACCGAGACGGCAGATGGCGTCCGCCAGCCCGGGTTGACCACGCCTCTCCCACGTACTGGCAGCGGGTGGCTACTCCCTCCCTCCGACCCTCCTCTCCACCTGCAGGGCCGGCGGCAGACGGAGCACGGTCCCCGGCACGCACCCCGACGAGCCCGTGCCCGGTGTCACTCTCCCTGGCCCGTGCCGTGGGCACCGGAACGCCCCGTCTCCATGCACCCTCCCAGGAAGCCAGGCAGGAAGTGAGTCCCAGGGAAGGGTCATCAGCCTGGCCGCCAGGTCGTTACCGTCTGTGGCGGCCTGACCAGCCCGCCGATGGCTCTCGGGGAAGGCGGGGGGTTTGTGGCTGTTCAGGGGAAGGCAGCACCCCTCCTTCCACCGCCAGCCCCCTTTCGGGGAGTGTCAGGTGCCCCCCCGCCAGGCTCGCCCCAGCAGAGGCGCAGCGTGCTGAGGCCTGGCTGGGCCGGCTCCACGCTCCATGTGCCCTGGCCCCCATACACCATTTGTCGAGCAGCAGAACAGAATTTCCTCATAAATAAACAAGATCTTGGGTTTCACGTTGGGGAGGCGATGACAGAAGAGGGCCTGGGGCTCTCGCCGTTATCTGCACCCGGGCCTGCCAACTCCTCGCCGCCTAGAAGGGCTGGGAGGAGAGAGGGAGGCGAGCCCGGCCAAGAGCACATTTTTGGGCTGTACAGTCACTGCCTGGCGGCCGGCCGGAGCTCCTCTCATTTCCCGCGACGTCCCTCACACCGGCCACCGGGGACTCTGGGCTCTGCAACCACCAGAACCCCTGCCCAGCCAAGCGCGAGCACCTGAACTTGGTTAGTTGGGAGGTGGGGCGGAGGGGTAGCCCGAGCCTGGGAGATGTCAAGCCTGGAGGAGAGAGGGCTCTGGCAGCTCCTCATCTAGATCCCCTGTCCTGTCCTGGATGCGTTCTCACCTCAATGCTGTTTGGCTGGAGGTGGGGCTTGTTGTGTCCTGTGCCAAGCCTGGTGCTGCCCGAAGGGGGAACTGAGGGCAATCCCGCCCACTTTCTAGGGGCGGGGTGTTCTGTGTCCACATCTGAGGAAGGTTGGGTCACCGGCAGAAATCAAGCACCTCTCAGCACAGGAAGAGGGGAAGGAGCAGAATACTACACAGCAATGAAAAAGGAGAGTCAGGGCTGCGTGGACGGATCATGCACATGTAATGTTGAATGAAAGTAATCAGACACAACACATACACTGCATGATTCCACTTATATAAAGTACGAAAACAGCCAAAAGTAATCTATGATTAAAGTTAGAATAGTGGTTACCTCTTGGTGAAGGATTGACTTAGAAGGGACACAGGGAACCTTCTGGGCCTGGGCAATGGCCTACCTCTTCATCTGGGTGGGGTGACGTGTCTACATCAGGAGAAGACCCTGCACTGGACTTCTGGCTAAATGTGTTTCCTACTTTACCTCATGTAGGTTACACCTCAATGAAAGGTTAAAGAAAAAAAAAAAACCAAAAAACTGATCCTAAAAAGAATGAAAGCAAATCAGTTCATCTCCTTCTACGATCAAAATCTTAACACCAACTGCCCATTGCTGGGAAGAGGAAACCCAAACTCCTCTAGGATCTGGCTCCTCCGACCCCTCTCCTCAGAGTCCCCTCTACAGAGGGGCTGTCCCTGACGGCTTATTTAAAACAGCCTTGCCCCCAATACCTCTGACAACATTGCCTTGTTTTATTGTCATCTTAGCACTTATTCCCATTGGAGGTAATCTTGTTTATGTATTTATATGTGTGTCATCAGCCCGTCTCCCCTGGGATGTCAGCCTGTCCAGGTGCTTCCAGAGCTGTCTATTCACCCTGGGGTAGGTGGTGCAGTGGGCTCGGCGTGTTTACCTACCCACCATCCAATCTCCCTCTCCATTTAACTTGAGGTTCCACCTCCTCCCAATTCTCAGTCCATGAGGTCTGGGGAGAGTTTCTGGAGAAGACTTTTATGCTTTCTGGTTGTACTTGAACCTGAATAGATGTGGGGCTGGGGCTGGGGCTGGGACTGCTGCCAGCATTGCTACAGTGTGGAGGGAAACACTGAGAGATGCAGAGAGACTAGGTCTTAAAAATGTGATCTGAGTCCTGGATCAAATTGTACCTGAGGCCAGGCCTGTACCTGGACTTTTCAGTTACACAAACCATTAGATTCCCATTTACTTAAGCTAGTTTGTCTGCGTCGTGTTTGCGACCATTCTGTGCTAAGCCGGGTCCTGGCTGCAGAAGAAACTAAGGACAAATCATCCGGTCTCCAGGGGGCAGTATGCACTATGTCTACATCTGACAAAGGTCAGATCACAGACGGGAGACAACACAGCTTCCTGACAGTGGGAGAGTAGCAGCTGCGCTAAATATTCACTGACTAAATAAGTCAATGGGTGGGTGGATGGATGGGTGGGGGGGTGGGTGGGTGGGTGGATGGATAGGTGAGTGGGTGGATGGATGGATGGATGGATGGGTGGGTGGGTGGATGGATAGGTGAGTGGGTGGATGGATGGATGGGTGGATGGTGGATGGATGGGTGGATGGTGGGTGGGTGGATGGATGGAAGGATAGTGGATGGGTAACTGGCTGAATAGGTGGCTGGATGTCATGGCTCTTGTAGAAAGGTGTCTATCATCAAAAGGCAGAGGAAGTTGAAAAGAACCTTCGATTCCAGGTGGCAGAGGTCACTGGGTCTAGAGGGCATCACAAAGGAGGTGGGGCTTGAGTTGGATGTCAGGAGAAGTTTGGGAAAGGACTGAGGACTAGTATTCCTTGGGACTTTGACAGTTAAAACACAACCCCATGATGTTAGTATGATTACCTCCGCCTTGAAGGTGAAGAAACTGAGGCTTGGGAAGGTGTCATGGCTAGCCAAGGCCACGGAGCCAGACAGTGGGAACCAGGATGGAAACCCAGGTCTGGCTGATGCCACCGCCCCTCTGTCGGACCTGCAGGCATGCTGCCTGGGATCTTCTGTCTCAGTGTCAGAACATGAAGTGGGAGGACAGCAGTCTCCCAGTCCCATCCTGGAGATGCTTGGGCCCCCGGGGAGGCCTGGGCCGGATCCCCCCACCCCTCGGAAACTCCTGTCAGCGGCCTGACAGCTGTGTTCCACTGGCCAGCCACAGCTGCCACTGAGGCCCTTGTTCCTGATGCCGAATGTTCCACCACTTTTTCCTGGCACCCCAGGCCTGACGGCCGCTCAGGAAAGCTACTGTACTTGTGAGAAAAGTGAGGTCAGTACATGTTTCCATTTACTCGGAGAAGGAAAACAAAAACAAATATTCTCGCTACTGAATGTGCTTTTTATTCAGCAGGGTCCATCCCCAGAAGCCTTCATTTTTGGTTCACCCATGTGTCCCTGAGCGTATTTACCGGGGACATGTGGGGAAGCCCGGAGGGGCCTGTGGCCCTGGCTGCGTCCCGGCAGGGACTTCAGATGTACAGCGGTGACGGGGCCAGAGTGACAGAGGGGGCGGGGGGGCGTCGGGACCACAGAGCGTGGGGGGGTAGACAGCACAGTGAGAAGGCGTGGCTACTTGCATTTCTGCTTTGCACATGCTGTTCCACAGCCTGGCATGCCCTTCTATTTTTCGGTCCGGGCAACTCCTACTCACCCTTCAAAGCCCAGCCCCAGCCTCCCTCGAGTGCTCCAGGCAGAGTGGGCTCTAACTCCTCGGGGTTCGCTGAGCCCTGCGCCCATCCCTCATGGGACAGGCCACCTGGTATGTCCTTCTCTAGACAGGGGGCTCCTGGAGTCAGGGACCACGACAACACACTTCCGAAAGCCCAGCCCAGGGCAGGAAGTGTGTGATGAGGTACTGACACAGCAGGAGAGGAAGCCTGGGGTGTTGGAGAACGCGGGCCCCTGCGGAAGGCTGGCGACTCGGGGCCCCTCAGGATGGTGGAGCAGTCGTCTGAGTTGAGGATGGGGCTTGTGTGACCATGGGGACCAGGTTCAGGAGGCATTGCTTTCAGGGTGGGAAAGCACGCGTGGCTGAGGGGGCCGGGGCCGGCTCACAGCAATCTCTGAGGCTATGTGATTGGCACCCAGGCTGACCTGTCACTTCCCAGACGGGGACAGGAAGCCCAGCCGGGGGCTACCTTGTTAGGCTCAGTCTTACCTGGCACCTCATTCATACCCCACCATCCTCAGGTGCACCCCCAACCCGCTCTGCGTTCCTGCCTCTGCCCCCTTCGTCCCCTCCCTCAGGACCTAGGAGATGTATATTCTTTTGTTTGCTGGCACATTCTGGATGCCACTGCCTCCTCCCCCTGAGCCTCAGTTTCCCTATCTGAGACCAAGGTTGCTAGCACTGCCTCACTGGGTCGAAACGAGGTCCTGTATGCAAAGTGCTTGGCAGAGTGCCTGGAACGGAGTTTGTGCTCAGTGCCTCCCCTCCCGCCCCCCCTTCCTTCCTTCCTTCTTTCCACAAACTCGGTTCGGTCTTTCCTCTGCTGACTGTGAAGTCCCCCCACTTCCCCCGGCCGACTTCCACCAAAGCAAAGATCTGTCCGACCTGGGAGTCGTGGTGGCCCCTGACTAGACCTGTCCCCAGTGTTTGTGTCCACGGCAGCCTCGTGACCTTCGTGAGGTATGGCTCGGGTCAGGTGTGTGTCCCTTGGCCGCCTGCCCCATTCCACTGGCCCTCCAGATGAGAAGGGCTGGGAAACTTGACTTCATTTATTTTCATACATGAGAGACAGAGAGAAAGTGAGAGAGAGAGCAAGAGACAGAGAGCGAGAGAGACAGAGCGAGAGAGAGAGAGAGAGAGACAGAGCGAGAGAGACAGACAGAGAGTGGGGGGGGGGGAGACAGAGAGCGAGCAGGAGGGCCTGGGGGAGCAGAGAAAGAGGGTGGGGGCCTCGAGCGCCTCTTGTCTCCTGGTCACCCAAGTCTGGCTCCGGGCCCTATGACCAGGGACAGTGCAGCTTCCGCAAAATACGCAGACAGACTCGTGTCACAGCCTGGGGGTGGGGGGAGGTGGCCAGGGGCCTGAGAAGTCACATGGGCCACTCACAGTGGACGGAGGCCTCTCGTCCTCCTCTTCCTCCCGGCCGCTCCCCTCCGCGTTTCTCTCTATGAATCATGCGGGGTCCGCCTCTGGCCTCAGTGCGTGTGAAACAACAAGTCAGGAGAAGTTTGACCGACCCAAGCAGGGAAATTTCCATCCATCGTAAGAGGAAAATGTGGGAGCAGCAGCAAGAGGCACAGGCCGGTGACAGCCCGACGGGGGCAGGTGGGGCGGGCGGGGGCCCCGACCTGGGCTCTCCCAGGCTTCAGGGTGGGTGGGAGACACCCATAGGCCCCAGGGACATCAGGTCCTAGGGCCACCCTGATTCCCTGGCCTCTCACTCAGGACACCCCCTGACCTCTCCAGGGCTCTTCTGGGCCTGCTGTGCGGGTCACCTGGATGAGTGACCTGCCCACCTTGCTCTCCCTGGTCCCCCTTAGAGAACGCCTTAGCTCCCAAGCAAGCCTGTTCTTTGCCTCCCCCTTTGCACATGCCGTTCCCGCCACCTCCAACACCCTTCCTTTCCAAAACCTGACTCAGGGCACGCCACGGCCGTGTCTCCCGGACCCCTCGGCAGAGCCTTCTAGGGTGCCATGCCTCCCTTGAGTCAGGGAATCCTCTCCTGTGTTCCTGTCCGCCCCCCACCAGGTTGACAGTGCCATGCGGGGCCGGCCAGGCTGTCACAGGTCCCTGCACCTGCGCCCACTCAATCTGGCCTGGGGGTTCTTGGCTTTATCCCCCAGCACTTAGCGCACAGTAGGTGCGTTCAGTGAATAATTCCTGCACAGGGGTGGGCCTATGCTCAGTGGTCTCGAGCCTGACGGAGGCCCCACTCAGGGCCTGCAGCGTGTCCAGGCGGAACTGGCGGGTGGGCCCTTGGAGTCGGGGTGCAAGGTTTTGGGTTGCTTCTGCTGGTGGAAACTTCGGCCCTGATGGCCCACTACAGCCCAGGAAACCAGCCGGTCTCGTCACATTAGCTCAACTCACTCGCTTTCTAAAACCCCCTTCCCAGAAATTGCAGCCCTGCTTTTTACATTACAAGGCACGTACCCCAACTCCTTCCACGTTGCTGCGTGTGGCCGCAGTCGATGCGTTTTAGCTGTCGTAGAATCGGCGTCTGTGCATATCCGCTAACTTCAGTTTGTGAGATGGATCCACATCGATTTCCGAAGTGCTTGTACCGATTCTTCCTCTTCGTCAGCAATACCCGTTGAGCCACCAACTACAAAATCTGACATTGTCAAATTGCTTCATTTTTGCCGCTTTAACAATAGCACTAATTTGCCTTTTCCTGTCCCTAATGAGATGGAGCATCTCTTCATACTTTTCATGGCCGTATGTCTTTTCTCTTCTTTGAAATACCTTTTCCTGTCTTATGTCCAATTTTTGAATTATGCTTTCTTAGTGATTTGTGAAAGTTCTTTGCATTTTTGGTATATTAATCGTTTCTCAACTATACATGTTTCAAAAACTTGTAGTTTGTGGCTTGTCTTAGCTTCTATTAAGCATCTTTTGATTTACAGAAGCTCTGAATTTTAACATGGTCAAATTTATGCACCTTTTCTCTTAGGATTAATTAGGACTTTTGGTGTTTTGTTTTAAAATATTCGTGTCCTTTTTAAAAAGGTTTTAACGTTTTCTTTAACATTGAACTCCTTAGTCTACCTGCAATTAGTTTTTGCATATGGTGTGAGGTAGGGATTTGATGTTATGTGGATAAACAATCATCTGGCTTCATTTATGGGGCCATCCCTCCCCTCATCCCCACTAAACTGCCATGTCAGATCCACTAAATAGTGAAATTCTGTCATCAGCCTTTTCGGCACAGCTGATCATGCTACCTACAAACAGAGGTAGTTTTCCTCCATCCTTTCTTTTCTATGCCTTTTCTTTCTTTTCTGATAAGGATTTTCAAAATGACACTGAATAGAGAGGTGAGAGCTGACATCTTGCCTTTTTCTAGATCTTACAGCAAAAGCATTTCATGTTTCACTAATGGGTATGAAGTTAGCTGTGAGATTTTTATAGGCTTCCTTTATCAGTTTCTTCTATTCTTAGCTTTCTGAATTTTTTTTTTTCATGAATGAGTGTTGAATTTTGTCATATGCTTTTTTGGCTTTTATTATGATGATGATATTTTTTTAATGAGACTTTATTTTTTTTATACCAGTTTTAGGTTCACAGCAAAAGTGAGGTGAAGGTACAGAAATCTCCCAGGTATCCCCTGCTCCCAACACATGCATAGCCTCCCCCATTATCTGCATCCCCACCAAGAATGGGACATTTATTACAACTTATGAACCTCTTTGACACGTCATTATCACTCAAAGTACGCAGTTTACATTAGGGTTCACTCTTGGTGGTGTACATTCTATGGGTTTGGACAACTACATGATACAGAATACAGGGTGGCCCCAAAGTAGGCATACAGTATAATTTATTTGCATTTTATCATATTGTTTATTACATTTACATTTATTTAACACTGAGGAATTTCATTGATTGAAGTGTATACCTACTTTTGGGCTACCCTGTATTTTCATGGCTCTAAAAAACCCTTTGTGCTCTGCCTCTGTATTTCTCCACACTCTCCCCTGTCCCCTGCAGCCACTGGTCATTTTATTGTCTCCACAGTTTTGCCTTTTCCAGTTAAAATCATACGTATGTAGCCTTTGCAGATTTCAAAATATGTAGGGATTTCCCAGATGGCTTTCTGTTCTTGATTTGTACTCAATGTTTTCTTTTTGTGGTCAGGAAACATAATTTATTTTTTTTAAAATTGTTTTTGTGTTTTTGTTTTTTTGCTTTTGAACTAACTCTAGGCTTATAGTAAAGTTGCAAATTTTGTCTAGAGAGATTCTGTATACCAGCCTCCCCGTGTTAACATTTTACATAACTGTGTACGATTGTCCGAGCCAGGAAATCATCATTAGTCCTATACTATTAAGGAAAGAGCATCCAGTTTTCTAATGAGGACTCACCACCCAGGTTTCCACATACACTTAATTATTTCTTCTTAGTTCCCTGCAATTCTCCAATCTTCCCTTTTGTCCCACAGCTTTTATACTTTTAAAGAGTACCAATCTGATTTTTTTTTGGTCAACTATACTAAGTGTTGTATCTTCATTTTAGATTGAAGCGTTTAGTGTTAAGATGTGTCCTTCTTTGTCATATTTCATGCTTGTGGCTTGAATTCTACTTCGCCTGATATCAGCATCACTTCCTCTGATGTTTGTTTGTTTGTTTGTTTCCACCTGCCAGGTATACTTTTGTTTATCTCTATCTTTAGCTTTTCTGAATTCCTTTGTTTTTGTGTTTCTCTTTCGCACAGCATGTATTTGAGTTTGTTTTGTGATCCAAATTTTTAACCTTTTTTGTTCAACAGGTGATTTTAGCTCATTTACATTTATTGTTAATAACTGACAGGTTTGATCTTGGTTCTATTATAATATTTTATAATGATGTAGATTTTGGTATATTTGCTATATTTCTTAGAGGACATTCTTTATATAGTAAAATCCACTTGAATAAGACATTTTATGGCTCAGCATATGGTTTATGAAGCTATGAAAATTAAATAATGATAATAACAATGGTCAATGAGTGGTTGTTTTTACTTTATCTTATTCTGGAAAGTAGTTGTGGTAGAATAGCACTCACAATGATAAAAAAAATCCTGAGTTAACTTTCGGGACCAGAAAAAGGACCGTCCAAACAGAGGCCAGCATGGGAGAAAGAGAAAGATACTCAAGTCTGAAAAGCCACCATGACGGCAGTTTAGCTATAAACTGGTCCCTGAGCTTCCTGGCAGCTAGAGCAAAAAGGGAAACACACACATTCACACAATTCTCCACCGTCCTCAAAGCAAAAGCGTCCCTCCTTTTTAGGAGAATCAAAACTCTCCCTGGCACAGAGTTCTTATGAAAATTGTCACCTGGGGCTGGTGACAAATCTATTAAGCAATAAAAGTCCCCACTCATGTCTAGCCTCCCCCGTTACCTACATCCCAGATGACCTCCTTAAGCCATGCCCCTCCGGTCCACTCCATGACTGGTTCCACAGCATCGCTCCCTGCGGAGCCCTGACACCTGGCAGGACACGCATGCGCATGACGCAGTCAAACGGTGGTGGGTGGTTCCACTCAACAGTACAAGTTTTGTCGCCTCGTGCCCATCATTTCTCTCTCTTCTAAAACTTTGGATGAATCCACGGGAGACGCGCCTTCTGCTGGCTCATTTACTGGAACGCTGCTGGGGGACGGCAGCTGCAGGAAGACAGGGTTTGATTTCCCAGGACGGGGCGGCGGGGGAGGTCCCCCTCGGACGTGGAGGAGAAAGGGTAATTAGGGTTCGTCTGCTTTTACAGCGAATTGCTGCTGTGGTCTGCCCGCCTGGGGGCCGAGGACCCCGACACGACCCACCGTCATGTCCCCAGGTGTGAGGGTATGTTTAGCAAGCGCTCCTGGGAATCTGCCACTCACACTCTGCCCGCCCCACGGAGGATCTCAGCAGGACCAGAGAGACCCAGGGCAGCGCTGTGTCTGTCTGCGACGCCCCACTTCACCCAGCCCAGGCCGGCGGAGAGCCCGAGCAGCCGCCCGAAGGTCCCCGTCTGTCTCAGTGTTGGGGGCGGGTCACCATCCGGCCAGGCAGGGGGAGCCTTGGGTTACAGGAGGCAGGGGACATGCAGAGAAGCAGACGGCTACTGAGTGGCCACCGTGCACCCTGTCCACCGCCGAGATGATTTCTTCTAAATCTCCAGCCGGGTTTGGGGTTCGTGCAGGTGAGAACACTGAGACTTGGAGAAGCGCAGTGACTTGCTCGGTGTCACGCAGCCGGCAAGCAGCGCAGCGGGATGTGGACCAGCTGAGATGCCAAAAATCTGTGCTCTTCCGTGATGGGGGCCGAGAAGGGACAAGAATTGGGGGTGGACAAAGAGGAGCAGGACAAGGTGAGGGATGGGAAGAGGAGGTGCCGGAAGGAAGGTGGGGCCAGGAGAGGGAGCCGAGCCCAGGGACGGGCGGGGCGGCAGGGCAGAGGGCGGGTGGGTTTCCTGCGGCTGCGCTAACGGATGCCACCAGCTTAGCGAATTCAATCAGGACAATAAATTTGTTCTCCCGTCGTTACGGGGGTCAGACGTCTGAAATGAGTCTTAAATGAAAGCTCATTAAGGCGCACATTAAGGTGTCAGCGGGGCTAGTTCCTTTTGGGGGTCTTGGGGGGCAGATCTGCTTCTGTGACTTTCCCTGCTTTGAGTGCATTCTTTGGGGTGCAGGCCCTTCCTCCATTTTCAAAGCCCCCCTCCTGTGTCCCGTGGCCCTGTCCCGTGACTCAGACCCTCCTGCTTTCATCTCAGAAGGACCCTTGTGACCCTATCAGGCCAACCCAGACAGTCAAGGAATAACCAACCCATCCCTAGATCTTTAACTTCATCACATCTGTGAAGACTCATTTGCCCCCCAAGGTAGCGGTCACAGATCCCGGGGGTTACAACATGGATACGTTTGGGGGTTCGTTATGCAGCCTACCACCGCTGTAAAGGAAGAAGAATAAAATGGGGGGAAGGGGGATACAGGAGGGTGTGATGGTGGAGGTGAAGGAGAAGAGTGGGGTGGAGGAGGGCCTCAAGCAGGGCCTTCCCCCCGTGGGGCCTCAGCGTCCTGCTCTGGGAGAGGAGATAAGCCGCACCCCTGTCCTGGGGCTGGGAGGATTTGACAGAACTGCAGAGCCCGGGTGCTGAGCCCAGCGACCACTGCGGCCCGTCCTCTCCTCTGACAGCGGCCTCCTGCCTTCTAGGGTCTTCCCCTAGAGTTCCCACTTCCTTGTTTCCCACTGGAAGCACCCCCTCCCCTGGTAACCCCCCGGCCCCAGGCCCTGGACTAATGCAGTGGATCCTGCAGACCGCCTGCTGGCCCCGTCCCTGCCCCGCCCGGCCGCCACTTCTAATCCCTCCGGCACAGAACATCTCGCCAGTTCCATCTCGGCTGCCCAGAGGCCTCGCCTGGCTCTTGCAGGCCAGCCCCTGGCCATGAACTCAGACCCGCAGGATGGGTGCATGTGAACTCCAAGGTCAACAGCTCACCATCCCATCTCCCTCCATGACCTTGAAAAACACCCGCCTGCGCGCTGCACCCTCCCTGACCCTCACTACCCTCATTTGTCCTCTCCTGGTTGCAAGAGAAAGCCACCATGCACATTAGCCACCAAGGTCCCTCCAATCATCACGGTGTCCTTACGGAGAGGGACTGCCATTCTTTGAGCATCTCTGTGAATAGGGTCCGTTGCAGGTGTTAACTCAGGTTATCCCCAGGGAGATGGAAAGGCCGAGCTACAGAGCAGGCGTGTCTGTCCGCAAGGGTGCACAGCACCCTTCCTCACTCGATCTCCCTCTGTGTCTCCCACCCACCATTCCCAGGTGTCGACCACCTTCCATGGTCAGGCACTTCATGGGGGGTGTATTGGGGTGTGCCCTGCCCCCCGCTGCAGGAGAGGCCTAATCCTGATAGCTGGGAGTGTGACCCTATTTGGAGAGTCTTTGCAGATGTCATCAGGTTAAGATGAGGTCATGTTGAATCGCGGTGGGCTCTGGTCCCACGACTGGTATCCTCGTAAGAAGAGGGAGATTCAGACGCAGACACGCGTGGAGGGAAGAGGGCCACGGGAAGGCAGAGGCCCCGGGATGCATCCACAGGCCGAGGGACGTCAGGGATTGCCGGCCACCAGCAGGAGCTAGAGGGGACCCGGAAGGACTCTGTCCTGGAGGCTGTGGAGGGAGTGTGGCCCTGCTGACACCTTGATTTTGGGCTTCTGGACTTCAGGATACATCTTTGTTGTTTTAAGTCTCAAGTACTTGTAGGGAATGAACCCAAATAGTGTTCATCCTGCCATAACCTGAAATGAGAATTCCTTCCCATTCAGCAGAAGCGAGGCTTGGGAACGAAATGGGTTGCTGCGGGTCCCACAAGCCGTCGGGCAGCTCCGCCACTTAAATCCGGGCCCAGCAACCCCTAAGCTGGTGCCCCCTGCTCCACACTGATAATGGATCCGCAAACCTGGAGCACCCCAGAGTTACCGGGGGAGCAGGTGAACACGCGGCCCCCCGGGCCCCCCGTCCTGAACACAGCACTGCGTTTCAACGGCACCCCTGGGGTTCCTAAAGCAGCCACGTTGGGGAAACGTCCCATCTCGCTCCCCACGCTCCCGTCACTCACAGAAGTGTGTTGTCAGGGGCGTGCAAGTCGGGTGACTGCGGATTTGTCATAAGGAGGGAGCGGCGTGGATGAGGTGGGAAGGTGGGTCGGAGGTGACCGTGGACAATGGGTGGGGTAAGGGCAGTCCCTCCACACCCACTCTGGGGAGTTCAGCCCTTTCGTCACCATCTCACAGGTTCCCAGACTTCTGTCTTTCTGGAGCCTTCTAGAGTCCCCGAGTTCCAGATCCGGAAGTTGTCCGTGAAGCATCCCATCCAGCCAGCCCCACCCACCTCCACCTTCGCCACCACGTTACAGGTGGGAGAAGTGGGGCCACAGAGGGGTCTTGTCCAACCCCTGACAAAGCTCCACTTTAGATTCCGGTCTGGTACTGGAACATTCCACGCTAATCCCGAATGCAGCCTCGGGCAGGAGTCCGGCCAAGCAGGAGCCGGCGGCAGGCCTCTGGGGGCGGGGCTGGATGGGAGCTCGCGGGCGCCAGCGCCGGGCGGAGGGCTGCTCGTCCGTCCGCCGTCACGCCCGTCGTCACACTTGCGTACGCGGCCGCGTCTGTCCATTTTACAGACGCAGAAACAAAGCCTCAGAGGGTTAGAGACACCTGCCGGAGCTGGGCTGCGAACCCCATCCCCCTGCCGCTCCTGCCTGTCCGCCCCTCCAGCCCTCAGCCCCGTTCCCAGGCCGCGCCCTCCCAAATATGAAACCAATTTGCAAACAAGTGTTCGGTGCCATTGGCAGGAGGCACAGGCCTCGGGGCCATTGGTGCGCAGCAAGGCTCAGCTGGGTTGCACGAAGAGGCGTCCAGTGGGTGTTGGCAGCAGCCCCCCACCCCCAATCTCAAGGGCGAGATTGAAGCCACATGTTTGGAGGCCACACGCTGCTCCCTGGAAGGACGTTCCGTATAAACAGCATGAGGCAGAGCCTGTCACTTGGCCTTACCTTTGGTCCCCAAACCAGGTTCCAGCGCCCAGAGCCGGCTGTTGCCGACCCCTCCTGTCCCCAGACACTGGCTGCAGGAGGCTGAGGGTCGCCGAGGCCCAGCTGACCGCAAAAGGGTTAAGTGGGAGGCAGCAGGTGCAAGGGGGAAGAAAAGGCAGGTTGTGGGGCCTCCCTCGGGGGGCCTCGCGGTGGGTGGATGGGAGGAGAGGAGGCCCGACAGTGCGCAGGCAGGCTGTTCCCCCATGGGCCTGGGCCTCCACCCCTCCTGCCCACTGCCCGGGGAGTCCGGGGTCATGTCCCCACGTGGCCCTTATCTCCGGCACGCCGTAGTCTCTCGGTGGGCCGCAGCATCTCCGGAGACACAGGGGTTGTGGTCACGGGGGCCTCTCCCAGCCCCAAGCTCTTCAGGCCCTGGAGAGGCCGGGCCAGCCCCCCCCCCGCCCCCCGCCCAGGGCCCATCATGGAAAGCAGTCCCCTTGGAGACCCCGGTGGGGTGGCGGGGGTGGGGGAACCGCGGGCCACACGGGCCGAGGGCTCAGGGCTACCACAGTCCAGGCAACACACGTGTGTTTCGAATTTTCTTTCAAGTCTTCTGAGTGCCTGCTCGCTGCCGTCCCTCCCCCAGCCTCCTGGTTCTGGGCTGTAATCAGTTTGGATGGAGAACAGCAGACACACTCAGGAGTGGGGGATGTGTGGGGAGCGGTCGGGGCTGGGAATCATTTCGGGGGTTTTGTTACCTGCCCGCGGCTTGCCGGCCCATCGCAGGGGGAGGCACACAGAGACGTGGACACCGGCTGTGCCCCGCTGGGCAGAGTGCTGGCCGTGGGCCTGGGGAGCGGCGGGAGCGGCGGCCCCTGGAGCTCCAGCGGCATGCCGCAGGCCCAGGAGGCTGACGGCGCAGACCCACATCCTGGCTGAGCGGCCTTGGATGTGTCACTTGACCTCTCTGAGCCTCTGGGGCCTTATCTGTGAACAAGGGCCTAGATACAGAGTCTGGCTGTGAAGATGCAATGAACTAAGTCTACAGAAGGCTTAGCTCTGCAGAAGGCTTAGCACAGGTAGGTGGGCTGGTCTGCTGGCACGGACTCCCTTTGGGGGAGGAGGGGGAGGGGCACGGGCCTCAAAGCATGCCCTCAAACTGCTGAGGCCACTGGGGCAGCCGAGCTCAGGCCTGAAGAGCAAGTCGCACTGTGCGATTTCTGACTGCAGCCTGCCTGCTGGTCTCACTGAGCGGCCAGGAGGCATCCACATGGGGGAGACAGGAGGCCCCCCACTCCTAAAGCTGGTTGCTTCCCGCAGGAGGCTGAGCCCTCCCTGGGCATGGCTGTTCCATCCTGAGCGTTGCTGCCTGCTGTCTCCAGCACCTGTCACCCAGCCTCTGCTCGGACACATCCAGGCTGCTTGGTCCCACCTGAAGGACAACCTCATTTGAGGTGTGAGGAGCTTAATTGTACTTTGTGTCCCCTCAGTCTGGGAATGTCACTTGAAATGGCACTAGATCTCCTGCCAGGTTCTAGGCAACCCATTATGGAACTTTCTACAGGCATAGGGTCCCTTGAGAATCATGAAAACTCTGCTCCCTGCATCTGAGAAAACACCCCCCCAAAGCACTCTGCCCACGATGTCAGAGGCTCACAGACCCCTTCCTCCTCCAGAGGCACTAAGTTAAGACTCCTTGAGCCCCATTCACCCAGAGAAGGCCCGCGGTCAGGCTGAGAAACCCTGCTCTGAGCCTGCTCCAGGGGGCACCCAAGTGCTTTGGTGTCAGATGGTCAGACCTAGACAAAGTGGGCTCAGTAGTCCCGGCGTGAGACCCCCAGGAAGAGCCCGCACTCACCTGTCCTGCCCAGGGGCAGCCCTTGAATCTGCAGGCCGGCCCCTCCCCAGGCCTCAGGGACATGGACACTTTGCCCAGCAGAATCAGAAGGGGTACAGAGGTACGCCGGCCCCTCCACCCCCATTGTGCAAACGTGGAAGCCGAGGCTCAGAGAGGCTCACTGGGTCAGCCTAGGTCACCGGACTTTCAGGTGTCACTGTCTGAGGCCCAGGGCACTCGGTGGCCCTGAGCAGTGGGCCTGGCCAGTGGAGGGCCAGCCAGGCCGCAGGGAGAGGGCAGCCCTCGCCCTCTCCCCACCCCTTTGAGCAACGCAGAAAGCAGAGGTTTCCGGCTTGCCAGATCGGAGCTGGGAGAACAGATGGCCAATTCATCCCGCCAAACTTGGCACCTCCAACCAAAGAAACAATATGTGTTTGGCTCCTTAATCTTTTCCTCAGGTTCCCAGGCAGGTGACTGGAAAGTCTGATGACAAGAAAGCGTCAGCTCTCCTCTCTCAGAATCCAAACCACAAGGCAGCCTGATCATTGTCCACCCCTGCCCCCGCACCTTTCTGGGCTGTCCAGGTCCCCGAGCAGCAGCTCCCTGTCTCCACCAGAGTCAGTCCCCTGTGAGAGTGGGTGGCTGGTAGGGACGGGGCGGTACCCATTCTCAGAGCATCACAGTCTCTCCTGTCACCGCCATGCTAGCCCTAGTATTATCCCACTTTGCAGAGGGGAAACTGAGGCTGCAAGGGACTAACCAAAAGGTCACCTGGCCAAGAGAGATAACAGCAGCTGCTGTGCATGGAGCTTCTCCTGGGGAAGAGGGAGGGGAGGTGAGCACCATCACCACTACCATCATCATCATCACCATCACCATCAACATCATCACCACTACCACGAGCCACCACCATCACCACCATCATCATCGTCATCATCGCTACCACCACGCCCACCCCCACCACCCCCACGTCACTGCCACCACCACCACCACTTTGTAGCTCTGCCCCCACTTTCTAGACCTCAGCGAGGGGACATGGCCTGGGCTCTGGTGAGCCGGGCATGGAGACACTCCTGTGAAAAAGTCTAATGATGTGGCCTCGGTTTGCTGCAGCTAGGAAGTTGGGGAGGTGGGGGTTCCATTCGGAGCCCCGGGGATGCATGACTGCAGCTGTTTGTAACTGAGCACCTACTGTGTGCCTGGCACTGGGTAGACATTCCACTGGGCTTCCCCTAACAGGCTGTGATTCGAGCGCCAACACCCCCAGTTTTACAGATGAAAACGCGACGCAGAGAAACGGCCTGCCCGCCGCACAAGCAGTTAAGGGCCCGGGCGAGGGCTCTTTCCACCCGTCAGCTGTTTCCCTTTGCCTGCACACCCCACCCAGCCCCGGGGAGGGGATTAATGAGGCCGGGGCAGGGGGAGGAGCTATGCCCGCAGGTGCCAGCAGGTCTTCCCCTGGTGGCCAGATCCAGGCCTGGCGCCACTCTGCCTCTGCTTGTCTGCTCTCCCCACGTGGGATGGTGGCGGGTACCCCCTCTGGGATGGGGTGGGGGCCCCTCATGTGTCTGGGCCCCGCCAGGGCCCCGCCCTGGAGCCCCAGAGTCTGTTTCCCACTCCAGGATCCCTGGGTGGGGTGGGTGGGGCTCCAGGGTCCCAGGCCTGGTGGCCACAGGACTGCAAAGCCGAGGGAGGTGGTGCCATGTGAACCTCGGGGACCTGGTCTCCCTTTGTGTTTTACTCTCTTCGAACCAGCTAATTGGATCTTTGACTCTTTCCTTCTCTGTCTCTGGGTGACTCGGGGGTCAAAGAGTTGGTGGTGCAATGAGAAAAGCCAGGATGGGGAGCCAGGAGACAAGCTTTGGCCCCGACCCCCCTGGGAGGCCTGGCATATATCTGTGCCCTCTCTAGGCCTCGAGCTGCTGGCTGCACCTGCTGGCCACGGTGCGGAGCCCTCAGCCCCCTCAGGCCCCAGTGCCCGGGCCACCCCAGGGCGGTGAGGCGCTCGGAAGGCAGAGGTGCTGTTTTCCTCCCACCCAGAGAACACCTGCACAGCAGCTCCTGGCCCTCGGCGGGCAGGGGCCTAAAGGGGAAAACAAATCGAGTGTGGAGCGTGTGTGTTACCAAGCAAGGTACCACTGTGGGAAAATGAGCTTAATCTTGCTGGGACTTCTGGGACCCAGTATAGTACCCACCTCGGAGTCATGGACCCAGTAACGAGGGAGCTGGCCACTCCAGCGAGTCACTGGCTGGAGGCTGGTCCCAAGGGGGTTCACGCCTCATCTCCTCCGGCCTTCTGCCCCAGGGACAGATGAAGCTCGGTGGCAAGAGAAAGCCCTTCGGCGAAAAGATGTGGGTCCTGGCAGGGGGAGGTCAGACTTGTGTGCACGGAGACGGTGAGCACCGGGGGATAAGGGATGAGAATTGACCTCATCTGCTACTTGTAGGAAGAGAAAAAAGCCCATAGCCAGGTCTTGTGGATTTCAAAGTCCGTGGGTAGACTGGGTGTCTAGATAGATGACCACATGGACAGGCAGGTATATGAACCGGTGGACAAATGATTGGATGGTTAGGTGTTCAAATAAACCCATAGTGAAGCGGGTGAGTGATGGATGGGTGCATGGCTGCGTGGGTGGGTGGATGAAGTGAGCCCAGCTGATTTCACACCCGTCACACTCCACCTCCCACGGCTCCAGGAGGTCCTCGGTCTCCAAGTCTCAGAGGCATCCCAGCTGTGGTCTGTATCGATGACCGAGCATGTCAGGAATGAAGTTCATGGAGCAGGGCAGACCCAGCGGGGGCTGGAGCAGAGGGCATGGGTTGGGGGAACGGGAGGAGTGGGGTGGCACCCACTGGGCCTTGCACCTGGAACAGTGCTGCCCTGTCCAGAGCTGCCCGGGCACCGGTCCAGGAGACAGCCTCATAGGGCTGGCCCTGGAACCTCTGTCCCACCGCCCAAGGGAGGCAACGTCTGCCGGAGGGGAAGGCAGCTCTCCCAGTGGGAGCAGCGGGCTCAGGGAGGCTGGGAACGGAGGCTGACATCAGGACAGGGAGTCCCATCATCTTGGCAGAGCTGCGTGGAGCCCAGGGACACCCGGCTCCAGCCCAAGCACAGCTGATAGGCCCAGCTCTGCCAAGTTTCACTGCCTGGGGCACATTTTTATGACTGAGGAATAATGAGAGGCGGGCTTCCCAGTCCTGGTCTTCCCCTGGTGCAGCGTGTGTGTGTGTGTGTGTGTGTGTGTGTGTGTGCATGCGTGTGTGCGCGTGCGCGCGTGTGTGTGTGCGTGCATGCGTGTGTGTGTGGGGGGTTATATGTTAGGACGTTAACACATGTGAGTGTGTGTGTCAGCATGCTCGTGTATATATGCAAATGTGTTTGAGTGTGGGTAGGTCAGTCTGTGTGCACGTGAGCACGTCTGCGTGCCTGTTGCCCACGCATGAGCACACTCACGTTTGCATGAGCTTGCACGTGTGTGAAGCTATTCACATCCGTGTATTGGGGCATTTACTTGCTGTTGGCACATGTGAGAGCTTGTTTGCGTATGTGTGGACCCTAATGCTAGCAGAGAATGGACTTCACGGAATGAAGGGCCCCCATTTTTTGGCTGCAGGCTTATCTCTTACCACCCACCCCCCCTTCATACAAACTTCAAAAGCTAAATAATTACCATATTTTGCCATGTATAATGGGCACTTTTTTGGCCCTGACTTGTGAGGGGGAAATAAGGATGCGCATTATACATGGGTAGTACTAATTCCAGTTATCTATATAAATGTTTTTAATTCTTTTATTTATGCTTATGAGTTAAAAGTATTAACTCTGGAAATCAATAACTAAAAAATTGGAAGATTCTTTTCCCTGAAAGTTTGCGCCAGAAACATGGGTGTGCATTATACGCAGCAAAATACGGTAGTGTTTTCCCAAACACTCTGGGCTGTTTCAGGACTCCACGCTTTTGCGTGTGCTGCCCGGTATGCCATCTTCTTCCTTTCTGTTCGGTAGAACTCTTGTTCATCTTCCAGGTTAAGGTTTCACACCTCTGTGCTACCTCCCTGGTCACCTCCATCCTCTGGGCTCCCTGCTGCCTCTCAGGCACCCCTCTCTTACAGCCAGGAGGGATGGTTTGCTCCTCCTATGGACTTGGAGTTCTTTGAGGGCAGGATCTGTGTCTAATGCCTTTCTGGATTCCCAGGCCTGGGACAGGAGCTAGCGTGCGATGAGATGGATGTGGGACAGGTAGGTGAACGGATGGATAGATGGATGGATGGATGGATGCGTGCATGGATGGATGGATGGATGGATGGGTTGGTGGATGGATGGTGGATGATGGATGGACAAGTCTGTGGATGGATGGATGATGGATGGACAGATGGACAGGTCGGTGGATAGATGAGTAAATGACTAAATCTGGCACTTCTGTTCTAGAATCCTGGACTCTGAAGGGAGGCTGCTTGAAGCTCTTCCTTGGCCTTCGTTTGCTCTGGTATAGAAGAAACAGTGTCTCTGCCTGTGGTGTTAGGCTGCAGCCTCCTAGCTGGCCTGCCTCCTCTCCGCTTGGGCCTGGCTCCCAGGAGGGCTGGCTGCAGATTGGCCCCTACTTTCTGAAGGAGCAGACTGGGCCTAAAGAGGCATTGCTGAGTGGCTTAAGTTAGCCCCTGTTAGTGCTGGGGCTTTCAAAGGCTGGGGAGACTGCAGAGGAGGGGCCTGGCTTCTGCAGGCACTAAGTGGCCGGGATTGTGCGCCCTCCGCCCAGACGGTGAGCAGCTTACGGCAGGGCCCTCGGACTTTAGAGCCCGGAAAATGGTGTTTTGTCTTGTTAATGCATTCACTCGGCTTTGAACTGGAGAGCAGTCAGGTGTCCCCAGACGGCTGCTCTGGAGCGGGTGCAGGCAGGGGGCAGGGCCTAGTCAGGCCCAGATTACAGAGGCCTTCCCGGGGGAAGGGGGCCTTTGATGGGGCCGGGTCTGTTGTCCGGAGCCCGCTTTGCTGGTGGCGGGAGCCCCTAATGAGGGGAAAGGGCTGTTCTGAGGCATTCCCGGCTCTCCCTCAGGCAGCAGGCGGAGGCCGCCTTTGATGTTGGAGTCCTTAAGCCAAGTGGGGACTAATTGACACAAGGTACAGAATGTTCTGGTTTCTTGGGGGGTCTGCAGCCCGCTCACAATGCCACAGCCACCCCGGGGGTGAAGGGAAAGGCAGACGGCTCAGGAGGCTGTGGGGCTGCGTTTCGTTCCTTCCGCGCGCACAGACCCACGCACGCTCCACGCGGCACACACACGCGTGTCGCCGCACCGCAGCCCAGGCACAGTGTCACTCTTTAAGTCAAGGGGCCAGTCAGTGTGCTGGGAGGGAGGGGTCGTGGCAGAGAGCAAAGACGAACCAGCAGACGTAGTTTTGGATTCGGTTTTGTCACCTGTTAGCTGGGCCACGTCACTGAAGCCCGTGGCACCTCAGCTTCCTCCTCTGCTTCATGCAAGACCCTGCCTGACCCCCAGTGGGTGTTTCTGGGTGAGGCAACTGCGCTCCGGGGGGGAGCGGGCATCAGCTAGACGGTTCCCAGCCCATGGGGGAGCCGGCAGAGGACCGTCTGATTTTTAACACGTGGGTCCACGTGGTTCCCTTCTCGCAGGACGGTGGCCTTGTCCTCTCTGTATGATGCAGACCCCACCCCACTGCCACCTCAGCCTCTCAGGGGAATCTGGTGCCCGATACAGCGGCTTTTATCGTGAAAAGAAATAACTACAGCCAGTTCTGGGGTTTGACACTATACCGAGCCTGGGGCCCCGTGATCTGATGACCCTCTCTCTGGTCTTCACGGTGGCACTGGCAGAGAGGCAGCTGCACCACCTGACAGATCAGGAAACCAGGACTCAGGGAGGTAAGTGACCAGCCCAGTGTCGTCCGACGTGGGCAGGAGGCAGCCAGCTTTCCAATGGGCCCGGCCACAAGGCGCGGGCTATGTCAGGTCTGCCCCAGCTGAGTGTCCTGACCAAGCTCCTCTGGGCTCGGGGCCACTGTGGTCAGTGGGGATAACACAGGACACCTTCCAGGTGTGAAGCCCCATGAGTGAGGCTACCTGTGTGAAAGGAGGGTGCCTTAAAGACACGGCAGGTCCGCCTGCAGCATCCCTCCTTACTGCCCTCGTCACCTCTGTGCCCAACCCTCACCCAGAAAGTCCCATTTCTTCAAGATCTAGGGAGCCGTGTCCGTCCTAGTTGTTCTCTAGACCGTGGTGCCTCTTCTGTGTGGTTTGCCCTGACCCTTGACGTCTGGACAGGGATGCTCCCAGGTCCCGTGGGTGACACAAGCCTTCATGAGGAGCTTCCAGGGTGGAGGAGGGCCTGGCCCTCGGCTGCTTCCCCAGCGAGCCCCCGCAAAGCAAGAGGGTGGCATCGCATCGGGAGCCTCGTTTGGTTCTCTCACGATTGGAGGCCAGCATAAGGGAAGGGCCAGGCAGGCGGGGGATCCCTAAATTTGGGTGACACCTCGCCTGATCCCACTGGAGCTGCGGTGAGCCTCAGTGACATGCAAGAGGCGGCGGGAGGGGGGCAGCTGGGAGGTGGCTGAGCAGAGCATGGCACCCAGCACTGGCTGACTTGGACCCAAGCTCCAGGACCCAAAAACCAGGACGTGGCTGAAAATGGGCCTCAGACGTGGCCCAAGGTCGTCAGCAACTGAGGCAGGTCACAGGGGTCGCTCCCAAGGACCTGGCCAGAGACGGATGCCACAGCTGTCCCTGTGATGCATGGGCAGCCCCAAGCTCTGCTATCCAGTTTCCCCTGTCCTTGGGGGACAGTTGGGGTCCCCCTGGCGGAGCTTGGAAGACCTTGGAGAGGGGAGTCTAAGACACCCTGCTGCAATTCCTCTCTTCTTTTAAAAAAAGCAACATGGACGTGGCTTTATGGGTTTATAACAATAATAACATCCACCTGGTTTTCAGTGTCAAACATACAGGTAGGCACAAAAGGAGGGAATAAAAGTGCCTGGACGGCCGCCGTCCCCGACTCGGCGGGTGTAGACGCACTGCAGGGGGGATTGAGCTCTGGCTGCTCCGACGTCGGGGGCGTCTGTCCACATAGACACTCCCGCACAATTTAACTGCTCACGTCACCCTCCAGGGACAGAGTGTCTTTCACTGGCCTTTCGATCGTTTCCGACATTCTGTGGCAGGACAGCCCCTGGCACCGGCCCTCCCGGGCTCCGTTCTGAGACCTGGCACTGCTGTGTTGAAGGGCATGGGCACTTTTTGATGCTTATGATGGCCCAGCTGTCCCTGGGCAGATTTGTAACTCTACCACTACCTGGAGTGTCCAAAGGGCTGTTTCCTGCCACGAGGAACTCACCTTTCACTCTGTGATTCTGAAGGTGACAAGAACACCTGTTTCCCTGTGGATGTCTCTGACTCCCCCCTGAGCTCTCTTCATCCATTCAACAAAACCTTCCGGAGCGCCGATCCCGTGCCAGGCGGCCTCTATCCCAGGGCAGGGGGTATGTTTTAAGCCCAAAAGCAAACAGACAATCTCCCCAGTACAGTTTGGCCAGCGGGGGTGTCGGCCCCTGTGTAATCTCTGTCGCATGTGACTTTCGTTGATGTGGAGAAATCGAGCCTCCCCGAACAACCCTCCCGCCACCCAGCCCTTCTAACCCGGCGGCCCCCTGAGCTCCCCCCACAAGGACGCTCACAGTGACCTTTGTGAAGGAGAAAAGGCTCACGGGGCTGTTAGGTCTCTGGTGAGAAAGTCCAGACCCGTCTTTGGCCCACTCTGGATGTGTTTCTCCAGAAAGGCCCTCGGGGTTCCCCCAAGACACATTCCTCTCCCCGTGTAAGCACCGTGGTATCATCAAGGGCAGCCTGGTTCTCCCCTCTAACGGCGGCTGGCGGGGATCAGTTCTCTGACCCCCAGGAGCACCAGCCCCAGGACGGGCCATGCGGTAGGCGGGTGCTCTCAAGTACCTGTTGTTTAAAATTCGGAGCATCTCTGCATGATCACTGGGGTTCACAGCACACTTTCTGGGTGTTTACTTGAATCCTGAAAAGGGTTGGGGGCTCGCCTAGGGTCACACAAACAGGAGGGGGGCTGGACATGAAGCCAATGCCCTTGGACGCCATGGTAGGCCCCTTGCTCCTGTGTCATGGCCAAATTCAAGTCTGCTTCCTTCCTTCTCTGGACCAAAACACGAGTGAGTGCCAGGCCTTTTGAATTCTGGAGCTTCGAAGAAAGAGATCTTATCGGGGTGCCTGGGCCTGGGGCTTGCTGGTACCCCCGACAGCAGACCAAGTCCAAAAGCCCTGAGTCCAATTGTCCAGGTAGGCCTCTGGGCAGTGCCCACTTGAGATGGTGACAGGACAGGCCCCCCTTCCCTACTGGCTGATGTCATGAGCTCATTAGATGGAGGTTTACAGGACAAGGCAACTGTCCAAACAATAAATTAAGCCGCACCATTTAGCACTTAATTACCCTCTCTCTCATCCACTTCACTCCTGTTCCCTGCTGTCTGTCTGGGCCCTCAGGCTAGATGGGGGGACCTTCCCCTGCCTCCCGCCTCCCAGCCCCGCCAAGGCCCTCCCGGGGGGCATCTCCCAAATACTTTCCCTTGTCTACACCCCAGTGGCCGCCCTCACACCCTCCCTTGGAGCACTGCCACCCTGGTTTCTCCTGCTTCAACTCCCCGCTCTGCTCTGCCCAGGTGACACGGAGGTGGCTTCCCTTGGTCTGAAATGCAAACCCTCGTGTTGGCATTCAAAGTCCCTCTGACCAGGGTGCCAGCCCCCTCGTCCCCAAGGCTGCCAACCTGAGGAGCCTGCAGCTCTGCCCGAAGGAGGGGTGGAGCCGAAGTCCAGCCACGTCACCACCTGAACTTGGGCACACGCCGTTCTCCCTATGCGGGTGACCCCCGCCACACTCAGCCTTGGGACACGTGCCCGCCCTAGTATCCGGCTCTGGGATCTCCTCCTTCGAGAAGCCCCGGGGTATTTCCTTGGCGACCCCACGGCTGAGACCCCTCAGTTATCGCCTCCTCTGGGCCTGGGATAATGCCATCAACACGGGACCATCGACCTGTGGACAGCAGCCTCGGCCCATTCATCTGGGAGTCCTCACAGTGAAAGCCTCATGACCGAGCCCCGGGAGTCATGACAAAGGTCCTTGCACGGGCGAGGAGACTTGGATTCCAGAGGCCAGGTCCCCATTTGGCCAACTTGACCTAGGTCTACGAGGGCAGGGACAGTGTGCTTGGGCTCAGGGACCACAGGTGGGAGGACCACTTGGGGCACCACAGTGGGCTAGGAGGCCCAGAAAGGGCACTGGGGGGCCGGGGAGGGTGACAGTTTGGGTCAGGGCCCCGTTTTGACCCAGAGGAACTTGGCACCCCCACTGAGCGATCCCGTCCGCTCTCCCGGGGCAGGTGGGCAAATGAAGGCTCAGAGGCAGGAACAGGGAACCAACTATAGAGGAACGGGGACCAAGTTCGAACCAGGGTCTGAGCCCGGTGCAGCTGACCCAGTGGGCCGGGGGTCTGGCGAGACCACTCTCATCCCTTCTCCCGGTTCACCCGCTGCTCCCAGCAGACGTTCCTGCGTGCCTCCCGGGGGGCCAGGGTCCCCGCCCGCGGTTAACGGTACAGAGGGCCCCAGTCGCTCTGCTCCTAGCAGCGCTGGTCCGGTCCCCAGTGAGGGCTCAGTACTTACGTGTCCAGTGGCTGAGTTCACGAATGAGTGAGCCCCGGGCCGGTCACGTCCCTCTCTCCGCTCCCAGAAGGACCCGAAGGACTGGAGGGGCACTCACTTGAGCCCCTCATGCCCGCGGTGTCCCCAGGACCACCCGGTTCGGTGTGTGTCTTCACACCCATTTCCCGGACAAGGACACTGAGGCTCACCGAGGGGCCGAGGGCCGCGCAGAGCTCTGCGGCGAGCAGGCGGCTCTCAGGCCAGGCGGGCAGGCCCCTTCCCCTTCCCCTAGGACGGGCTGTTTCCGCCTGGTTGGAAACAGGAGGGGCCGCCCCAGAAGGCCCTGTAAACATCATCGCTGCCCCTGGGCCGGCAGCTTCTGTTCTTTTATTTATCAACATTCCGCACGGGCGGATCCAAGAACGTGTCCTCCAGGGGAACGTGTCCTCCAGGGGGACGCTTGGGGGGTCAGGCAGCCGCGCTCTCCCAGCCTGAGGCCGGGGGCTGGGCAGACGGTGGGGGCTGGGCAGGCGGTGGGGGCTGGGCAGGCGTGGGGGCTGGGCCCGCCCGGGCGCCCCTCCCGCCCGCCCCGCGGCGCCGCAGGTTGTCGCTGGAGCCGCTTGTCCCTCGTTTCCATAAGGGGGAGCTTGTGCACAGGAGATGCCCTCCCGGCCGCGCGGCCTCGGCGTCCAGGGACCCGCTCTGGCACTGGCCATTCGGGGGCGGGGACAGGCATCGGCCCTGAGCCCCGCCCCGCGCCCTGGGGGAGGGGCTGCGCGCCGGCCGGCCCCCTCCCCGTTTATCCATCCAAAGAGCCAAGGAAAAGGAGGGACAGGGTCTCACGTGGGAAGAACACAGCCTTGGAGTCAGAGAAAACTGGGGCTCTCCCCCAGTGCCATCGTGGGCTGGCCGCAGGACCTCGTGCTGGTCAGAGCCTTGGACCTCGGTTTCCTCATCTGTAAAATGAAAATACCACCTTCAGAAGGATGACGGGGAGTGGCGAGCGGGGTGCCTCCCGCACAATAGATGCTTCAGAATAGAAGGGCTGTGACTGTGACGACTGCTGTCTGGATTATTTATGCAGTCCCAGCGGCCACCCTAACCCTCACAGCAATCCCTGCATGTCACCCCCCAGCCCAGCCTTGGGGGTGACTTGCACAGGGCTGTGGTCTCCCCGGGGCCAGACAGAGACAGGCCCAGCAGAAAGGCTTTTAGGGGTTGTGCTTGCAAATGCAAAGCCAGGTGCTCCTCTCGGCAGAAATGACGACCAAGCAAAAACATTAAAGAACGTTTTTGAAGGGGAGAGGAGAGAGAGAGACTTCATAACCTAATTCTTCATCCCGACTCAACGACCAGGTTCTCCGTCTTGAAAACAGACCCCCGCCCCCCACGCAGATGTTGGGGCCTGTGACTACCAGGTGCTGTTCTGTTCCTGACTTGCTGTGGCCCTGGGTCGGAATCACTCGGTCCCCTTTGGTCGGGTTCCCGCCAGCAAGCAGAGGGTCCCCTTTCCCTGGGAGGAGGACTCTCTCCCTGCGCCCCGTCTTGCACAGGCTCACGGAGCTGCCCTTGGAGCAGGAATGATGGCAGTGCAGTCTGCTGCTCTTTGGCTGCCTTCTTACAATTTTTTTTTTCTAAACTGGAAATAGCATTTTCTCTTCGATTATCAAAGTCACACATGTGCATTATAAAAAATACTGGGCAGTACTGAGAAGTGCAGAAGACAAAAGTCACCCAGAGATCATCACTGCTAAGATTGTGGCACCCCTTCCCGGACCTGCGTCTGTCCGGGGACACACAAACCCCGTTTGGAGGGAATCTCACAGGATACACTGTTTTGTATTCTGGTTTCCTTTGTCCACCTATGTGGTTTCACTAGCTCGTTCCCAGGGGCTCTGCACCACTGTAATCCATGGGTGTCGCAGAGCTCATTTCACCGATCCCCCGAGGCTGGACATCAAGGTTATTTCTGTGCGTTTTTTTAAGCTTGTTTTGAAATAATTCTAGATTCTCAGGAAGTTGCAAAGATAATGCAGTTCCTGTGTGCCTTTCCCCCAGTTTGCCCCAATGATTACATCTTACATAATAATAGCACAGTATCAAGATCAGGATATGGACATTGGCACCAGGCGTGCGTAGCGGTATGTCATTGCATCGCATGTGTCTAAGCACCACCGCAACCAAGATCCCTCAGCACAAATACCTCCTCATTCTAAACCTTCATCGTCACGCCCACCCCTCTCGTGTGCCCCTTCCCGAACCCCCGGCAACCCCAATCTCTTCTCCCTCTCTATACTTCTGCGTTTTGAGAACCATACATATATGTATTTATATATTATATCTATTGCACATACTTACTTAGCAGTGTCCTTGCGGTCCATTCAAGGTCGCTTCCTTCTCATAGCCGAGCAGTATCCCATGACCCAGGCGAACCACCTATTAACCACTCGTCTTGGCATTGCTGGTTTTCAGTTATTACACATCGACCTTGAGGATGTTGTGGGTGGACATGTTTTCGTTTCCCCGGGGTGTGTCCAGCGGGTGATTCCTGGGCTAAGAGGTGACACATAGGTCTAGTTTGTAAGAGGCTGTGAGGCTGTTTTCCAGAGAACCTGTCCTGTTTTACATTTGCACCAGCAAGGTGCGAGGAACCGACGTCTCCAGAACGTCACCAGAACGTCACCGGCGTTGAGCGTTGTCGCCATTTTTAATTGCACCTGTTCTGACAGGTGTGCGGTGCTAGCGTGAGGTCTCGGGGTTCGTTTCCCTGATGGTTTATGCTACAGAACAGAGTGTCCTTATCTGCCATCCACACGTCCTCGTTGGTGAAATGTCTCTTCATGTCTTTTGCCCATTTTCCTACAGGATTGCTGGTGATTTTTACTCTTTCCAAGGATGTCCACACACAAATCTCTAGACTCTTAGGAGTGTGTGACCTCACATGGCAGAGGGGACTTTGCAGATGTGATCAAGTTCAAGATCCTGAGATGGGGCGATTGCCCTGGATTATCCAGCGGGGCCCAGTGCAATCACAGTGGTTTTTATACAGACAAGAGGGAGGAGGGAGGGTTAGGGAAGGAGATGTGACCATGGAGGCAGTGGTTGGAGTGGTGACACTGATGGCTGGAAGGGGACCATGAGCCAAAGAAGGAGGGCAGTCTCTAGAAGCTGGACAAAGCCGCAGTCTCCCTTTAAACCTCCAGAAGGATCGCCGCCCCACTGACCCCTGGCTTTCAGCCCCGTGAGCCTCCCGTTAGACTCCCGGTCTCCACAGCTGTTAGGTAATACATTTGTGGTGTTCTAACCCCGGGTTTGTGCTCATTTCTTACAGCAGCAAGAGGAAGCTAATGCATAGGCCTCTGGACGTAGATCTTTGCATACTTGCCCAGCTACTTCCTGAAACTCAAGTCCTAGAACTGGGGAGTCGACGGGTAGGTACCCATTTCCGCTTCATCATTGGCTTACAAGGGTCCCCACGTCCTTACTTCAGTAAACACTGGTTCTTACATGTGTCTGAAGTGGCCTTGGTCCTCTCTCGTGTGAGGGTCCTCTCTCGTGTGTGTAGGAGGGGAGGGAGAGGGGAGGGAGAGGGCACACGTTTTCTTGGAATCATCCAAACCTGCCCCGCCCAATATGGCGGCCACCATAGGGCACGGGTGGCTCTTAGGGGGCCGACCAGACGCCCCGTTTTAAATGGGACAGAAAACAACGGTCCTGTCTTGTTTCAAATGGTGCATGTGGCCAGCCGACTGACAGCGTGAGTGCGGCCCAGGGAGACCAGCCTGACGCCACGTACCACTTAGAACGGGACAGGACCGGTGTTTTCTGTCCTGTTTAAAATGGGGCGTCTGGTCAGCCTACTCTTAGGCATGTGACATGTGACTACCCCAAATTGAGGTACACTGTCACCAGAAAATAGACTGGATTTCAAATCCTTAGTGCTATTAAAAAAGAGGAAGGCGGGAGGGCGGGAAGGGTCACGAGTGACGTTTTATATTGTCAGTGCACTGAAGTGACAGCATTTGGGCACATATTGGGTTAAGTAAAATATGTCAATAAAATTATTTTTACCTGTTTCTTTTTGTTTTTTCAATGTGGCTACTAGAAAATGTTATATTACACATGTGGCCTGTATCTGTGGCTCACGTGGTGTTTCCATTGGTCAGCGTGGGCCCAAACGCTCTCAGCCACAGCCCTTATGACCAGCAGTGGGCAGTGACGGCGTAGTGGCCAGAGCCAAGGGCCCAGCTCTCGGCCACCACAGGGAAGCCAGCCAGGCCCTGTGGTCCCGCCTCAGCAGCCTGTGCCCAACCACAGACCCCACAGTGTGGTGGGAAAGTGCTCGGGGTCAGAGAGACCTTGGTTTGAATTCAGCTCCTTTGGAATTTTCCTGTATTTTGGCCCTTTATCCATTTTAATTTCCTTAGGACACAAAATGGGGAAATGACTCCCCGGCATTTATGAAGACATTCCTTTATTTCACCGACTTTCAGCGAGCCTACTGTGTGCTGGGCACTGTGTGCTGGACGCACCCCAGAAGCCAGGACGCACCCCAGAAGCCAGGCAGGCTGTTCTGGAGCTCTCTCCTGCCTCCAGAGACACTCTCGATGGCCACGAAGAAGCTTTCGGTGGGACGGTCCATCCCGCCCGGCACTTGCTGTGAGCCGTCTGCTTCCCCGCGGGGCTGACAACACCGTCACCTGCGGGGGCTGTGAGCATTAGGGACGACGACACCCGCGGTAGCATTGGTGGTGCTGCTACCTTCTCCTTCGCCTCCGAATCCCAGTGATGTCAGGGCACTCTCAGGGAGGTGACTCAGGAGCGGAGAGAACAGGTCTGGAGAGGCTCGCTCGTCCGCACTCGATGAGATAAGCCCTCGGGCTGCTCTCCGAGTGGTGAATCCATTGCCGGACTGTCCGGCCCACGGCAGGAGGGGCTGCCTGCTCCCCTAAGACCAACTCTGGCTGCGAAGGGCTTTCCCAACAGGCCGCCAACCCAGGCCCCAGGCCCCAGGCCCTGTTTGCGAGGCTCCGTGTGCCGTGTGCATGGCCCTGCCTGTGGCCCCGACCACGGAGGGAGCAGGTGCTGGTGGGCAAATAGCTTAGCTTCCTCGGCCCTCGGCCAGGGCCCCTCCGAGGTGCATGCTGCACTGTCCCCCAGGCTTCTCAGTGGCTTGAGCTCCGGTTACCCCCAGAGACAACGGGTTTGCCCAAGCATCCCCCATTGCCTGCCTCCTCTTCTCTGTCCCATGTCCCCATCCTCCTCCTGTTTCCTGAGCAGTTCAAGTTCCACTTCTAGAACAACCCAGCCGAGACACCCCTCTTTCTTCTTTTCAAGAGAACCCAATTCTGGATCAGTTATTGACCCTCCTAAAGAGCCATATGTCTCAGGGCCATTGACCCCTTCTCCAATTCCAGGCTAGCCCTGTGGGACAATAATTGCATAGTGACGTTTGCCACCCATCCACGTGAGCAAGTGACTTGGCCTTCCCCAGCACTCCGCTGTGCTCAGCAGTCTCATTAGTCAGGCTGTGCTCCCCATGCTGGGGCCACAGGGGCGGGGCATTCGCTCCTGGAGCCCTGGAGGTGCTTTTCCGGGGCAATGCACAGAAAGTACCATCATTTCCCGGTGTCACTCATTTACGACCGTCAGTGGGGTAGAAAGGCCATCAACTGGTCATCTGGGCCAGCGGTCCCCTTCCCCGAGGGACGTCACCTTCCCAGAGGGCTGCTGGATATTGGGGTATCGCCACTAGGAGGAGGGTGGGGGTTCCTGATTTCAAACACAAATTGAAATTTAAGAAGCAGAGAAATGGAGCAGGGACATGTCATGGGTTGAATGGTGTCCCCCTCAAAAACTGATAGGTCCATGGTCTGACCCTGGGAACCCGTGAAGGTGACAGTAACCGGGAAAAGGATCTTCGCCGATGTCATTGAATGAAAGATCTCAGGATGCATTCACCCTGGGTTTTCTGGGCGGGCCTCAAATCCACTGGCGGGGTCCTTATAAGAGAACAGCAGGAGGGACAGAGGCACATGGGGGGAGAGGGGACAAAGGCACACGGTGGGGGGCAGGGGCACATGGGGGGCAGAGGCACACGGGGGGAGGGACAGAGGCACACGGGGGGAGAGGGGACAGAGGCACACGGGGGGGCAGGGGCACATGGGGGGAGGGGCAGAGGCACATGGGGGGAGGGGCAGAGGCACCGCTTTCGGAAGCACAAACACCCACACGGGTTGTCGCTGCATCTGTCAGAGACAGTCTCTGTTTTGGAGTCATGTCTCTGTTCTTCACACTAGGCCTCAGCGTTGCATGGGAGGGCCTGCTGTGTGGCTTTGGCCATGACGGTTGCCCTCTCTGAGCCCATTTCGTCCATGCCCAGGGCCGGGACGAGGGTCAAGGAGGTGTGAGGAGCCAGAGGTTGTACAACCCACAGGCTGCTTCAGGACACAGGCATTTTGGTTGGTCCCATGCCATTTTACTTATTTATTTTTTAATTTGAATTTGTTATGAACCTTCAACTACCAGGAGACTTTACATAACAATCCCATACGCTTTTGAGAAGTCACAAAATCTGCCAACCTAATGTCGCCATGAAATAACCGGCTGGAGCTGGGGAGGCCTGGGCCCCTCAGGTCACCAGGGGCCTCACCTCTCCCTGGTACGGCGCGTGCGCCTGACCTCGTTCAGCCCTCTCGCCTCGTCGGTCCCTGTCAGCATCCGAGTTTGCAAGCTCTGTGCAAGGAAACTTTTCTGCAAACTGTTTGCTAATTTCATTTCTGTTCACAAAACAACAAATTCCAAGCCAGTGTTCTCTTTTAGGAGACTGTCTCCAGTAGGGAGAGGGACTGATGAAAACCTCTGTCAGACAGAATTTTTCACTTAATAGCATTTGTTGTAACCAGATCAGCAAGCTCCTTTAATCCTAGGCTTCTGACTTGTGGAAATCCCTTTGTTACCCAGAACTAGATACAAATGATGGTACTTGTTAAAACCAGGCGTGCTGGTGGAGAGACTTCCATTAATGCCTGGTCTTGCCAAGGTTTTGATGTTCCTGTTTTTCTCTGCTTTAATAGTTAAGTGAAGCTTCAATTTTGGACTCTGGTTCAAACCAGTTCAAGAGACACTCGCAGGAAAAACCAACACCTTTGGTTTGCATTTGGTCACCAAAGCTAGCGCTAATTTTCTTGGACTTCGGGGTTCACAAAGTGAGTCCAGTTTATCGACTCAGAATCAGACTTTGGCTCTGCCTTCTGCTAGCTGTGTGACGTTGGGTCAGCACTTAACCTCTCTGAGCCTTCGTTTCCTCATCTCTGAAAGGGTCAGAGCAACGGCCCTTACATCACAGAATTGCAGTAGGAGATGAGGTATGTGAGCTTGAGGCAGAGGAGCAAGGACACCAGAGGTCGTTCTTATTCTTATTGTGATTGATGACCTTTTTTGTGAGGCTGCCTTGGTTGTAGCTTGGGGAGTAGAAATCTGGGCTGTGAAGATTTTGTTGTTCACACGTACCAACCGCAGAATCCCACCTCTGTCTGCAAGCCTTAGAAGTAAGACGATGAGCTTGATAGTAACTACGGGGGTGGGGGGTAATAGTCCCTGGGCATTTCCCTACAACAGATAGAATCCCCCCTCCCCTCCTGCGCTCTCTCCCCTTCTCCATTGTGGTCTCTGGCCCCAGTGAGTTAGTTGTGCGTCAACATGTGATGTCTCGGAAGTCTAGAATGACAGAACATCCTCAAAGCCTACTGGTTGCACACCAAACCATAGACTTCCTAAGTGTGGGTGCCAGCCTTGCTGGGTCCAATCAAGTCAGTGAATGGAGGGGTGGGGGGCTGCTGTGGCCACATCGAGGGGACAACTCTCTAATCCTTGGCTCTGTCCTCTGAGTGAAAGGAGAGTTAGCATCCCTGGGCTCCTGGCACAAATGCTGGTCATCGTCCCATGGAAAGTCATACCCACCTCGCGGGGCTGTTGGGGGGTGGGTTTCGTGAAGGAGGTTGTATGTGGAGTGCCCACCGAGACCCTGGCACATGGTTAGTGTTTGGGGCCCGGGGGCAAAGCCCAGGGCAGGTCCAGCACCAGCAGGCCCTGCTCCCCTATTCCCACTGATTGTGTCTCCAAGTGACAGGCCAAGGGGGGCCCTCAGAGCCCTCCAGACTCCACTCTGCTCTAATTGGAAGTCATTGTGGAACGAAGTCCAGTATTTAATTTGGCCTGTGTTTGACAGATCCTGTGTGCACGGCTCACAGAGCTCACCCAGGGCCCGTGATACGGGGGGATTCTTGGCCTGGGCTCAGGGCGGATTGGTGGAGAAAATGTCGCATTCAATTAAGGCTGATTGGCCCTGACAGTTGTCTGGGTGAAGTTTATAAGGTACATCTAATCTGGATGCATCTGGTCATAAAAATGGAAAACAAGCCATTCCCACCCAAGTTCTAACTCCAGATGTGGGTTGATTCTCAGTGATTGACACCATATTTTTTTGCAGCTGTCCCACATTTCAAATCTTTTTCTATTTAAAATATATTCATCATAATTATGGAATGCAATAAACAAACTTCAGCCTGATGACAAGCTTTAAATATAAGAATGTTCGGCCTAAAATAAATGGCGTGCTTTCTCAGGCCAGTGTGCTCCAGAGGAGCCCTGACCTTGTCACCATGAACCAGACGGAGTTATTTTCTCTCAAGTATTGACTGATATTTGCAGGGGTGGGCAGGGGAGAAAAATCAAAATGCTATTTATATCAGATAGAAAAATGTGCCTAAGCCATCAGAAAAGCCACCCTTGAGGGACAAAGGAAAAGAATGGGGTTCAACTGAATCAGGTCTGAGGACTCTCCGCTGTGCAAGTTCTCCCCAAGGCCAGGGAGAGGAGTGGGGGGCACAGTGGGGCCAGGTCTCTTGTCCCCAACCCCAGCTCCCATGCTACTGGCTCTGTTACCTTGAGGCAATTCTGTGTCACCCAACCTCTCCATGACTCAGTTTCCTCATCTATAAAATGCAAGTTCATCCTAGCATAATTATAAGACTTAAAGGAGTGACGGTAAGTGCTTAGAGCAGTGCTTGGCACGGAACCCCACACATTTGCTGTGACAGTCGTCGATATCAGCTGACCTCTAAGGGAGAAACTGAAGGTTTCAGGGGTTAAGTGACCTGCCCAAGGTCACATACGATCCGTGGCAATGCCGGGATTCAAACCCCGATTGTCGGGCTTCATGACACAGCGTGCCCAGGTGTGGTCAGTTTTGCCCATGTTAGCATTTCCTGGGTCCATTTAATGCTTCTGGAAGTCTCCCTACGGTGGCTGGTCACGTGTCCCAATAGTGTCCTATAAATCCCAGACCAAAGGAACAGCCTTCTGTTTGTTCTTGTGTCCCTGGGGCTCTTCTTTTCTTTTTAGTGCACTTTCAATGAGTCTGTGATTGCGCTTGTTAAGCAAACAAACACTTAGGTTAATTATAGACAGGGCGGCCTACGGCCACGCCGCTGGGTTCTTCTAGCCACGTCTGGGCCTCAGCCACCACCGCATTGCTCCCCCACGAGCAGCGCGTACAGCTTGGTTCCTCGAGAAAAACGAGAACTACCCGGCGTTCGTGTCAACAATCTGCTCCTCTTTAGAATGAGGCCATAAGTCACAAACCCTCTGAGTTCCCAAAAAAGTGTCTGGAGCTCCATGTGTATCCTGACTCCGATGATTGTTCCCCTATTAGGATGATGAGAGAATTAGCGGAGCCAGGGCCTCCTGGGGCTGTGCCCACAGCTCGGGCCAAAGGCAAACGACTCCTCCGTGCGTTCTAGCTCCGGGATGTGTGCAAGGCTGGTCCACCCCTGGGTCCGCGGGCGCGTGCTCAATATTACAGTGGTGTGTGCTGCCTCTCCTGGGGGGCCCCCGGGCCTGGCGGGCCCTCCGTTTCTAGCAGGAATGAGAAATCTCTGCTGGAAAAGGGGTGGGCTGTGTTTGAGTTTCCCCCAGAACCCTCTGGGGGCCCTGGTGATGTCTCTGATGTTTGGGGGAGGGGGTTTGGGACCTTAGCCAGAGCGTGCCCCTGGGGGACGGACAGACCCAGGTTCAAATAGAGACTCGGTCATTTGCAAAGTGGGTGGACCCGGGGAAGCAGCCCAGCCATCTTGGAAATGGAAAGGGTCACCTCTGGCTTGTGGGTTTGTCGTGAGGATTTGACGAGATCACGGGGTGGAGGGAAGGGGGAGCTCCATAAGCAGAAGCTGAGGTTTTACTTGTGGGGTCCGGAAGGCACCTCCCGTGGTGGCGGGGATTGGGAAGTTTGTTTCTCCTTCTGTAGCCAGGACCCCTCACTGTAATATCAATCGACTGGAAGTGCCTGCTTGAAGTACCTTGATTTGTAATGTCTGCCACCGACAAAGACGGGGTGGTAAGAGTGTGCACCCCACATGTTGCTGTCTCCCTTCTAGAGTACAAGTTCTGAAGGCAGGAATAAGGGCCGAAAAATAATCCCTGATCTTGTACACGCTACAGAGAAAACAAATTTTTTTTGGTGGTTCCCTGGCTGGGAATCGAACCCAGGCCGCAGCGTTGAGAGCGCGGAAGCCCAGCCACTGCGCCACCAGGGAGCCCCTGCAGGAGATTTTTTGCATCTATTATCTCACTGCTCTCTCTAAAAACTTGTCGGACACGGCATGCCGTGACCCCACGTCACCTGAAATGAAATCCTGTGACAATGATCATCTTCATTTGATGAGCTGTGGGGACAGAGGCCCAAGATCAAGTGAATGATGCAGCAACTGACAAAACAAGGTCAGATTTTGAAAATCATCCACACCACTGGCATGCCTCCGGCCTCGCACCGGAATTTACAGACATGCGTGCTAGTAAGGAGCGGGAGGCCGTGCCTCTGCCCTTCTGCTAACCCACCAAGGACCTGGGCGAGTCAGTCTACCTTCCCACGGCTCAGAGTGGACAGAAACACGGACATGGTAGCTGCCCCATCCTCCCCGTCTTCGGGGCTGTATGAGGAGGACAGGAAGTGGGGGGGGGGTAAATAGGCGGGGATAAAATTCCCCTTCTTGCTGTATTTGGGAGGTGGGGAAATACGTGGGGTGCCTCCACTTACCAAAGGGGGTCTTTGAAAGCTCCCTGTTGGGGCCCAGAAATTATTGCCGATTTCCCTGGACAGCCAGCGAAGTGCTTTAGAACTTGGAGTTTCATGGCTAGACTGACTTGGTGACCTTGGGCAAGTCACTTTTCCTCTCTGACCAGCAGGTCCTTTACCTGCAGAGGTGGATGGCTGCCTTCCTGGCAGGGCTGCTGTGAGGCCCAGAGCCAAAGGAGAAGATTCCCCTGAACGGCAGAAGGCACTCAGAGAAGGCCCCGTCCCCTCTTCCTGAGGATCCGGTCGGATAACCTTGTCTCTTTTCTTCAAAGAAGTGACACTAAGGAAGTGCATGCCCGTGTGTGTGAGTGTGAGAGAGTGAGTGTGCGTGAGTGTGCACGGAGGAAGCGAGGGCTGTGGGAAACGAAGGTGACTCAGGAGGAGGCACGGCGGAGCATTTTAGTGACTTGCAGACGACAGCTTCTTGTAGCTGCATTCATTAGCCTTCTAACACCAGCTTAGCTGTGTTTGGAAAAATACTTAACTTGCCATAGAATGCCAAGTCATAAATATGTCAGAGAGAGAGAGAGAGAGAGAGAGGGAGAGAGAGAGAGAGGGAGAGAGAGAGAGAGGGAGAGAGAGAGAGAGGGAGAGAGAGAGGGTCTATCTTAGAAATTTGCATAACCTTCTCCTAAGAGGAAAAGCTCCATTGGAACAAAGAGGTTGGTGCTTGCTGGTGACATCTCTTTATTTGTTCTTTGTGCAAGGACATTGGAAGGAAGTCAGGAGTAAAAGGTTTCTGCACATTATTCTGAGGCGGGGTGAGGAGGGAAGAAGAAAGAGGGGGGGAAGGACAGAGAGATTGGAAGGGAGATAGGGAAAGAGGTGGGAGCAGGGGAGAGAGGGAGGGAGGGAGGGGGAGGGCGTCAGGAGAGACAGACAGTCAGAACAAAAGGATGGACAGACGGAGGGGGTGAGGTGGAGTGGGACCCCGAGAGCGGGGACCCACCCTCCACTTTGATCTTGAACCTGCCTGGGTGGACGTCAGGCTGACGTCCTCTGTTTTCAGACCTTGAAGCTTCTCCTGGGGCCTGCCCGCCCCACCGGCTGCCCCACTGGCTGCGTCTGCAATGTTTAAAGCGCCCAAGTGGAGCCAGATGGTGGATCCGAGCCAGCCCGGGTTTGACAACCAGATGCTGCGCTCCCACAAAGGGGTCCTCCGGCCGGGCTGCCGGTGGGGAGCCGAGCCTCCTGGAGCACCCGTCCGCCCGCTGGCGGCGCCTGGCCCCCGGGACGGCCCGCCCCAGCCGTGGGAGGCCCGGGAAGCTGGCTCCGTCGGCCCGGCTGGATTTGATTCACAACCCACCCCTCACTCGGGCGCGCTGGGCACGTGGTTTTGAGCCTCAGTTTTGACCTCTGTGAAATGGGCCTAACCGAAAAAGTAGCAGGTGTCGTGGATGGTGAGAGGATTCAAGCAGAAACCGGGCACACAGTGCCCGCTGGGGACAGGCCCAGAGGCTGTGAGCACAGCGCGGGCAGCCGGATTCGACCCGCAGGGCGCGCTCGTCGGACCTCGTCCGGCTTCAGAGCTTTGAAATAACGTCCACACTTTAAAAACCCAACCCAACCCAGGCTGTTTCTCATACATGCGCACTGCTGGCTTCTTAGGAAGGACCCTAGCACACAGGCTGGCAGTGAGCAGCTGGTCCCCCTCTGTCCCTCGCTCGCTCGGTGGCACCACACCCCCTGCCCCTCACTTAGTTGCTTTCTGGCCCCTGAAGTCATTGGGTCCTCACCGAGTGGCCCGGTTAGTCCCCAGGCGCCCAGGCCGTGTCTGCATTTCGGCAGCTGACGTGGCCTTTCCGAGAGAAAGAAAAGCGAATGTCGCCGAGGCCAGCGGGCGTCCCGGGGCTGACCCCTAGCGGCCCCGTCCACGCGAGGGGCCGGGCCTGCAGACGGGACACTCAGGTCGCCTGCGATGCCAGCGAGCAGAGGCTTCTATGTGCATGGACGTGGTTCTGTTCAGTGCTTCAATCACACGGCCTTCAACCCAGCCATTGTTTGGGGCTCAGATTCCGGCATAGAGGGGGTAAAACCCTGTGCCTCCCCTCACCCCGGGAGGACGAATCCAGCAGCTTCTCAAGGACTAGGGACGTGAGGAGAGGCCAGGGCTGTCCGGCAAGCACCCAGCGGCGTAGGAAAACTCGCGGCGTTTCTGGCGGGACAGCCCGGACAGCCCTCGTAGACCCGGGGGGCTGTCGCCGACCCAAGAGGAGGGAGGAGCCTGGGCTGGTGGAGGGAGACGCCTCCCGTGGGTTGTACCTGTCGTGTACAACCGCCACCTGGCACCTGCCCCTCGGAGTCTGTAGCCTTGCACAAGAGGGCAGGAGGTCACCAGACAATTACGACTTTCCAAAGAGACCGGCGCTGAGAAGGCCGGGGAGGACCGGCGGACACAGCTCGGAGGCGAGCTGTTTGGTTTCTGGGCCAGGCGAAGGCCTGAATAGCAAGTAGGGGTTGGCACGGGCAGGGGGCCTGGGGGAGCGGTGGGGGACAAGGGAGAGGTGAGGCGGGATGGGGAGCACCGTCCCGTGGGGAGGGGCTCGGGACACCGTGCTGCTGAACTTGGAGGTGAGCTGGAGAGAATCCTTTAGGCGGTGGGGGGCCGGGGACAGGTTTCTAGGGCAGGGCCAGCGCGATGAGATTTGCGTGTTAGACAGGTGAGTCTGGAGGCTGTGTGGGGGCTAGCTTGAAGGGGGTGAGTCTGAAGGCAGGAAGACCACAGAGCAAAGCGGTGGTCGCAGCAGCTGGGAGGACAGAGTGGAGGCAGTGAGTTTGGGAAATCAGAAAATTGCCAGAAAAGCCACTAAGACTTGGTGACAGCTGCAGTGTCCCCAAAGGACCCCAATTTGCATAAACACTGGGTCTCTGCAAAGTTCCACCCCAGTTGATGGGTGGTTAATTGAATTCCTTCATCCAACAGCAAACATTTATAGATGCTAACTCGCCCCGGGGGGCTCCAGCTTCGGTTCTGAGAGGAAGAACAAGCCCAGGAAGCTTGTTTTTTAAAAGGATCTGTGAACCTATCGTCCTATAGAGCAAATTCTCAGGCCCCACTCAGGTGATAGGGAGCCCACTCTGGGGGTGGGGTCAGGGAAGGTGCGCTCTGACAAGGTCCTGGGGGAGGCTCCGATGCACCCTAATGTGTGAGCGCCCGTCTATTGGCTCCTTGTGAAAATTCAAGGGCTCCACCCACACAGTTGCAGGCCTGCCCATCATTTAGGGAGCAATCCCTGTGAGTTGCGCCATAGACCTAAATCAGTTCATTGAATCACTGTGGCAATTAGAGAGGCACCGTTACATTCATTCCCATTTTACAGATGAGAAAACAGAGAGCGAGAGAGCTCCAGACACCTGTCTGAGTCAGGAGGGACTCCGAATAGCCAGTTTCCTTCCCCTTTCCCTCACGGTGGGAGGCAGAGCAGTGTGGACAAAGGCCAGGGAACCCCCTAGAGAAAGTTCAAGGGCTAGAGGGGAAAGGCCATGTACTCACAGGACTCTGCAGAGAAGGGGCCACCCAGGAGGGCCTGGCAAATCCATCTGAGCCTGAGCCATCTCGGGAGAGCTGCACAACCTCTGCTGAGCCGCGAACCCCCAGCAGGCGGTGTTAGACCAGCCGGGTGTGCACGTCACAGGAAGGGATCGCCAGCTCCCAACAGAGATTTTTTTCTTCTTTCAAATCAGGGGATGGGATTCGTCCACGGTGAGGGGTCCTAAATATCCTGACTCGTTCTGGGAGGGGGAAGTGTGTCTTTGTGAGCTGAAGGAGTCTTTCATTGGCCTATTTGTGTGGAGGTACCTAGAGGTGTATTTTTTAAAGCTAATAAATCATAAACCTTGTTTGAATCCCAATCCAGAACAGATGTAATGCATATGGTCAGTAGACTTGGAGTTGCAAATAAATATGTTTGGAAACCAAATATTTGAAAAGCGATTCTTCTTCTCAGTCTTCTCTTTTTTAAGTGCCACTGCCAAGATCGGTTCAGGGATTTGATTTCTCCCAAGGCTGTTGCCATAGCACTGCACTCCCTCAGCTGGGACCCAGACAAAATGCTAGGAGGGCACATAGCTTTCAACTTGCATGCCAGTTTTGGTTGATTGGTTATGGCTGCCTGGAGTGTAAGCTCAGCTGCAATGAATGCCATGATCGATTAGCAATGTCTGTCCTGGGACCAGCAGTAGGAAGCAGAGGTATGAGTGACACATAATTGTCATACCTGTCCTGGGTGTTTCAGAGCTGGCTAACTCTGGACTACCTGCTTCTCTAGCAGGACTGCGCTTTGCTTATTTTGATTGCAGTGCAATGCAAGTTTTAGGGCACAAAAGAATCAGGGGACATTGAAGAGTTTCACCTACCCCTTGAATGCAATGCCCAAGTAATATCAAAGTTGTCCCCTTGATAATTCAATCCTCTGTCTAGAGGTAGGAAACTAAGCATCTGAACAGCGTTTTTCACAAATAGTGAGTATATTTTTTAATTTCCAGAATTTTCACTTGATTCTTTTTTTAGAGATTCTAGTTCTCTGATAATAATTTTCAACTTGTCACTTATTTTCTTGCTTATATTGATATCAGTTTTTAAAGACCATGTCTGATCCTTCTAGTATCCGGATTACCTGTGGGTCTGTTGCTGTTACACATTTTTTCTTGTGGTTCTGTTCTTGGTATGCCTGATGAATTGTGACTACGGTATATTCTATATTTAAAAAAATTGCAGAAGATCCAGATGATGTTATTTTTCTTTAGCTTCTGGTGAGCGATTACACTACAAGTTCACTCTAGAGATGATTCAGTGCTGAGCCTTAATCTTTGCGAGGCCTGGCCTATTTCCAGTGCACTTTTACTCCCACGGTGTAGGTGCTCCTGGGTCCTGTCTGAAGACCAGCTCCCACTAGCTTAGGAAAAAGAAATGGAGGGTGCTTAGATGAATAATACCACTGTGGGATGGGAGACATTCACCCGGGCATCAGGGACTGCGAGATCCAGGAAGTGGAGCACTTGCTTCTCCGCCTGGCATTAATTCTTTTTTTTTTTTTCCCTTCTTTCTGACCTTAATTTCTCCGACAGGTTGTGGCAATGCACAGGAGCACAGTTCCAAGATTCTCTACACAGAAGAACTAAGACTGGTTCTCTCCAGGGCAAAAATCTCAGGCAAGAGCAGTGATGGGTTCAGTTCGAGTCCAACACTGTAGCTAGGTAGGACCCTTCCTGGGGAATACAGACCACTTGGCTGCAACCACAAGGCTGGTGAGGAGAAAGGAGTGTTTCCCAAAAGAAGAAAGGAGGATGGATGATCAAGCACAAAACCATCCATGTCTAATTCAGCCGGGCACTGGGGTCTGACGTTCCCAGGTAGGTGTGCTGTTCTCGGAGTGCAGTGAAGTGAGTTCCCTCTGGTTAAAACACTGTAAGTACAGGGGTGGGCAGGGGGGTCTTCCCAAGCTCTTAGCAAAAATAAAATAAGACAAACAAACGACAACATCAAACTTCCCTGCGGTACTTCCTGTGATGATGATGATGATGATGATGATAAACTGTTGTCTATAAATAGTCCGGTCCTGGGCCAGGGGAGCCATTTATACAAATCTCACATGAACGTTTCCCATCTGCTTGCAATGTAGATGTAACTATGCCAATTTTCAGAAGAGGATCCAGATTTAGAGGAACTGAAGCTTACAAAATTACAAATAAAAATTAGGTTCAAAAGTGAATATTTATTTAATGTAAGAAAAGCAACCACACACATACTTTTAAAAGTGGACGGACACACAGTGCAATATGTAGATGGTATGTTATAGAACTGTACCCTTGAAACCTATATAATTTTATCACCCAATGTCACCCCAATAAATTTAATAAAATTTAAAAAATAATAATTTATGGGGTTCGTGTAAGGATTAAGTGATATAATACATGTAAGGAATTCATAACTTTTCTTCAATAAATGACAGCTATTAGTATGTTAAAAAAAAAGCTGACGGATACCACAAAGATCACAAAAGTTAGAAAATGTACATAATATTTTAATTAAATTACTACCTCTTACTCTTCTATAATACTTTTCTCCCTACCTTTTTGGCTGCAAATTTGGTCCTTTTTTTCACGCGACAGGATGTAATGTTATTTCCTATGGAGAGACTAGAAATAGAATTCAGCCTTTCCTCTGGTATGGCTGGGTGAAACATTTGTTTACTGAGAGTTGAAATGCAAAACGTGCAAATTCATACAAGATTACACGAGTTGTTCATAGTTCTCGAGGTTTGTGCTCTACAGATTTAGTAAGTGACATTTACCCGGGTCCCACCGAGAGAAGAAAAAGCACGTAGGCTGCATTACTGAGCACGTCTCCGAGAAGGGAATGTCCGTCTTCATGAGGTGTCTCTGCAAACGCAGTCTCCTGCTTACGCTTTCACACGGCTGCCGATTGGGAGCATTTTCCGCAGACCAGCTTCCGGCTCCACGTGGGTCAATCGTCCATTCCCTCCCACCCCCACCCCCTGCCAGTGCAAAGCCCTCCAGGGACCTTCCCTACGTGGGGGTGACCTCTGGCACCTTCACGCCAAGGCTCCGTCTTGGGAGATAGGAGTGTTCCCGGGGAGAGGAAGGTGTTTTGGGGGAGCCGCTCCTACCTTTAAAAGGAAGCCACGTAAATCTACTCCACTCAACACAGGACAAATGCCCCCCAAATTCCTCTTCACCGTAGCCCCATCCCAAAAATGCCCACGGCGACAGAGAGGACATCAGTGGAAAGAGACCGCAGTCCTAAACCCGTCGTGACTGAAATATCTCCTTTTTAAAACTTTACCAAAACGCGTGAACACACTGCCAGGGCTCCTTCTCTCCCAGGCTTGAGAGGACACCTGCGCAAAGCGTGGGGGACCTGAGATTTAAGCTCCACCAGCTCCATGGAAACTGTGGCATTTCTACTTTCAGGTGAGGAAACAGAGGCTCAGAGAACTGAAGTCACCTGGGAAGTGGCAAACATGATCTTTGAAAAATCGGGGAGGTTTGAGATGTATAGGTTCCCCCATCTAGCTCTCCTCCCCTCCATGGAGTCTGGGAGAAAGTGGGGCCTGGAGACGATGAGGTTTGCCAACATTCAGCAGGAGCGTCTCAGAAGCACCCAGAACCCATGATGCTGGGTTCCACCACTGCAGATACCCCCTGTCTAGACATCAGTGTGAACTAGTGGTCTGATGGAATCCAAGGGGACCCCCTGGAGGACCCACGGGGGCCGCGTGGAGAGTCAGAACTCTGTAATCCAGGCCCTGAGCCGCGTTTCTGATCCCTCCTCTTCCTTGGGGAGCTCTGCTCCCTCTTGTGCCAGAGTTTCTCCACTTCCTGGTGGGACATTTCCTGACCCTGCACAAGACCCTCTCCTTGTCACCTTGGTGGACGACCCTGGACTTCCAATCATAGGAAGTAGAACACAGGGCAATGGAGGGCATGCATGCACCCTCTTGTACACAAAAGACAGGGGCCGTCATCTCTTTAAAGGCAAAAACGCAGGGAAACGTTGGAAGGAGCGGGGTTGCTTGCTTTCCTAAACCCTCTAGTGCATCTGTGCTGAAAGTTGGTGCTCACACACCCACCCCACCATGCCCAAAGGGTGAGCAAGATTCTGCGATAGAATCTCAGAGAGCTTCCTTCCCCAACATCATTGGAAACAGACACGCGATGCACTGTGTAGTGTTAACACGCAGCAGGTTAAGTGCAAGCTCTCGGGCCCTTTGATGTATTAAATACCAAGGACTTTAACATAATAGAACTGTAAACCTCAAATCAGAGCTAATCACACTAATTTGCTGAACTCCAAAACCAAACCAAAATGTTCGTTTCTTCTTAAACTGAACCACAAATCCAAGTTGTTTTGATCTACAAATCTATCGAACAAAAGATTTGAGGTGGCTTACAAGAAATACATGCAATAAAACAAAAATCTAAGTAGATAAAAACCAGGATCAGAGGGGAAAATCAAAACCAGAGGGAATATGCAAGACCTAGCCAGTAATTGGAGTTCCCGAGCCCCCTGGCAGCCAAAGCAATATGGAAGATACATTAGTTATGGGACATCCATTATCCATAAAGAGAAATCATTTTCACATAGCAGTTAACTGGTTTGAAACCAAACTCAGTCTCAGGTAGTAGGGGGAAAAGGTAACCAAATATTCTCTGAGTCACACTGGTCGCACTTCATTTGGTTCAAGATCCCGTTTAACACACGTAATGGTTTCAAAGACACTAATTTCTTTATCATTTAGCTTTTTGCCTCTACTGGCTCTCAACCTCCTGCTTAAAGAGACCCTAATTCCCATCAGCCCAGTGTGTCCAGATTTTCCTTTTTGGCATTTGTGCCTCAAACTATTTCAAGCTCGTGCTATATTGGCTTTGTCCACGGCCTCATTGTTTTAGCAATTAAAGAATAAAACTTGCATGTGGGTCTCCAGGGAGACAGGAATTCCAAGAGGTTAAGTATCGGCCTCGCACTGTAGAGTGTGGTTCCTAACCCCAGAGGACTCTTCTAAATTGTTTGGATAAACTGAGGAAATGTCAGGGGGAGTTCTGACACTGAGCATGACATTAATCTTGGTAACCATTTCTCCAGATGTGCACACATGTTCTGAGGATGCTGAACATCCAAGTTCACTGAGGCAGCCCGCTCTTCTCTGGGGTGGTTAGAGAGGTTGGGGGTGGGGCAGCAGTTTGGTTCCCTTTCCTCCGTGTTCTCGAATCCTGGGAAGTGATGAGTGCTTGTGTTTGCAGAAATGGTCATCGTGGTGCTGTGAAACGATATTACAAACCATGGGGAAATGCTTAGCCTCTATTGTCAAAATGAAAAAGCAGGTCGTAAAACAATATTTGCAAGTGTATAGCTGTACGGATAGCTACCCGGAGCTGCAGGTATAGTCGGAGTATATACACTCAAATGTTAACAATATTTATAACACTTCCTTAAAATAACACCCACTTATCTCCGGGGGGGCGGGGAGGAGTTTTTACTCTTTACACATTCCAAGTTTTCCACAACAAAGATAGACTCTTTTTACAATGGCAACCCCCCACCCCCATAGCTGTTGCTTTCATAAGCCTTAGACTGCGTCATTCCCAAAGGAATGTCGAACCAGTCTCATATCTATTTGTGGCAACGGTCTCTCTGTACCACCACGAGGTACTTACCTTTTCCTAGTGGCCATAATCAGGTTGTGGCCAGTATTTCCTCGGGGACATGTACACCCCAGGCAAGGCATGCTTTAAAGATTTTTAAACAGTCCCGCCTTTGAGAGAGATTGGGATTGGGTCTCAGATTGCACGCTTTCTCTTCCGTGGGGGTGGCGGGGGGCCGGTGGGGTGAGGCTCAGAGCAGTTTGCAAATATTGTTGAATTTAAAAAGGAGTTTTAATACCCACTGTGTAATTTGTCCTCACCCCATCTGTCGACTAAAGAAATAAACGCACTTCCCCCCACCGGGGCCTGCCACTCCCTGTTCTCTCCCCACCCCCCAGCCCCTGGCGGCAGCCCCCTTCCAAGAATCTAAGACTTGGGAAGAAAAGCTGAGTGCAAAAGAGGCAAGAACTTGTCTTGCCAAGACACTGAGCAGCATGTGTCTGCATCCATGTGGGCGTGTGTGTGGATGTATGCGTGTGTGAGTGTGTGTGCACGCGTGCACGCACATGTGCATATTTATAAATGTGTTTGAAAGTGTCCGTGTGTGGGGGGACGTTCCTGCAGGTAACAATGTGTCCACTTCCCCAACTCAAGGCACAAAACGAGGTCACAGTTCTCTTAATGGCCAGATGACAACATCGTCTGTTTAGTGAGAAAAAGGCATTCCTCCCCTTCTGTGATGGCCGAGGGCTCCAGGGCCACTTGGTCCGGGAGACGCTCCTGGGGACTGTCTTCTAGCAGAGGAAATGGGGAAATCTGGCCATGTCTTAGGCTGCAGCTGTCACCACAGGGAGTTTCTGCAGAAACAGGAAGACCACGGCTCGGATGCAAAGTCCCTCTCACCCCACCCAGATGGCAGGAGCTACCACCCCCACCCAAGAAACCAGCAGTGTGTCCAGTGTTGTCTACATTGAGCTCAGAGCCCTCAAGTCAGCATTTGTCCGTGTGGGATGGGGACAGGAAGTCCCACTCCCCTGGGGCTATGTCCCACTATGGGTCTCCACAGGGGAGGCCGGTGGCTAGATCAGAAGGGGCGGGGCCTAAAATTGGTACCTTGGCCACCCTGACCCGCCCTGGTTCCCAGCCAGACCCAGACCCCCCTCCTGGATGGAGCGCTTCTGGTCAAGTGTGCTCTGCCACCACGGGCCTTCTCATAGCTTTGAACCTCCGAGGTGAGTGCTGGGAGCCCAATCCCCTCTCTTTCAGAAGTTCTCTGGGCCTGTGTGCAGATAGGCTCACCTCCCTCCCGGGAACCCTGGGGCACAGGCCACGGAGGGGAGAAGGCGTAGCTAGGAGGAAACGAGTCCTCATCCTCGGAAAAGCCAAGGCCCCGGGCTCTGAAGAAGACAATAGCAACCCCTCACCAAAACCCGCACTCAGACCCCAACAATGACTATTTATTTGTCTGAGCTCCACATAATGAGGAAGAGAATTCAAGTGCTTTTGGCTTGAACCCAAAAGACTTTCTGCTAGCAACAGAACTGGCTGGCAATTTTTAAATGACAGTTTTTGCTTTAAGAAATAATCAAATAGAATAATAACAACAATAATAAAAAGAAACCCTACCTCACAGTCACTCTAGTACACATATATATGAGTGTCGTCCATAGTGACCCCATTTAACGAGCGCCATACAAGTGCCAGGCATGGTGCCAAGCACGTCATGGGCAATGTGTTCTTTGATTCCCCACACAACCCAATGAGTTGAAAAGTATTCTTAGCCCTCTACTGACAATGTTGAAACAGAGGCTAAAAGGGGTTTGCCCAAGGTCACACAGCCAAAAATTGTATTAAAGCCAGCATGCTAACCCAAGCTGTCAGACTCGAAGTGTTTAACTGCATGTGTGTGATTCTTTTAAATGAATAGACTTTTTAATTTTATTTTTGGAATAGTTTTGGATTTACAGGAAAACTGAGCAAATAGCACAGAGACTTCTACACCACTGCCTCCCCCTGCAGTGTCCCCTCTACATGCTTTTGTCAGTGCCGTGCACTTGTTAATCTGGGCGTCATCGTCTGTAGGTGTCTGCTGAGCTCCTTCTGCCTTTTGTAACTGGGTTGTGCAAAGCTGGGGCTCTTGCTGAGGTTGCTTCATCCTCGTACCATCTTGGGGAAGCCCCTCCGCCTCTCTGGGCCTCAGTTTCTCTATCTGTAGAATCAGGCGACAAGATCAAATGCTCCGAGGTCCCTCCATGGCTGCCAACTTAGAGCCCCGTGGGTGGGGTTCAGTTGAAACCTAATCCGCGATTTCCTCACCTGTGAAGACGGGTTTGTGACGAGCAGCACCTGCTTCACTGAGTTCTCGTGAGAATTCAGTGCGACAGTATCAGCGAGTCACTAAGGACGGTGCCTGGCGCCCCGTCAATGCTCCTCACTCAGCAGCCCTCCCATTGTTGTCACTTGGCACCTGCCTGTGTCCCTCCATTGCAGGGCACTGAGCTAGGCATTGTGGGGGAAGCATGGAGGACCCCCGGCGCCCACCCTCCAGGGGAGGAAGGGACTGAAATCCGGGGTGGGCAGGGGGCCCGGAGGCCTGCCGGCGGGCAGAGTCCCACAGGAGAACGAGGGGAGGAGGCGGGGAGGAGAGGAGCGGGGCGGGAGAGGGGGCGCCGCCCGCCGGGGGAGGGGCTGGGCCGGCACCCTGCTCTCCGGGAGCCCGTGTGGCGGGGTCTGGGCACAGGCCCCGGCGGGGGTGCCGAAAGGTGGCCTTGTGGGTAAGTCCTTCCAGCTGCGGACAGGTAATCTCGAGCCTTGGCGCAGAGAGATGATACCCCCCGAGGGCCAGGCCTGGTCCCGCTCAGGACGCCTTCCCCGGGAAAACGCTCCGCGGCGCTGGGTTTAGGAGCGCTCGGGTCCAGCATGAATCATTCCTTTTTGAACTTGTCTAAATGTGTTTATAAAATAAAGCTGCGGCCCAGGGCTGCTCCGGGCGGAGCGGGAAGGTAATATGTTTTTAATTGGAGAGATCGGGGGAAGGAGGCAGCGGGCCAGGGTGAGCTCACCCCGCATGAATGCGGCCGGCGGCGAACGACGGACGTTCACATTCCTGGGCGGCAGCGGGTCCCGCGCCGCTGTGGGCCGTGCTCCGGCGAGCGCGCCGCCACCGCCCGGCAGCCTGAGCCAGAAACCCCGGACGCCGTGCCCGGGTGGGTCACGGCAGGGGTCACAACACTCCACGGGGGACCCAGCCAGCGGCTGGCACCCTGCACAAGCCCAGGGCGTAGACCTGGGAGAGCTGTGAGGTGTGTGTGTGACCCGGGCCCGGCGGACAGCCACCCCTCAACTCGGCCCTCCCTTGTCACCAGATCTAACGATTGTTCAAGAGAAACAACCCCAAATCAAACATGGGTGTGAAATCTCATTTTAAGTATTGGCTCTATTTGATTTTATCCCATTTTCTTACTTTGGCTATGTGAGCCAAATAAAGCAGACATGTAGACCACAGTCAGCCCTGCAGCCGCCCCCCGGAGCCCCCTCTCTCTGAGGCTGTGGTGCTGACGACCCTCTGCCACGTACTAGCCATCACTACTGCAGACAAGTTACTCAGCTTCTTTGGGCTGTGGCTTCAACTAGAAATGTGGTGCTTTAATGAGACTTTTTCTGACTTTGCAAATGGCTCCCAAGTTGAAGATAAAGGTGAGAGGAAAATAAGTAATATTCAGTGAGCACCTGTTCTGTGCCCGGCGTGGTGCTAAGTGATGTACGTGCTTTTGGTGTTGCTGTTGCTTTAAAAAAAAAAAATCATCACAATGATTCTCTAAGCTAGCTATGGCTCCCGTTCTACAGATGAGGACACGGAGGCTTGAAGAGATGAAATCAGAATTTTAACCAATATTTCCAATTTTGAGAAATTGAAATCCTTCCCCAAATTAAAGCAAAACTTGTCATGATAAGAATGGGGAAACTGTGTCAAGAGTTCATGTTGCACGACCATGCCTAATAAAGCCGTCAGTTATTTTGGATCCTAGCTCAGTAATAATATTTCACCTATTCCACTGGCAACATATTTTTACAAAGTAAAATTGGCAGAGCTGTCAAGGGCATAGTGAGGGGGTGCTCCCCTATACTGCTCCGGTTAGGAACTTTCCAAAGGACAGCAGGGCAGTATACAGTAAAAGAATTCACACTCTTTCATCCCAAAATTCATTTTGAAGGACTCCATCCTAAAGAAAGAAAAGAGCTGTGGGCAAAGATTTTCAAAAAAAGAATCACAGAAAATCAAATGCTGATCATAAATGAAATGGTTAAATAAATTACATGATAGCCACAACAAGGAATATTATGTACTTTTGAAAGAGACCGTCTATGGAGAATGTGCAGTAACATAAGAAAATTCTTACCATAGAATGTTAAGAAAAAAGTAGAATGCAAAATTAGATTTAAATATATATATATATATATATATATATATATATATATATATGTATTATACTTAAAGAAATGCAAAGAAGACAGAAAAGAAATTCAGCCCCGTGTTAGTTCTCTGTGTGGTGGGATTTTAATTTGATTTCCTTCATTCATTTTTGGAAATTTGTAGATTTTCTATAATGAGCATATTGCATTTTATAATTAGAAATGTGTGTATTTGCAAGATGTAATGGGCCTTATCTCATCCAGTCTGGGAAGTAGATAGGTCTAGAGCCAGGTATTACATTTATTTAAAAAAATAAAAGCCCAGAAAGAAACTCTAGAGAAAAAAATACCACATTGGGAAGTGATTATTACTGCCTGATAGGGTCACAGGCGATCCCCCTACTTCTTTATACTTCTGTGTGCTTTTCAAACTTCCTACATCAAGATTCTATGACTGGCAAACAGACAGACAGCCCATAAACTGCTCCTTGCATTGACAACTGTTCCAGGCTGCGAGACATTCCTGGCAGAAGAGCTGTCCCAGAATCCAGACTTGCTCTGTCTCCACTCTGGGCTTTGTACCTGTCCCCCCAGATGCCACCACCACCAATTCTGAAGGTTTTCGTAATACTTAAATCCCTTCCCAGTGGCTCTCAACCTTCCGAATGCCGCACCCCCTTTAATGCAGTTCCAAGGGGTCGCGGCCCACAGGTTGAGAACCGCTGCTTTAGACCTACAGAAACATGAAATTAGGATTTTGTAGCTTACGAAGGAATGGCCTGGCTGTTTGTGCTTGAAACCTGTCTTCTACTTCCTTGCCACGTTAAAATGGCTTATATCTACCTGAGGCCAAAGTGCCTGTAATCGGGACATTACCGACCTAGAAGGTGCATTTCCCTGACACCCCCTCCAAGGTCTGCACCGTGTCCTCACCTCCTGTGCCCACCCCTTGGAAGGTCATGACCCCTCCGCATGTCCTTGCTGAGGGTGAAGGCCCATACTTTCTCTGGTCGTTGCTCCCTGGCTTGCTTTGTGGGATTCGCAGCCTGTGCTGCTGTGGCCCCTGTTGTCTGCAGCACAGGAGTTGTATGTGAACTTGAGCGAGCTGCTGCACGTAGCTCAGCCTTTCTCCCACACCACCAACTTGACCCAGTTGTTCAGAGATAAAATGAGACACCTTGTTACATAAAGCCTTACACACAAAATAGATTGTCTTTCCTCCCCAGCGTCCTCCTTCCTTGCTGAGTCAGGAGCCTTTTCTAGTCTGCTTTCGAACGTGCACGGCAGTCCGTTTCAGCATGTCACCTAATCCTGATCATCACGCTGTCCTCACTGGGCTGCTGTGGGAATCACCTGAGAGAACGCCGAGGCAGCTCTCCACCCGGCCAGGCCCTGGGCTTGCCTGGATGCTGTCTTACACGGTCCTCCGAGTAAGACAGGACACGGCGGCACCGAGAGGCGATGTGGCCCACCATGGGTCTTCGTGGGGATTCTGTGTTGACTCGTGTTTCCCTGCCTCCTCTCTGCTCAGCCCTCTTTCTTTCCCTCCCTTCCAAGTTCACAAAACTAAAACTCTTCCTCCAACAGGAAGGCCAACTAATGAGAACCCCCTTTCCAGGCCATCTCTCTGACAAGCACCCCATTTTAAACTCAAGTGAGTTCCTGATTCATGCTTACCACGGTAACAAGGGTTCTTGGTCAGTGGAATGGTGTCAACCTCTTAGGGGGTTCTAGATCCTCTTTCAGGTCTTTTTCTACTTGGCGAACTCTCGAACAGTTCAGGATTTTGCTTTTTTTTAAAAGCCAACTCACCTAAGTCATTCTACCATAATTTCCAGAAAACAAATGCATTTTAAGTTAGTAACTAGAAGGTGAGGTCATGATTAACCAGCGGAAGTGAGGCTCATGAAGAAAAAAACTATGATCACCTTAAACGCGTGACCTTGGGCAAGTTACCTGAACCTCAGGTTTCCTCATCTGTAAAAAGGGAGTAATTATTCCATCTCATGAGGAAGTCTGATGACTAGCTTCAGTGTCACAATCTGTGCAAAGCACAGAGAACTTCGCTGCATAGGAAATGCTCAGTTATGCACAACAGCAATCAAAATCTCTTTCATTGGGGTAATGATTCCAGCCTTGCACGCTGTCCTGTCACTGACGGTACTTTTGCTTCTGCTTGGCCTGGACACGAGAGGAGCAGCTCCTGGTGGGGGTGGGGAACTCAGACGTGTGAACGAGGCCCCCTCCTCTTGCAGATTATAAACCTGCAGTTAGTCCCTTCTGTATCATACCATACACTGAAATGCATTCCAGATGCACTAAAGAATTGAATTTTTTTAAAAATCAAACCATTGATGGGGAAAGACCTGAATATTTATCAGACCTCTGGGGAGAAAAGGCTGGTTAAACTTAGATGCATCAGAAAAGATCACAAGAAAAGAGATGAGCAGAACTGACTGCAGAAAAATTTAGCACATCTGTACGTTAAAAAACAGAAGGGAGAGTGTATGCAGCAAAAATGACAGGCAAAGTTACCATATCTTTACTATATAAGGAGCTTGCATACGAGTAGATGTATAGAAAGAGATGAGAAAGTTATCCAGGCCCTACTAGATAATGCAACCAGGAATTCAAATGTGTACTTAACAAATGAAGAAGTATATTTGGGGATAAAAGGAAGAAAACAATCTCATTGTCAATTTAAGAAATGAGTTACCACTTTTCTGCACTGATTTTTAAAATACTACTACTACTACTTAGTGTGGAAGATAAAGTAAAATAGATACACTGGTAGTAGAAATGTAAAGTGGCCTAACCCATCTGAAAAAAATTTGTATAGTATCAGGTGTCATAAAACAATTTATATGTATGGGGAAAACTGGAATAAAACACTGGACCCCTGCCATAAACCATGTACAAAGGTAGACTCCAGGAGATGGAAGACCTAAAGGTGAAAGGAATAATAGTATAAAGCAGATAATGTAAGAGACGTTTTCACTCTGATATTTACTGGCACTATCCCCTTGGGAGGAAATTTCACCCCTCTGAGCCTCAGTTTTCTCATGTGTACAACTGGTGATTTACTACCCAGTTTATACACAAGGTAATGTATGGGAAGCACCTGGCACAGATAGATGTCTTTGACAAAGGTGGCTGATTATTCCTTTCCTCTTGGGTACACAGCTGCATTGCCTCCCCTGGCCTCTCTTGGGTTGGTAGGGCCATGTGAATGAGTTCTGGCCACAGGAATGCTAGTAAAAGTGGTCCGGGTATTTGCAGCATGATCTTGTTGTCTCTTTCCCCAACCACTGGCTAACTAGAGATGATCTGGTACAACAAGATGGAGGGTACAACACTTATGGAGTTACATAAGTGTCTAACCACTATGCTGTGTGCCTAAAATGAACATAAAATAATATTGAATGTAAAAAAAAAAAGAGGTGGTACATAACTTTTGTATATACAGTGGAATATTACTTGGCCAAAGAAAAAGAATGAAATCCTGCCATCTGCAACAACCTGGTTGGACCTAGAAGGTATCACGCTGAGTGTGGTTAAGTCAGAGAAAGACAGATGCCATATGATTTCACTTAACTATGGAATTTAAAGAACAAAACAAACCAACAGCAACAAAGATGTAAGGAGCCTGGGTCCCTGAATCACCACCTGGAACACTGTTTGGCCAAGAACCCCCGACGAGAATGTATGTGCATAAGACAGAAACTTCTATTTTGATTTAGAGATTCTATTATAGCAGCTAGCAAAACCCACCCTAACTAACACAGTGCCCAGTAATGATCATGCAGTTTGACCAACAAATTCCAGTCCTGGAACCTAATGGTTGGAGTCCCTTACATCTGGTTCCTGGCATAGCCCCTGGTGGGTAGCAGTGGCCTTTCTTAATCCAGTCACTAGTCAAAGTGTGCATTGGAAGATGGCCAGAGAAGTAGTTCATAGAAAAATCGATTCTGTTGGTTGACTTAAGTCTCTGTTCTAAATTGTTAACATTGGGTTTTGCCCATTCTGAGGCTGGGATTGGCTAGAGTGTTTTGACTAGACTAGACTACAGCTCAAAAAACATTCAAAGGATAAGCCAAAATCCAAGCAGAAAAGGGAAAATGTGGAAGTAATCAGATTTGTCTCTATCAGCTGATAATAGTCTGTCCTTGGGCACACAGTCAAAAAATACTAACCCTGGCCAGCCACTCACACACTCCAGGTGATCTGCTAAACCAGAGGACTGTGGCCGCTAGCCTGGGGGACAGAGGGCGCAGCTCAAGGAGCAGTGAGACACAAGTAATTCCTCTGACCCTGTGCCTCCAGCCTCGATTCCCAAGACAAAAGGTAGTGTTTAAGGAAACGCTGAGGCGGGGGGTGTCTGTCTGTCTGTCTGCTATCACCTCACTAGGAAATCATTTTGAATGTGGAAAAAATTTTATGCAAAAGAATATTTGGGGCAGTTTATTTACATGGTGAAAAACTTCAGAAGCATCTGAAATGCCTACGGCAGATACTGCTGGTTTCCTACCCGCCGTCCATAGAAAACAGTACCCCAGGATTGTTCTAAGTCAACCTCAGTCCTTCTATTCCTTCTTGTCAGCGATCAGGCTGGGATTGGACTTACGATTCTGGCTAACAAAATGAAATTGCTAGGGGATTTTCAGGGAGAACAAAGGAAGAAGAAGTCAGGAAAATGGGTTTTCTTTCCATGCCCCCTTCCCTCTGTACTTTGAACTTTGCTGATGAAGATGTGATTCCTGGAGATGCTGCAGCCATCTTGCCACCAGGAGGGTAAGGCCAAAGAGACGCACAGAGACATCCATCCAGAGTCTCGAACTCCTGAACCACCAACCTGGGAGCTTGTTCTGTGAAATAATTACATCTTTACAATTCACTTTTATTGAGGTGTTCTGCTATAGGTTCGCTCTGTGGTATATTGGAGTGAAAGCTTGACTGGCTGCTGGCAGGATTCCATTCCTTGTGGCATTGGACTGAGGGCCTCAGAAACTTGCTGGCTGGTGACCAGTGGCCACCCTCAGTTTCTCACCCCAGGGTCTCTGCATAAGGTAGTTCACAACCGGGCAACTTGCTTCATCGGAGCAAGCAAACCAGAGCGAGAGCGGACGCGGGAGAGAGATAGAGCCTGAAGCCATACGTAGTCCTTTATAGTCTGAACTCAGAAGTGACATCCATCATTTTTGCCACATTTTGTTTGTTAGCAGCGAGTCACTGAGTCTAGCCCACACTCAGTGGGAAGGGATTATGCAAGGGCATGAATACCAAGAGGTGGGGTTCATTGGGGGTGACTGTAGGACTGCTGTGTTGGTTTCCTAGGGCTGCCATGACAAATTACTGCGAATTGGGTGGCTAGAACAACAGAAGTGTATTGTCTCACAGTTCCAAAGGCTAGAAGTCCAACATCAAGATGTTGGCTGGGCCACGCCTGCTCTCAAGGCTCCTGGGGAGGCTTTCTCCTCGCCTCTTCCTGGCTGCTACTGGTGGCCAGCAATCCTCGGCATTCCTTGGTTTATAGATGCATCATTTTAACCTCTGCCTCCATTGACATGTGGCATTCTCCTCATGCATCTGTATCCAAATTTGTCTCATCTTAGAAGGACATCTTTTTAACTGGATGACGTCTCCGAAGACCCTATTTCCAAGTAAGGTCACATTCACAGGCACTGGGGATGAGGACTTCTATCAGTCTTTGGGGGTTGGTGGGGGGTGGGGGGACTCAGTTCAGCCAATGCCACCTGCCTATCACAGATGGGGCATGGGCATCACTGTGGAAGACTGCCCCCACACCACGGGACAGCGTTGCCTAGCGATGCTGCAATGACGCATCATGGATTGAGATGCCCTGTGCCTCAGACTCCAGCACTCTGTCCATACTCACGGGCTCAACTCCCACCCCAGGCCTCCCTCTGCCATGGTGTTTCTTGCTCTGACTTTGTGGTCTGCCTCTTGTTAGTCTCTTCGTCTGAGGGCTCCTCGAGGTCAGAGACCTCACCCGACTCATTTCCGAGGGACCTGGTTCAGGGCCTGTGATGGGTCCATTGGATGAAGCAACAAACGTATCAATGGAGAGTCCTCATGAATGGTGTTAAACATCATACAAATTGGGGAAAGACTGGGGGAGACTAAGGAGACACGATGACTCAATGCAACACGGAGTCCTGGGTGGAGTTTAGAAAAGAAAGCAGCCTTGGTGAAAGCACCGGCGGGACTCCGAGGAAGCCAATGCACCGAGTCGTCGGGTGCACGGTGCCCGTCAATGCTCTGGGTTGACACCAACGTTGCATAAGATGTTAACGTTAGGAGAAGCCGTTTCGCTCTTTGGTAAATCTAAAATTATTTCACAATAAAAACCTAAAATACACAAATGCTGAGAGAGAGCAGATGCTCCAGGAACCAGGGATTCTCTACGCTGACGGGTGAGTGAGGACTTGAAAGGGGCGCAGCTGGAGGACCTCAGGACATAGGACCGGAAGGGGACAAATGCCTCCTCAGACCGCAGCGGAAGGAAGGAGCCAGTGTCACTCAGGGTTGGCGAGTCCTCTTGACTCCTCGTCTGCAGAAGGGGTGAAGACCCTCCTCAGATGGGGCCTGGGCAGCACTGTGGGTCTAGGGAGGGTTGCCTGACACCCCCAGTCCCGTGGACTCAACAGTTTAGAACCCCATCGGATTTCTGCAAGTTTGCAGCACTTTGAGGTCTCATCATCTCCCATGCTTCTTGGCTTCTACACGGGGAGTGTATGTGTGTGGCCTGAGTGCCCCAGTCGCTGGATTTGTTACACACACACACACACACATGCACGCACCACTGGGGAGTTTAGGGGAGGATCTGGGACTCACAGGGCAGGGGCACATCTAACAGGAGAGCCCTCCTTTCTCTTGTGGGTGCCTCCCCTCACCTCCTCCCTCCCGGGCCATCTCTGTACAGAACACTCCAGCTTTGCTCTTGGAAGCCCTCACCACCTCCGGGGTCCTCTGCATCCTACCTCCCCCCATTCATATTAAAATGCGATTCCCTTCTTAGGAGGAGTTTTGACACCAACTATGAAAAGACCATTTGCTGCAGCTCCTACATGGATCTGAAGCCAGTGTTTGTCTCCTCGCGGGCTCGCTACAGCTGTGGCTTTGATCCGCCACGTCTAGACAACTTGCAGGTCAGAATCAGCTGGGAGAAACCTGGCCATGTAATTATTTGCTAACGACAAGGCACTGATATTTCCAATGACCCGGGTTAAAATCATACGACTTAGGAGATCCAAGATTAGCCTGATGGCAACGTCATCCTTCCTCCTTTGCTCTCTTGTGTGGGAGGGGAAGGGGTAACATGTGGAACCAGCCCGTGGGAAACCGCCATGTGTATGACAACCTTGTCACGTGCATGCTGGCAGAAAAACAGGGTGACAACTACCGGGTAAAGGATGAAGTGAGAGCTTTACAGGCTGTAAAACACACTAAGCTTCGTATTTAGCTGGCAAGAGCCCTTAAAGGTGAGCCAGTCCAGCCCCAGCTCCTGTGATTTTACAGGTGGAGAAACTGAGGCCCGTGGGAGGAAAGTGACAGGTCCAAGGTCATACAGTGAGTCAATGGCAGCCCGGGGCTGGATCCCAAGGATGCCCCCTAGTACCTTGTAGCTTCTCTTTATACCTGAAGACATTCAGATGGGAATGGGATGGCCGTGGGGAGAGCTCAGCGGCTGGCCATGTGGCCCTCTGTCTCTCCAGCCCCCACCCCCAACCCCAAATTTTTGTCCTTGTCACTCATGGACAGCATTGCTCTGTGATACTCTTGCTTTCTCTTCTCACTGGATTGTGCCTAGTCTGACAATTTCACAGATAATTAGGACCAAACACGTGGAGTCAGCCAAGTTCCAAGTGGGAAAAGACACGGCGCATCAGGAAGGAGTGGGACCTCGGCTCTGTGGGGCCCTACGGCCTGACCTTGGCCGAATGAGTTCACAAGGCCGGCCTTGCTCTCCGCTGTAAACCCGGGACAGTCACAGCTGCCGCGTGGGCTGACACGAAGGTGAGTGTCCCAGCTGCACAGTGGTGCTCCATTAGACTTTGCACCGTCTGCTGCAGCCCGGAGCTCCCGACTGCCGCCTGTGAGACAGGAATGTTTCTGTCCCCGACTCTCCCACTTCCATGGGTGAGCGGCCTGCCTTTCTTCCCCCCTTCTCCTCCCAAATAACTCTCCCTGAGAGATGAAAGCACCACAGTCCTTCCTGGCCCAGGGCGAGTTTCCCGAGTGGAGAGGAAAGGCACACGAGGGGACTGGAACCTTCCTTTCATGAGGGGCAGAAGTCCAGCCTGAAAAGCCATATTTGTCTCTTCAAGGCCATGCCCTGTCCCCCAACCCTGCATTTTCACCCCGGGCCTTGCATTCCATTGACAGTTCATTGGTACTTGGAACCTTTAGTAATGGTGCCTCTTACAATCAATGGCATATTAGATTCTGTAAGAAAAACATGGTACCGAAAGCAACTCGGGACATCCGTTAGCTCCTGCAAGTAAGCCACCGGAAGGGATCATGCAGAGCCGCGGGGAGCCTCAGGGCCGGGCATCTGTGGGTCTCCTTCTGCCTTCCTCTTCTCTCCCTCCCATCGTCCCCAGCCCACTCCCCATTTCTCTCTTCTCTGTGCCCTCTCTCCCTTTCACCTCTATTTCTCCATGTTTTCTTGGCTCCGTCCCCTCGGAGGTCCGCTCCCCGACAAAGCTGGAAGCACGGGCCGGAAGCACGGGCCCGGGCAGCTCCAGTCCTGAAGAAGACAGCTCTGCCCCACCCTCTGCAGTAAGAACCCTAGCAAAGGGCACTGATTGGGTCGCGCCCCCTCCCCGCACCAATCACTTCAGAGCCTTGGCCACGTCCCACCCTCTGTGGGCGGGGAAAGTGGGAAGCGATGCGTGCCAGCCCCCTCCGGACACCACGTGGCCGAAACGCAGATTGTAGGCTGTTCGGACAGGCCCCGGAAGTCCACTCTCTCCAGGCGCCGGGATCCACATGTCCCTGGCGGCCTGCAGCCTGGCCCAGGAGCTCAAGGTACTTTCCCTTTTGCTCCTCGCCCAGTCAGGGCAGCTTGGTTACCTTTGCTTTAAAACTCAGTAGTTGTCTACTGTTATTTATCACCATGGCCCAGTCTGACTGTACACTTACTGAGGACAAGCCCATTGTCCTCCATTTATTTTGAGACGGAGGTCTCTTACTACAACAGGCAGTCACTAAATTATTCGAGGAAGTGCTAATAGCTAATAGTTATGGAGTACTTGCAGTGGATCAGGCACAGTTCTATCGCTTCTATCAGTCATTTAGATCTAAAACCACCAAACAGGTAGATGGTCGTACTATCCCCATTTCACAGGTGGGACAACTGAGGCACAGAGAAGTTCAGTAACTTGCAGAGTAAGGAGTACGAGAGCCAGACTCCGAAGGCAGGTGGCCAGACTCCAGCCCCCATGCGCTCACCTGGTACCCTGGGTGGGCAGGGCTGAGTTTGTCCTTCGAGTCCCATTGAACGAAGGCCCCCCACAGGCCCATCCTGGAGTCCATGCTCCTGCCACCCTCCAAATGGCCAGGCTGGGTGCCAGGGCAGCAAAGAGTTGGAAACTGCATGGATTTTAGTTTAATCCTTGATTATAATAGTTACCATTTGTTGGCATTGGTCGAAGACCTGCAATTATATGATCTCATCTTTCTCCTAAACAACTCATTTTGAAGATGAGGCAACAGAAGTTCAGAGAGGGTAAGTAACTTGCCTAGAGACACACAGCTAGGAAAGTGGGGATCCAAGGTTGTAACCCAGAGTTGGCCTGACCCCAACACCTGAGATCTAGCCACATCCTTCTCCCCAGAGTGCAGAATCCCCATTCTGCGTCTGGGGTGAGGGTGTGGGGACGGTCACAAGGACAGCCCTGGGGAGGTAGACTCTGTTTCCCTCCCCCCATTCCCATGCCCTCTCCCATCCTGAGGACTGCCACAGTCTCAGGGGCAGGGCTGAGAGGAGCTGCCCTCTTCCTCCCACGCTCCTGCACCTGTCTCAGCCCCAAGTCTCCACGTGTCCAGGGACCACGCCACCACGATTCAGGGTGACTGTGGGTGTGTTTGCGTGTGAGCTGTCCCCACCCCTGGACTGCACCACTGCCAGGACTGTCTGTGATTTTTATAGGACTGCCTCCACTGGACCAGCCCATGGTAATGACCATAGCTACCACTTATTAAATGCCTAACATAGGCCGGGCACGGTGCTAAGGGCAGTGGAAAGTTCCTCGGCGATTCTTTCTAATGAGCGTTCAGGAAATTGAGACTCAAGGAGGCAGAGTGAGGCACTTGTCCAAGGCTGCATCGTTAGCAAGAGGCAGAGCTGGAACTCAAACCCGCATCTGACTGACTTCAAAGTCCGTGACTTTAATGCCAACTTATGCTGCTGCTTAGCCCGAGCCGAGGCACCAGAGCTTGAGCAGGCACAGGCCTTGTTCCCAAGACGCTCAGAGTCTGGGGACCAGGACACAGGAATGAACGATTCGCAACTGTGGGAGGGTACGAGGGATGATGGATGTGTGTGCTGGGCACTGAGGTCGCGTGGGGGACAGCGGTGTCAACCTGGATGACGCAGTCTTCACGACTCAATGACAAGTGACATGAGTCCAACTGGTTTAAGGGAGAAGAGGCAGGGGTGAGGCAGAGGCTGAGTGGCTCACGTTTCTGAAAAGTTAGGGCTTCAGGCACGGCTGCTCAGGACAAGGGTATCAGGAGGCTCTCCCCAGCTTCAGGCTCTGCTCTAGGCCACGCTGACCTTAGCTCTAAGAAGGCTCTACTCCCTCTAGGACTGCTGTCCATGCGAGGCACCCGTGTCACACTCTAAGGGCAACACGATGAGCAGCCCCAGTGAAAGGAATGTCCCTGTTGACGGGTAACGTCAGCCCAGTCCCCAGGACTGACTGTCATTAGATTCGCTGGGGTCAGGTGTCCCTTCCTTACTCCATTCCCATGGCCATGGTCACCTGCTCACTGCTGGAACTGAAGGAGGATGCCAGCCCCAGGCACATCGGGGTGCTGGGACTGGGAAAAGGGGCAGTGGATGCTGAGTGGACCAGACACTCAGTGCCCCCCCCCAAGGTCATCAGGCCAGGAAGGGTCATAGAAGAGAGGACCCCAGGGAGCTGGGCAGAGCTCGGGCCTGGGCCAGGCCTGGTCGTGTGGATGGCATAGCTGGAGGCCAAGGCCAGCGTGGGAGGGGAGAGTGAGATGTGGCAGCAGAGGGGACAGGCAAGGGCCTGCAGGCCTGGGAGTCGTGCCCAGAAGTTTGAAGGTGTTCCTGCGGGCACCCCAGGGAGGTGGACCCTGATGGTCAAGGGCAGGAGGTCTGTAGCGCCTTCCTCTGTGGATGACTCTTGTGGATTGTGAGCGTCCCCATCTGTGGAACGGGGAGGCTGTGGCACCGCCTCGCAGAACGGACAAAAGGGGGCCATTCCACCATCAGCACGAGACTGTACGTAGGAAGCGCTCAGAAACACAAACGGTTACTGCACACGCCTTTGCAGCATCACGGGGCTCTCGGCGATGTTCTGGAATGCTCCCCCTGGGATAAGGTGCAGGACGGAGGCCCAGAGACCCTCGGGAAGAGGCAAATGCGATGGGTCAGGTCCTGGGGAGCGACAGACGTGCCCTGTGAGGAGACGGAGAACGCAGGGCTGACGGGAGAGGCTGGTGGAGAGAAAATTCCACTGCACTTGGCCAAGGGTGCGCTGTGGGGAGAGGGAGGAATGCAGGACGAAAATGAGCAGGAAGACAAACAGCTGTCCTTGACCTTGGATCCCTTCACTTTTCACTTTTGCACACATACGTTTTTCTCAGATAATTCAACCAGCTTCCGAAGGCTTTTTCTGTCCTCCTTTAAATATACCAAAAAAAAAAAAAAAAAGATGCCCAGACCAGTGGCTTCCCGGCTCTGATCTTAGTGTTGTTTTTAGCCAGGACGTGCTGTGAAGGTGCCACCGCTTCCGTGAGCCTCCCCTGGGAAGTTCGCCCGGGCCTCTGGGCCGCCGGTGTGTGGTGTGACCACAGGGAAGGTGTTGGGGTGGACTCGCGCGCAACGTGATTCACCGCGATGAGTCGAAATCTCACCTAAGTTTTCAGGACTCGAGTTCTAACGAATCCTCACCAGAAATAAATGAGAGAACGAGGAAGACGGGGAGGAGGACAACAACAAGAAGCAGCACGGATTCACCAGCAATCAGACCAGAAAGGCCCCTCAGCCCCTCGGCAGCGTTTCGCACAAGCGCTAATTGACGTCTGAGGGTCAGGAAGGCCGATGCGGAGACGCCGCCCTCGTGGGGCCACGCTGCCCTCCGCGGCCGTTTCAAAGCCACCGTGACAACCGTTAGCTAATCAGTCCACGTGGATCGTTGTTGCACCGACGTCACATGCTGTAGGGAACAGGGACAATAAAAGAGCTGAGGAAAACCCACCCTTGTTATGTTTCGGTTTGGTTCAAGCCCGGAGCGTGCTCGCTGGGCGCCTTTAATGAGAGCAGAAAGCCCGGGTTTCCATGAGGACACCCAGGCTTCCCTGGTGGAAACCCCGGAGGGAGGGAAGAAACAGGTACGTTTACCTGTCCGTGTACCCAATAAATCTCAGTGAGGATTTTCCCTGGGGAACCAGCTGCTGGGACAACAAACCAAGGGCACCTTGGCCGCTCCGATGTCACACTGTGGTGGGCGGGGCAGGAGGACCGGAGGCTCCGGGCCTTTCCGAGCCTCGCCGTCTGCTGGCGGGACAGGGGCAGTTCCCCACCTGGTTGTCGAGCATAAAAACAGTGTCGCTTCTCGGCCTTTGGGCCAGGATCAAGGGTACTCATAGAAGCGGGGCTAGCTGAAGCCTGTGAAGCCGCTGCGCGGTCCCCGGCACCGCTCCAGTCCGTGCCATTCGGTAGCTCGTTGAATCGCACGCCGACCCCGTGTCCTCGTTTCTCCGTGGCGCTATAGTTCAGGACAGGGAGGGGAAACGTGGTCAAGGACGTTATCCAAGATTTACACGAGGAACAACGCCAACTGGTACACGGATGCAACTGGGCTCCTAGAACAGTCACCTAGCGGGGGAAGCCTGTCCTACGAGGGGCCCGTCCTCCAGAAGATCCTTCTGGGGTTTTTTGGGTCCCCCTTCATATGGTGAAATGCAGCTGGGCTCTTAACTACCAAGCTGGACTGTCCCCCAGGTGGTGGCCTGGGGACCTTCCTTCTCCTGGTCACCCAGCACTCATGGTGACACTTAAAACACTCCTTTGCAGTGTTCTCCAGGGTTGCGAGGGGCCTGCAAGGCTCCCAAAGATGTGATCTTGTGAAGATACCAGCTTCAAGGCCGGCCACACCAGCCACCTTGCCCCTGGCCTTTCCCTTCAGTGCCTTACCCTGGTGTGTAGTATAATTGCACGTGTATTTCTCTCTCTCCTCATCTCTGACCTCAGGGAGGTCTGGTGCGTGAATTCTCCTTCGTTTTCTATTTCTGGCACTTTTAAATGCTGTCAGAGCTACACCGACTCCTCAGAGGTACGCAGGAATTTATTTTCATTTTGTTGTAATGTGACAACTGCATGGAGCCAGAACCAGGAAGGACTAGGCTTGGCCCCCAGGGAGCCCCACATTCCAGGTGGGGGCAAACTCAGACTGCTCCCAGCTTGAGAGGGGCATCCAGGAAGACTGCTGAGCCTTGGGACTCGTGACCTTGATGGGCAAAGAAGCGGGAAGGGTATCCTCGGCAGAGGGGCAGAAAGGCCGAGAGGGCGGTGAAGCCGTGCAATATTGGGGGAACCCCGCATGGTTTGGCTGGCATGGAAAAGGTGGCAGGAGACGAGGCTGGACAGAGCCAGGGCACAGACACATCCTCCAGGGTGTCCGGTTTATGTGTGGGGACCTCTGTAGCATTTGTACCCAGAAGTGTGGTCAGGGCCTCCTGTCAGCACAGTGACCACAGGAAGGGTCCAAGACTGGGAGCCCGGAGACTAAGATGGGGTGAGCGATCTGAGGGCCATTCAAGGGGCAGACCCGCCTGCACCCGGCTTCAGGTCACGGTTCAGGGAGAGAAGAAATAAGTGGGGGAAACTAGGAGGTCCCTGCTGGAGCTATAGCTCCGGTACTCCCCCGGCCCCTGCTGCAGACTCTCCTCTGAATGAGCAGGGTCCTGGTCACACTGTCCTTTGGCCAACCCCCAGCAGCAGACAGCCCCTTCCTGCTCCTGGGTACAGTTTCTGGAAGATCCCAGAATGTCAAGGCCTTTAGCATCCATCAACGCCAGGCCCAAACCGTCCAGCTCCTGCCCAAGACACTAACTCGTGGGGTCCAGGGCTGCCGGGAGGTGAGATAGACCCCGCAGTTCACGACAGTGAGCCGGCAGGGCTCCAAGAGCAGAGCACCACGTCTTTGCTCTTGATTCAAAGCCAAGGTTCAATTTTTAATTTTCAAAAATGTGAGTGGTCAGACCATGGCTGAAAAATTGAAACCATCCTCCGAGCACCTCTGGGCTCCCCCGTGGCCCTTCCTGATGACCTAGCAGGACGGAGAGGGACGGACAGCGCCTCGCAGCTCCCTGGCTCCCGAGCGGGTGGACCGAGGTTCCGGTCCCTCCCTGGGCTGCAACCAGCGATGGCTGCCCGGACTCTAAGCCACTAGCTCTGTGCGACCTCAGACATGGTTCTGAGCCTCTTCGGACTTCAGTTCCCTGGTGTGTTAAAAGGAGCTCACGGGGTTGTTGTGAGGAACAAATGAGGCAGGTTTACTCCAGATTTCTCTGGGTGGTGAACTGAGACAAGGTTTTTTGTTTTTTGGCGGGGGTGGGGGTTCTCTGGCTGGGAATCGGACCCAGGCCATGGTGTTGAGAGTGCTGAAGCCTAGCCACTGCACCACCAGGGAATCCCCTGAGCCAACATTTTAATTTAAAGGACTGAAAATTACATTGACCGTAACCTCACCCACTTACGCCCCATTCCCTCCCCTCTCTGACCAGGTCTGTGGAAACATTGAGAAGAGGGGGAAGCTGGGAGGCTGTGTGATCTTTAGCAAGCCTCTGAACCTCTCTGGGCCCTAGTTCATTCACCTGTAAAATGGAAACAATACTGCCCACATAGAGTGGCGTCTCCAGGGAGGATGACACATGGCTGGACCCTCAGAGCAGGACCAGCTACATAACACGCAGGGCCCAGGGCAATGTGGAAATGCAGTCCTTGTTCAAAAATTGTCCAGAATTCCAAGATGGTAACAGAGCACTAAACCAAGCCCCGGGCCCTTCTGAGCATGGGGCAACTGCAAGGCCTGACACCAGGACACCCATGAAGCCCGCCTCGCCTTGCTATGGCCTCGGGAGCTCAGGGGAGTTTCTGCAATGCAAGTGGGAAGCAGGCGGGCACCATGAAGTCCTTGCTCTCCAATGGCCCTCGGACCTTGGACAACGAGGAAGCCCAGGTGCGCAGCCCTATCTGTATAAGGTTTCAGTGAGCCCCTCCCACTCCACCCCCCACCCCAAGAGCTGAGACCGAGTATCCTGCCGGCCAGGTGGACATGAATCCAGATTGTAACAGAGACCTCATTTCACCCCCAGGCTCCGAGTCCAGTGCTCTGCAAGCTTGTGTTGCCTCTAATAATGCCCACACTCCAAGCGAAGTGCTGTGCAAATGGCTTGAGCTCAGGTTGTGCCCCTCACCACCAGGGGGGCAGCGGTTGCTCTTAGTGGTCCACTTTGCAGATGGGGACACAGAGACTTAGAGGGGTTAAGTGGCACGGCCAAGATTTGAACCTAGGTACCCTGACGCCAAGGGTCGCTGCGTGACCACAGCGCCACGCTGCAGACTGAGCTCCGGGGCTTGCTCCTGTCGCCCCGCGAGGTAGCCCTTCCTCTTTCCCTACTCCTGGCACCTGTGTTCCTACTGCCAGCGCCTCCAGTCCTTATGGAAGCCGGGGGGCTGGTCGTGACAATAGTAACGCCCACACCGCATCGCTTCGGGCTCGGCCCCTGTAAGTTGCGGTGCCAGCCCCTTCCCGGCCGACACGAGAGGGAGCGGCGGTGCCCTTTCACATATGAGGAAACTGAGGCTCCAGGAGGTGAAGTGGTGTAGCCAGCCCAGCATCACTCAGCTGGGACTGAACCCCGGGTCTGGGCGCTCACAGTCAGACTAACAGAAGGCCGGGTGTGCTGTGGGCAGCAGTGAGGTGAACAGGGAAAGACCCCGCTTTTTCCCACCAGGGGGTTCACGGCCCTGCTACCCTCCTGCAGGGGAGAGGCCCTCCCCCGCTGTCCCGGCCTCCCCATCTGTGAAATGGGAAGAGTAAAGCCACTTGCAAGAGCTTCCACTCTCCAACTTCCTAGTCCAAATTCTGGCACTGTGTGACCCTGGCCAAGTTCCTTCACCTCTCTGTGCCTCAGTGTCCTCATCTGTGAAATGGGAATGGGGCCACCGTCTACTTCCGGGAGTGGTCAGGTTGAGTGAGGTCACAGGGTGTAAAGCCTCCAGCCCAGAGCCTGGCACACGACGAGCACTGGGTGGAGTCTTACTAGACGTCCTTCCCAGCGTGAAAGGTTGGCTGAGGTCTTTCCCAGCTGGGTACTGGACGCCCCCTATCCCCGGAAGCCTGGACTCGGGCGTGCAGCCTTGGGGCAGAACTCCCCCATTCTCACTGCCCCCCATGGGGACGCTGGTGGGAGGGGCAGCTGACGCCCGAACATGACTCTGCCCAGTGACCCGGGAGGTGTCGCCTGGGCATGAGGTAATGGAAGGAAGGCTGGGGCCCGCAGCACGCCTGATGGCACACGTCATCACCCGGGCAGTGAGGAACGCGAGTGACTAACGCGCTCTGGGGCCCCGGTCGGGGGCAGCCTAGCCCGGGGCTGGCTGCACATGCACACGCTGTCTTTGTGGCCATCCTCCTGCCGGGGACCTGAGCTAAAGCCCAGCGACCAGAGAGCCAGCCGCTGAGCAGACGCCCAGTTCAGGGTTGCCACATCCCCGTCCCCACACGGGGACAGAAAATTGCACAGGAATCAAGTCAAATGAAATGTGCGGAGGGAGCCTCAGCATTCTCAGGTCACCCCGGTGGGTGTCCGGCTCTGAGCCAGGCCCTTGAGGGTCCAGAGGTAAGAGGCCCTGACCCTGAGTCAGGTGTGTGGGGCGCGAGGAGGAGACAGACCCGAGACAGCACAGCCGTGCTATGTCTGATGGTCCGGGGGAGGGCAGAGGTCAGAGAGGGCTTCTCAGAGGAGGGGACCCCGAGCTGGGTCTCGCAGGGTGAGTCGTGTGACAGGCCCTCCCTCACAGGGAGGGTGTCCCAGGCAGGGGGCACCGTATCGGCAGGCTCCCCAGCTTCCACAAGTGCCAGCTGTAAAGGACACATGTAGGCAAGAGATGGGCAATAGGAGGTTCTGGGGGGCCACAGGGCTGTTTGTCACTCGTGGGAAGCTTCCTGGGGGTACAGCCACCGTCTCACTTCCTGTGCCCGTCTGCCAGGCTCCGGCAGGCAAAGCAGCGCCTTTGAGATGAACTGTTAATAATCTCAGTAGGGCATCTGGGACAGGAACCCACGTCCACCTGCCCTGTAGCTTCAGGCCTTAACTACCCTGCTCGCCTCTTAAGACCCCAGGGACCCTCGAAAGCCATGGCGAGAGGTTTGGCTTTGGCCCTGAGGGCCGTGGCTCCGGCAGAGCGTTTCAGCAGGAGAAAGAGGGGGTCACATTTGCCATTAGCAGCTTCACCACAGGGTAGAGCAGAGAAAGGACACGAAGGGTCCCCAGAGGAGTAACATCAGAAAACTAAGCCAGCCCCTGCCCGGTGACCACAGCCCCAGGCTGGCCCCTGGCGGTCTTTCCGGCCTCTCCGCACACACTCCGGCCACGCCGACATCGGCTCGGCTCTAGGCCGCCTCTCGGCTTTTCACACCCGCCCAGAACAGTCCTGCTGCTGCTCTGTGCCCGTGGACTGTCCACTGCACCTTCGGGCTCCAGCCTAAAGGTCACCACGTGCCTCCCCGCCCCCCCCGGGTCCGGGTCCGGTGGCTGTGTCCTGTGTGCCCCGTCACTCGCCCGTCTCTTTGACTTTGCTCACGGTTCCCCTGGAACGGGCCCAGGGCTCTGCCTGGCCCACCTGACTCCCCAGGGCCCAGCGCACGGAGCAGCCCTTGGGCAGCCGGGGGAAGGGGATACTGGAGCGGCAGCATCTCCTTCAGAACGCCTCGGTCCCCCTCACCTCCACCCACCACACACGTACGCCAGACGTCCCACCCCCGCCCTCGCTCCCTGCCCGGAGTTTCCCATGACAAGGTCTGGGCAATCGTCTTGTCTTGAGACTCAGAGACCGGAGTCGTTCCGGGGCCTTCTCTCTGGGAAGACTGACTTGCCCACTCCCGGTCCACCCTCACCCCAGGCCTCTCCCACCAGGCGGGGCCTGGCACCTGAAGGGCGCTCAGCACCTGTCCAACTAGTGACCGAACCAACGGCCGAACCTGGTTCAGACTGAAGGTGCGCAAGGCCAAGCCGGGGCGTGGCGGCTGACCCGGCTCAGCGTGGACGGACAGGACCGGAGACGTGTCTCCGCCTCGGATCGGGGCCCGAGATGGGCAATGCCTGCAGACGACAGCGACATGCTGGGACAAGGTGGGGGGCCGCCTTCTCGAGGGGACCAGCTGCTTCCCTCCTTGCATCCCACCTGAGTGGGTCATAGCAGCCCGTCCTCGGCCTGGGGGAGGCACCTGCCAACCCAGGCGGCTGGGCACAGGGCCGGCCCCTCCTCTTAAGGGGCCTGCAGACTGACCTGCCTCCCTTCATCGCGGGAGGTGGGAAAAGCAGGGACACCCAGTGCTTACACTGGGGGGGCCCTCGGGCACAGCCGTGGACTTTTCTGCGTTAGCAAGCAGACGGGGAATTAAACTCCGTTAATACCCTCCCATGTGCCAAACGCTTTACACACACTTTGTCCCTCGTCTCTATGTCAGCCTTACGGATGGCCGTGAACCTCTGCCCACTTTACAGACGAGAACACTGAGGCTCCAAGAGGCAAGGGGGCAAGTCCAAGTGGTGGTGGGTCCCAGGTTTGCAGGGGGTTCCCTTCGGCCCCACGGCGTTCCCAGGGACCCCTCGGCTGGGTGGGCCCTCCCCAGAGGCGCTCTGGGACAGGGGCACGTGGTCTCCTCCACACGCTCAGCTTCTGCTGCCAAGTGCTGGGACCTGATTTGAATTTGGGGTTCTCTCCGCTGCAGCTCCACAAAGGTTTTTATTGGAATGCCCCTCAGATTTCCAGACTTTGAAGATGTTTCAACAATGCAGTAAAAGCAGGTCTTTGCCACAACAAAAGGCCGAAATATCACCGGGGAGTAAACAGAATTCCTTGGCCTCTCCGGAGCGTGTGTCAACATCTCTTTTTCTTCCCCCAGCCCCCCCTTCCCCCCTTCCCTTTTCTTCAGATTCGAGCTGGTGGGGGGGGGCGCCTTCCTGGCACTGGGGGGTGGGGTGGGGGCCACGGGGGCCCCCCGCCCCGCCTCAGAGCACACGCTGCCCTGAGAAAGCGCAAACTGCTGCGCGATGCCTTCCTGGCGGCCGCAGCTGCCCACATGGAAAAGCCATTCGCAGGCGCAGCCCCCGCGCCCTGCCCCCTGGCACACACGGCGGCGGCCGGGGCCGCAGAGACAGGCCTCCCCGGCGCGGGGACGCACGTGACAGGTACAAAACGACTTCCCTGATTTCAGCCGATGGCTGGAAATGAAATGGGCTTGAAAGCTACCCGCTTCCAAACGACCTCGGCGGAAAGCTTACCCGTTCAATATCGCGTCTCTAAACGGGGCCCCGCTCCGCCGGCAGGCTTGTCGCGTGATGGAAAGCAGCAGTCGGACCCCCGCGGGACGCCCCCTCACCGCGGACACGGCGCCCAGGGGCAGGGTGTGTAGGTAAGTGTGTGTGAGTGTGTGCACGCGCACGGCGGTACGAGGCTGAGTCCGTGGGTCTGTCTGCGTGGGAGCGTGTGTGCGATCCTGTGCGTGTCTGTCTGCGTGCAGAGACGCCAGGAGGGGCAAGACGCCGTCCTGCCGAAGTTTTCCAAGTCCGCGAATGTCATCTAAGTGCCTACCTTGTGCCCAAACAAGGGAGGGGTGGGGGGACTGCCGATCCAGGAAGAAGAGAGGTCGTGGCTAGGGGAGGCACCGAGACTGAGCCAACAGCCATCGAGGAGCAAGCCAGGGGCGTCCGCAAGGGTTGAGCTGGAAAGGGGAGAGGGGGCTCAGCACGCAGCATACCGGGGCGCTCGTACGGCGGCGTGAAGAGCCCTGAAACAAGTCAGACCCGCCACGGCTTCACCTGCACCGCTCCCCGGCTGTGCGACCCCGAGCAAGGCGCTCCTCTCTGGGCCTCAGTGTCCCTGCCAGGAAAGGGGGGCTAATGGAACGTGTTGCGCTCATGCCGAGCACTCAATAAATAACTCTTACTCGTGTCATACGTACTTTCCCCGGTGGGACCTGTGGGACAGGCGTCAGATGCCCATTTTAGAGATGAGGCAAGAGCCTCCCGGCCACACAGTGAGAATCGAGACGAGAACCCAGAGCCATCTGGCTTCAAAGCAATGGAGGACCATGCCACCTCTCCCGCCGAGGCTCCGACCTGCAGATACGGTTTCTGAGGCAGGAAAGTGGGGGGCTGGGGTGGGGGTGGGGATAGGAAGGCCAGGCCCCATGGAGGAGAGAGCTTTCCTGGTGGGACAACGCCAGACACAGACGCCCACACAGCTCGTCTCTTGGCGAGTGAGGCAGGGAAGGAGCTCTTCTCTGCAGACCTGGGGGAGGCCCTGGAGTTTGGGAGGTGACCAGGACATGGCCCCCAGGCCCTGTTACGTACCACTTCGCCCTGGCCGTACCTTTCCAATGGCAGACATTGGCCCTTCCCTTGGAGAGAGGCTCCAGAACACAGTGCAAAGCCACTGCCCCTTCTAACGTTCCCAGCCATCGCAAGACAGAAAGGGCCCCTTTGTGAGGTCGTGAGGTCCCCGTCGAGGGCTATTCTGGGACGTGGCTGTAGACCCGAACAGACTGTGGAGCATGCTGCGGACTCGGTGGCTGGTACAATTGGTGTGAAATTAGGTACCGTGAGGCTCGATTCCTTCAGTCGGACACGCGGCAAGCATCTATTAAGCGCTGACTGTGTGCTAAGGCCCCGCTGGGCACAGACTCAATGCACCAGAGTCCTTGCCCTCAAGAAGCTCCTGTTGCAGCTTTGTTCTCTCGCGGGCCCTCAGGCCCTTTCTGATTCTCCATTTATTGTTAGTTATGAACTAAGTTGGATGGAGTACGGTTTTAACTTTCTGAGCAAGTGTACTGAATGTTGGTATTTATGATTCTTTTTTTTTTTTAAGTCTTTAAAACAAGTCATTTAGGTTGTTTTTATTAGCATGAGGCCTGACTGCTTTTCTTCTACGGCAGGGCTCCTCAATGTCACACTGGTGACATTTGGGGCCGTATAATTCTTTGTTGTGGGGGCTGTCCTGTGTTAACAGCATTCCTGCCTCTACCCACCAGATGCCAGTAACACACTTCCACCCCGTCATGACAACCAAAATGTTCCCAGATACTACCAACTGTCCCCTGGGGGACAAAACCGTCCTCAGTTGAGAAACAATTGTTGTAATTTAAAGGATTTTCTCCACCAACGTGAGGCCTAAAGGAGGGAATGAGGTAAATAAAGGAAATTCGGGGTGCCTGCACCTTAAGAACTTACAATCCTATGGGGTCTTCATGAGCTAACCACACGAAAAACCAAGCCTCACCGAGGACCTACTGTGTGCTGGACACCAGGCCAAGTGTGGCTGGAGAGAGAGAGAGGCCAAGTTGTAGGTCAGACCACCTGATCCTCGAGTCCCAGACACGCTTCGGGATTCGGTGAGATGAGTGTGAGCACCTGAGTGAGAGACAATTTGAACCAAGCACAGCATAGGTGCACATTCGGAATACAGTAGACACGAACCACCTCCCTCTTTCCAACTCTGTCCCCACTTTTCCAGACGCTGGAGTGAGCTGCAGCGAACACCCTCAGCTAGCCACTTCACTGCCAACCCCCTCCCCCTCGTCCGGACAATGTGGCAGGCGATGCAGTGGCCCCCGGGGGACCCGCGCAAACAGGTACCCGGTATCCCCGCGTTGGAACTCCTGGGGTCTGGAGTAAGCTCACCATGCTCCCCCAGCTGCCCATCCTTTATTCACTCACACAGCATCCAGACAGCAATGGCCACAACAACAATTGTTAGAAGCTTCCACAAGGCCAGGCTTCGAAAGCACCAAATTAGCTGCAGGAAAGTCCCGAGCTTCAGCTGGTGTGTTCTTGGGCACGTGTTGAGTGCCATTTGCATTCGTTTCCAACAGCCCTGGGAGGCGTCCCGGGATCCCTGCTGGGCGGTGACTGGGGCTTCATTAGGCCCCAGCCCCCAGACACACGGGCATCGCAGTGCTCTCTGCACCAGGGTTCGTCAGCAGCTGAAAACCTGAGATCAAGTGCAAGGAGGACTGACCGGCTGCCAAATTTCAGGGCAGGAAAAAAGGGAAAAAAAGGAATCTGGAATGTGTTTCTACTTACTGTCCATTCCAGTAAAATGAAACGGTCTCCCCTCCAAACATGTGTTACTGCTTAGGCCAGAAACTGTATATATTGGTCTAAATCCAGAATGGTCTATGTGACATATTACTCCGTATGACAAAATTACTACAACCTGCACTCTCTGTAGAAACGCCTGCTGCAACAGTATAGGATGATAATTTGTTGTACAACAAAAGTACATAATAATTTCATGTCAGTGTGGGCCAGGCCTTGGGATTTTCAAAGGGAAGTCTCGGATGCATGTGGACCGGCGCTCACTACGCACCCCCTCAATTCCCCACCGCTACCCCCCACACACTCATATGGTGTGTGAGCAGGGTGGGAGAAAGCGGGGGGCTTTATTTATAACACACCAGATTCCACTTGAAAGTGACAAGAACACACACACACACACACACACACACACACACTCAAAAACCTAAAAATAAAGCCAAATGGAAATCGGGTGTTCTCATGCGTGAGGTCAGTGGCCAGGGCCGGCTCGCCCTCCAAAGGCTGCCAAAGGGTGCAGGGGGCTGGGGACGGGAACGTTCCCCTATCGGCACCGGGCTGCGCAGCCCCGTCCAGGGCGAAGCCACGTGAATTCCTCGGGACCCCCCAAACCACAGCCTCCTCTTCAGCCCTTGTCTGGGCTAAGGTTTCATGACGAACCCCGGGCCCCATTCCAAGCCTCTCATCTGTCCCTCTAAGCGGCTCCGACAGATCACTCCACGGTACACGGATCCTCGTTGGGATAATGTCTCGGAGAGGAACGACCCGAAACCCGATCCAGTCAGAGTGTGTTCGTGCTAAAGCCTTTCGTTAGGGCACTTTCCACAAGGCGAGCTTGCAAGCCGGGGAGAAGTGGCGGGCCAGAGGGGTGGAATGCAGAGCCTAGAAGGGCTCAGAGGCTAATACGTGTCAGGGTGACACCGTCTTCTGATGTGGAAACTTGGGTTACAGGAAAACGTGCAAACATTCTTCTCTCGGCCCTGCCCCCCTCATTCCCGTCATTCTTTCCCTTCCTTTCCCCTTGCGTTCGCCCCCTTTCCTCCCTCCTTCCATTTTGCTCCCTCATTGGCTAGGTTTCCAGAGTGGGAAAGAGGAGACTTTCTGGGGTGCTTCCTCGAAGTCTCCTTTCCTGGGTGCCCCCACAGAGAAGTAGGACCGCCGGACACCCCAGATTTCCCCTGGGTCACTCTACATGTCCAACCTACTGTGCCGGGCTCTTCTCAGACACGCCGAAATGGAAAGGACCCTAAAAGGCCCCAGGATCTCAGTGACCTCAGCAGCCGACTTGGCTCGTCCCCGCTGTCCAGGGCCGCGGCTCAGGCCGCTGTGGCGGAAGGCAACCGGGCTCGCTGCAGGGCGGCCAGGCCCGTCTTCTGGGTTGGGTGACCATCGAAAATCTATCTTCTTGGAGTTTTTTGGTTCAATAAAACCTGAAACATATTTTGCCTGGCATTTTTCCTCAGGATTTTTAAACCCGTATGCACTTTACGGCAAATGAGATCCATATGGCCCTGATTCATTGATACTTAAGCCATTAGGACGCTGTTTTGTAAGAACACTTTGATGTCCAGGGGCCGTCGAGCTGTTGGGAGGGCTTTTCTGCTACACAAACAGGAAGTTTTCCCTTCTTGGTGAGTACACAAAGGGAGGGGCCGCCCCCAGCCCCCCGGCACGCGAGGCAGCGAGCAGAACACGGTTCCGGCCCCTCGGGATGTGTTTGTCCCGCCGGGGCCACAGGACAGCCCAGAGACCCTGCCCCCGGGCATGGGGTGGGGAGGGGGCTTGTGTAAGGAGCCTCGGAGCCCGCATGGAGCCTGGCCCTGGCGCCGGGGTCATTAATGGCCTGCCCACACCCCTGGGACACAGACCCGGCTCCCAGAGCGGACTCCGTGCGCCTTAGCATGTTTACTGCTTTTATGGGACATCAAAATAACATGTGACAAAACAAACAGCCCAACCCCATGGGTGGCGGCAAGGGCGGGGACCTCCTTTTCTCTGGGACTGCTGCAGGGGAGGTGACCTGGGCTTGGTGCTGACAAGAAGGCAAGTTGGGAGACCAGTTCCTGCAAGGCAGACGTGATTCCTGGGGCGTCTGAAAGGTTTCAGTATTTAAGGCTGGTGATCAGAGACATGCCTGCACCTCATGAGGTGCAAGTGGACCCCACCACCACCAGGGAGGGCAAAGAGAAGGAGCCAAGGTTTGGGGCCCCAGCAGACCTGGGTCTGGGAATACCGTCTGCCACCCCACCGACTTGGGCGTGGCTGCCCCTGCCGGGGCCTCGCTTGGGCCCTCTGAAAGCAGTAATTCCCAAAACTGGCCAACAAGGCTCGCCCCCTTCTGACCGGCTTGAACCAAGGTGACCTCCAGGACAGCTCTGGAATTGACACGGTGAAGACGGGAGCCCCTCCAGGACCCCGGGTTTCTGATGGCTGAAGAGAAAAGGCTCCTCCACAGACTTTTTTCACACCCCCCACCCCACTGTCAAGTCAGTAAGAAACAACCCTCACAGTCTAAGGCTAAGCATGTTTGCTATTGGGTCTATTTGTTTCAGCAACTAGTGTAACACTAGCTAACACACTGCGGGCGAGTTAGTAAACCTTTCTGAGCCTCGTTTTTCTTCTCTCAACGAAGGATGGGAGCGTGTTCTCATAAGGTGCACATGTATCATTAGGGTGGCTTTGACATCAGAACTCACATTAGACAATACCGCGACCCACGTGTCTCTCACGTGAGAGCCCGGCCTAGGCAATCAAGGGCTGATACGGGGGTTCCACAGTTCTGGGAACCGAGGTTCCTTCCTCGTGTTGCTCTGCTACCACCAAAACATTGCTCCGTCCCTGGTGGCTTGCTGTGACGCCTGCATCCCGGCCAGCACGGACAAGGAGAAGGACACGGCCCCGGCTTTTAAGAGCAGGATTGGACACTTACACACATCCCTTCGCTCATACCCCACTGACCGGGATGTGGTCCTACGCAGCTGAAAGGGAGGGGGTGCGGCCTGCTGCCTTTATCTGCACGAAGCTGTGTTCGGCTTAACACCGGGGCTCTGACCCGTGAGAGAGAAGGGGGAAGGGGCACCAGAGGCCATCCTGCAGTCTCTACATGCACATAGATGGTCGTGATGAGCATTCAACTAACCAGTAGCCTGACACCTCGCTTTTCTAGGCTCCCTCGCACTTCCTCACCCCTAATCACCCAAACTCTGTACCCGCATCCCTGTAGATCAGACAGTCAGCAGCCGTCTCAGGCTTTCGTTCAACAAGTCAATAGACACCAGGCTGGACCTGGGCCTGCCTCACCGGCCCCAGGTAGGTGCCTGACCGGGTCAGCCGGTGGCCCGCACCCCCAACATGCCATGTCCCTGTGGCCTGGGTGACAGCGACACATCCTCGACACTTGCTTCTCTAAACACAGATGTGAGCCACATGGAGCCTAACGATCCGCAGCTGGTCCTCGGGCATCTCCGGACTCCCAGAGGCCCATGCCAAGGAATGATAATAATTATAACTATAATTGCTACCATTTAGTGCTTGCCCACGGCCTGGGTGCCAAATGGGGCCTTTATGTGATTGCTCATTTGCACACACACACACTCTGTGAGTGGAGAGGTAGGTTCCCCACTTTGCAAATGAGACACAGGAGGCTCAAATCAGCAGATTTGCTTAGGTCCACACAGCAAGTGGCGGAGGCAGGATTTGAACCCAGAGCTTTCTTCCCCACACCAGCAGCCCATGTGGTCTGGGCAGGGTCCCCACCAGCTCCAGAAATGAAAGACGTGCCTCAGGCCTAAGCTCACTGGTATGTTACACCCCGCGGCCATACTGATGGGTTTAGGAGTGCGTTTGTGACCAACCGAGGGGCCTCTGGATAGGAAGGTGGCACCGAATCAGAGAGCTTATGAGGCTTGACCCTGAGGCAGCCCACCTGGGACTCCAGAAAGAGGGAGGCATGGAGCACCGGCGAGCATACTTAGGGAGGCAGGTCGAAGGCACGTCCCGGCCGTCCGAGCACCGTCCGAGCTGGAATGACCCGGGCTGCTCAGTGGCACGAGCCTGAGGCCACCCATCCAGGCAATGGCCGGGGTGGCGTTGGGAGGTCTGCAGCGCTTGCCCAAGGACCAGAGGAAAGATGGTGGCTACGCGGCAGCCCGAAGGTGGGCACTGCTCCACCCCCCCCCACCTCCGCCGGGCCTGCCCTTTTACCCTTGCTCGGCCTCACCCGGAACGCCCGGGGCGGTCCCCGTGCTTGCTTATCTGTGTCCTTGAGCAGACAGGTCATGTCCAGAGCAGGCGACGTAGAAACAGAAAGACAGTCTCACTAGCCACTACGTGTATGCCCGAAACTAAACTGAATGTCAACCGTAATTAAAAAATAAAAGCATACTTTAAAAAAGGCAGAGCATCTCTTATAACACTTTGGAACTGCTGAATGCCCTCACTAGATGGCACTTAGGTACCCTATAAAACGCTGGTGGTGCCACCGAGCCCGCTGGGGGCGCTGGCGGGCGTGCTGGCGGGGGTGACGCTGCCTGGCTTCCAGTGCGTCAGGGTTGGCTACGAGTCAGCTGCTCCCCGGGTGCCAGAGAGCCAGAGGGGAGCAAACAGAGAACTAACCCCTGCCCTGGAGGAGCACCCAGTCCACTGCCCCGGCGCAGTTCCCACCTGCAGCTGCTGAGTAAAAGAAGCCAGACACAAAGAGTCTTTTCTGAGCGAGCTCATTTCTGCGATGTTCGAAAACAAGCAAACTACAGTGAGAGAAATCAGATCAGTGTTGCCTGGGGTAAAGGGGGAAGGGAGTGAGTGGGAAGGGATCCAAGGGGGCTGTCGGGGGTGTTGGAAATAGTCTCTCTTGACTGGGGTGGTGGTTACACAAAAGGTGTGCGCACCGACGAAACTCACGCAACGGTGCACTTAACGCGCGTGCGTTTGTCATCTGTGAGTTACAGCTCAGTGAAAAGCACTCCTAGGAGTAGGAAAATCAGAACATGGTTGGACTGCCTCATAGGGGAGACTTTTGAATGAGCACTGTCATCCTCTCGATGCTCGGGGTCCCTCGGTCTCAATCAGGTCCTGCCGGAAGCCATGGCCGTCTTCCCACTCCCCGGGGCCTCTTTCTGTGGCTTGGCTCTGTGGATGGATTCCACCCGCACATCCCCTCCATCCCCAAGTCCTGTCCATTCCACTTCCTCCAAATCTACTTCTCTCCATGCCCACCTGCAGCCCCCAAACGATTTCAGGGTCCTGTACAACCCCTGAATTGTATCCCTCCCCGGCTTCTGTGTCTCTTGCTCTCCTCAGTCTACATTCCACAGGGCTGGCCGCAGGGCCTCGCCACATCCCTGCTCCGAACTCTCCCGCCACCGCTCTGACGGGGACTGCTCGCTGCCCAGTACCCAGTCTCCTCTCCTCCCTCGGGAGAGGACTGGCCACGGGCCCAGCTGGGAAACTTCCAGACACGTGTCCAAATTCTGTCCAACAGCCTGGGGGTGGGAACCACTGGGCGGAGCTTCCAGGAAAGCCTATTTACTAAATGGTTGACTCAGCTGGGAGGCCCCTTTGACTCTCTCCTTCCCATTCCTCTCTTCCTGACTGGAATGCTAACGTGATGGCTGGAGCAGCAGTGGCCATCTAGTGACCATAAAGAGATGCTGAGAAGGAAACAGATACTAAGGAGGATGGACCTGAGAGATGAAAGAGTCTAGTATTTTGACAACATTGTGGACATCAGTTCAACGAACTGCCTACCTGTGGATTCTTTTATAGGAGAGAAAAATATCTACCCTGCTTAAGACATGGGTATTCTGTGTCTCTCTCACAAAGAGGTGAGAGTAATTCCTAGCTGTTACAGTGTCCTAGCTGCTCTCTCTTGACTCCCCCAACATGGTTACCAGGCTATTCATCCTCTAGCCCTCTAGTTCTCCATGGATGAGCTTCAGCATGTTCATTAAATTATATGCAAAGTTGTGGTGGCACGTGTACGTTTTTCCCTCGAAAAGGAAGCAACAGTTTTCATCAGATTCCCAAAGGGACGCGTGACATCTGGCCTCCCACAATGTTTTCAGCCTTGTACAACCCCACATAGTCTGCATAATTATCCCCTCTCACACATGAGGAAACATTCTCAACATTGAAGCCACTTGTAAAGTGCTATACTCCGGGCAAGTAAAGGGAGAAGGGATAATGGACACGTTTGGAGAAGAAGATGCCAGAAAAGAAGCAGAGTGTTTCTCGTGGTTGAGAGCCAGGGCGGAGTGTCTGCAAGTGCACTCTGGGCCCGGGATGCACTGGGGCTTTCCCGGGGCCTGCTGGGCCTCGCAGCCAGCATGGCTTTCATTACCAAGGGCAATCCTTTTAATGAGTTGTCTGCCTTCAGTTCTGCTTTACTGTAATATTCTCCAGCTGATCTCTCAGTAACTGAGAGGCTTTGGCTTTTGAAGTCGTCTCGTCAGCCTGGTTTGTTGCTCTGTTCAATTTCTGGGTTGTGCCTGAGAGGTGCACGGCCCCAGTATCCCAGGGTGCATCAGAGCACGCGCTTGGAGCCTGGTTCGGTGGCCACGGGGGGGGCTTGCGTGGCCCAGCTGACGCATAACCCCGTCTTTGCTCAGTTCCACAAGGAAGTCGACAACCACTTCTGAAAAGGCGCAGGCTCGCTGAGCACCTGGCGTTCTGGGCCCCGCATCAAGCCTCACAGGACCCTGTGGAGAGCATCTCAGACGCGTGGGATGACATTTTGAAGGACTCTGTGTAGTGGCCATTTTTCCTCCCGTGCCTAGGGGCCCAGTATCTGAACCCCTTTCCTGCATGGGGGGCACTCCCTACCACATGAATCTCAGTGGAAGGCAGGGTCTGCCTGCCTCATTTTCTCAGCCACTTCTGCAGGGCGCAAGACCAAGGCACTGCCAGCCATCCCTCCACACTGTCAGGTGGGAGCTGGCCACACCAAGAAGAGCGACAACAGAGAAACCACCCCAGTGGGAACAGCTGAAGTAACAACTACACCTCACTTCCGGCACCAGCCCTTGACGGCCAGTGCAGGACGGGGGCAAGGTGCTCTGTGACAGCTAGACCGCGGTGGCTATAGCAGTAGCCGTGTCCTTGCAGGGCAGGTTTGTCGGATGGCCAAGGTTCTGGCTGCCCTTTCTTCCTAGATCCCCCTTCATTTTGTAGATGGGGAAACTGAGGTACTTGGCGGAAAGTCAGCCATGGAGCACAGCCAGCCAGCGGCCCGGGACAAGTGCCCAGGTCTCCCAAGCTGCAGTCTCTGAGCTCTCCTTAAGCTTTGAAGTCAGCCAGAAAATATACTAAAGCCACATAAAAATGTAAGTGCTTAGTTCCATGCCACAAGACTACCTCATTCCGCAACCCAGACATTTGTCCAGCACTTCCTGTGTACCCAGGAGCCGTGTAAGCCAGGACAGCGTACCAGCGATTGTCTTGTACTAAACCACCGTGAACGTAGCGCCTTAAAACCATGAGCATTTCTCGTAGCTGACGCGTCTCTGGGTCAGCTGGGTGCTCCTACCGGCCCTGGCTTGTTTGTGCTTCCGCACTCAGCTGCGTGCCATCCGGGCAGCTGGGCTCGTCCTGGCTGGGACCTCTCCCACGCTGGGTGAACTGGCTGCAGGATGCTCCACAGCAGCCTCGGCCGGGCTCTCCTCCACGCGAACTTCATCCTCTGGCGAGCAGGCCTGGCTTTGTTCTCATGGTGCTGGTGAGGGTCAAGGTGACCGAGGGGAGGTGCTCAGGGCCTCCACAGGCTCAGATCGGGGGCTCCCTCACTTCCACTGCATCCAGTTGGCCAAAGCGAGTCACTGGGCAGCCCAGCTCCAAGGGGCGGCGAAACAGACTCCCCCACCTCCAGAGGCGGGGGGCGGGGGGCTTCAATCGTTACGTTAAACGCACAAAGCTGTGAGGGTCAGGAGACTGGAAACACGGAGCTCCTGTCTCATCCACACCTGCAGGTGCGGGTTTCTGCCCAGTTTTCCAGGCTTCAATCAGGGGAAATATTTAGCGTAGTTACGAACTTGTTTATAACAGGCTTCTTCCATGAAGGAATGTGGGTGGGTGCAAAACAAAAACCTATGCAATGTGTGACCCACGGACCACAAGAACCAAGGAAGAGGAGAATGCACTGATCGTAGGGTGGCATCAAACGGCTGCAGACCGAGCTCCCATCCAGTTCTCGACTTCCTGGCAGCTAACGCAAAAGGGTACACGAGGTTAGTTACCCACATTTTTTCAGAAGGGGAGGAGGGCACACCCTTTCCTCAGGTTTCTCCTAACACTGGATTCTAAAGGAACTTACTTATGAAGCATCATGAAGTAATACATACGACAATGCCTTCAGTGGTATTTGTTTTCTAATAAACACGTTAGTGCATTTCACCTGAATATCTATGAATGCCATTAAAGCTTAACTAAGAAAACAAAATTGCGCTATAGGACTTCTGATTAGTATGGCAGAAAGGTGGTAGACGTGGCCTCTGTACACACTGCTAGAGGTCACACCAAATCATCTTTTGGTATTTGGGTACAGTATTACAGTTCCTATGAGGTTAAATGCTCACAATAATTATTTCACTCTGTATCAGGTAGGATCCTTTCAGTTGTTGATAGAAAACCCAACTCCAAAGCAGTTTATCCAAAAGAGAGACGTTTTCACCCACGTTATTGAAAAGTTCTAGCTTCGGGCACAGTTTAGAGCCAGCGGCTCAAGCAAGGTCAAGTACCGGTGGCTTCCTAACAACTCTCAGCATCGTGCTGGCTTCTCTGTCAGCACTCTGGTGGTGGCACATGGGTTCCTGCAGCTTTGAACCTGATCTCTGATCTGCTTCATGCCTAGGGGGCAAGAGCTTCCCCTGGTGGAGACCTGGGCCAGCCGCCTCAGGACAAAAAGAATCAATTTTCATTTCACCATCTCAGGTTTTGTCGTGGGAACATCCCTGAAGCAAGGATGGTGGCAGCAAGAGATACGCGACACCTACCTGGCTAAGTCTCAATCCCTTTACCTGACCACACACCTTGAGAGCTGCAGAAAGAGAGGGATGGACAATAAGGAGGAAACAGCCTCGTTACGACACGTACGAACGAGGGCTGTCCGGAAAAAGTCCAGCCACTGTCAACATAGCATGTCACAGTACATCGCCGGACACTTTCCAAGTTCGTGGACCCACCAGAGAAAAGGGCTTCAGCTGATCTTAGCCTAAAGACTGTTCTGGGCGGGTACCAGACGTATGGGGAGGGCAGGACTTCCTAAATTACATACATGTCTAGCCACTACGCTGTACACCTGAAACTAATATAAAATCATATTGAATGTGAACTCTAACTTAAAAATAAACAAGACAGAAAAATAACCAATCTCAGAAAGTTAAAAAAAAAAGAGCTCAATCTACAAAATCAGATAATTTTCAAAGGCCTGAGTAATTACTGAATTTCATTCTTGTACTTTCTAATAACCAAAGTTATGATCACTGAATTATTGATGATTAGAGAACTATCTAATTCATGTCCTAGATGGGAAAATTGAGGCACCGAGAGGGGGGTTTCGCTATCACCCTTACCATTCAGTGATTATAATCTCTCCCATATCTTTTACTAAGATATCCGTTTTTCTTACACGTTAGCATCTCTGAAATTGGGCTCTGTTGTAGTTCTTAAGCTTTCCTTACAATACGCTGGTTCTCTTTGGGCTGGGAACCGGCTGGCCTTGATCTTCTCCAGCTGCATAGCCCTCTGAACTCAGAGATGCCCATGAAACTTGTGTTGGCCGACACTGTGGTTTCTGAGCGGAATCCTGGAATCGCCAGAGTCATCTGCATGTCCCTCCGTTCCCGTCAGATGATCGTGGGAGCATATGAGATGGAGCTTCCTCCAGTCTGGGATCCTACTATGGGCTGAATTGTGTCTCCTCAAAATTCCTATGTTGAATTCCTAACCCCCATTCTCTCAGCATGGGATTGCCCTTGGAAATGGAGCCTTTAAAGAGGTAATTAAATTAAAATAAAGTCATTCAGGTGGGCCCTAACCCAGGAAGACTGATGTCTTTATGAGAAGAGGAGATTAGGACACAGACATGCACAGAGAGAAGACAACATAGAGACACAGGGAGAAGACACGGCATCTACAAGCCAAGAAAAGAAACCAACCTTGCTGCTGACACCTTGATCTTGGAAGTCTAAGCTCCAGAACTGTGAGACAATAAATTTCTGTTGTTTAAGCTGTAGAAGAAGAGGGAATGGACAGTAAGTAGGAAACAGTGATGGTTGTGGCACTTTCTTAGGACAACCAGAGCGAATTAATACAGTTCCTAAGTGATCACAGTGAGCTGAGCCCTCCCGCCCACTCCCTGCATTTGACGTGTAACAAGCTGGAAATAAACCTTGTTGTGTCAGCCCCCGGAGCTCCAGAGCTGTTTGTTACTGCAGCATGACCTACTCTGTCCTAACCAATAAAGACACGCCTCACAGCTGATGCAATAAGAAAACAACGTGCCACAGTTCAATGAGAAACCTTTTTTCCTTCTTAAGAGTCAATACAACCACCACCTTGCAATCAATATTATTTCAGATTAGTTGAAAAGTGATGCATGCAGCACTTAATAGTGGATAAAACACATATATATCCATTACTACTTTGCATTTCCATAATATCACAATTGTAGGAGAAATAATAACAGTAACAGGAAAAATTGCTAACATAGTCAAGCACTTAACTTTGTGATAGCTACAATGCTAAGCATATACCATACTCCATATTTTTAATTCTCTCAAAAAACCGATATGGTATTTTATATCCATTTTAAATGAGGAAATTTAAAGAGGTAAAAAAAAAAACAAACCACATGACCCCTTTTCCACCTCCCTCAGTAAACTGTAGAACTCGAACCAAAATCTGTAAACCCAGGGGCTTACTGCATTCCACAAAGCTGTCCATGAAACCTTTCTTTTTATTTTGTAAACATCATGTGTCTTTTATTTTAGAGTATGCACTATACTTAATAGTAATAAAACTTGCATTTTCTAGTTTAGTAATTTAAGCTTGCCAGTGAAATCTAGGAAGCTTTTCTCATTCATCTGACTTAATACAACTTCAAATGTTGAAATATATATATTTATAGTTAACTGCTGCATGTACGTATGGTGGAATTTGTTAGGCATAATATGCATAGCGCATGACATGCCATTTTTTTGTTCTGGGTGGAAAAACAACCATGCTCTACAAACTGTGGGATGATTTATTCGATTGTTGTTATTCATGGCTAGGAAAAACTTAGAATGCTCAAAATAAGCAAAAACATTTCTGCAGCTGCTACAGATGTGCTTCTCCCCATGCAAAGTTGGCCCCAACAGGCAGCGATCACGCTGAAGTGCCAACCTCATCTTGAAGCCATTAGCACCTTAAAGGAGCATGTGCTAATGAACGGGGATGTCCTTGTGAAAACTCTGATTACTGGTAGAATGCCCAAGCTAACCTTTGACCCTGAAGTCTCGATCTCCTGGGGTGGGGGGGGCCTCGCATGCAAGAGCACCCTTTCTCACACAACTGGAGCTGCATGGAGCAGGGAAGGATGAGGTGTTAAGAGAGACCTAATGAGCCATGTTACAGATGTGTAAAACAGCTGGGGGGGTGATGTCACTACGCTCAGCCTGCCGCCTCTGCTACTTGCTGCTGTTATTAGAAACAGATACAGGAGGAGGGCACCTAGAATACGCACCCGTCCCTGCATGGCCACTCTCTGGTCCTAATTAGGTAGACGGGGCCCCAGCTGCTGCACATAAACCTCACCAGGTGACTCCACGCCGCCTAGGTTTACAGTCCAGATGAGCTCTGCTGCAGCTTGCACTCAAAAGATGCCATCTCCGGTGAGAGATTTATTGTACTTGTTACATTGTGAGCCTGACCCCTGGGTGGGTGGGGAGAAAAATGAACATCTCAGGGACAGGCTCTGAAAAGGACTGCAATTAATCACAGACTCTGAGCATGTTCAATTAAGAGTGTGATTCTTAAAGTGCCTGATGTCTGATGATGTCAGCCTCTGTCACAGCTGTGAGTTGAAGACGTGTTTTCCAAAACAAACATGAGGAATCATCCTGTCTTTTTGCTAACTGCAAACACACAGTCCCCGCCCCGTCCCCCGTTAAGCTAGAAAAGGAAACACGTAAGTGCCCACTATGTGCAAAGTGGTTATATAGAGTGGCTCATTTCGTCCTTCAACAATCCTAGAAAGATTGTTATTGATGAAATTGGGCTCAGAGAGGTGAAGTGACATTGAACTATAATCTTGCAATGATATATTTTATGTGAAGTTGTACAATGTTAACTCTAAGCATTCTCCAATAAGTTAAGTATGCATATTGTAATCTTTTTAGCCGTCTCTATAAAATACAAAGAGATACAGCTAAAAATCCAAGAGATAAATAAAATGAAATACCAAAAAGTATTTGACTAAGTAATGCAGGAGAGGAAAATAGAGGAACAAAAACACAGGCAAAGAATACAGAATAGTAAAAAATAAATTATTAGACCAAAATCCAATCATATCAATAATTACATTAAATGTTAGACTAAAACCTTATCAATGACCTTCCCAAAAGGAAGACTTGAAGCACAGATAGTTTTGCCAGTAAATGTTAACAATTATTTAAGGAAAAGTAATATTGATCTTATACAAAATTCTTGTTTTATAAAGTCAGCATAAGACTGACACCACAATCTGACAAAGATATGTCAAGAAAACACTATTACAGACCGATATGTCTCATGAACATAGACACAGAAATTCTTATTAAAATACTAGGAAATTGCATCCAGCAATACATAAAGAGAATGTTATATAATAATGAACTGGATGGAGTTTATCCAGGAATGCAAGATTGGTTTAACATTCCAAAGTCAATGGATGTGATTAACCATTACATTGGCATATCCAAAATTATAAAATTGATAAAGAAAAGGCATTTGCAAAATTTAACACCCGTTCATTGTAGAAACTCCTAGCAAACTAAGAATAAAAAAAAAAATTTCCTCACTCTGAAGAAGGCCATCTATAAAAATTTACAGGTAACATTAAACTTAATGGTGAAATATTATTAAATGCTTTGTCCTTAAGACCAGGGACAAGGTAAGAATGTCTGTGCTCTCAGAGTTTATATTCACTGTATTACTGGAAGTCTTTATGAGGGAAATAGGCAAAATAATAATAATAATCAAAGACACAAAGATGGGAAGGAAACAAGTAAAATAACCTCTATTGAGAGATGACATAATTATTCATGTAGAATCCTAAGAAAAAAGCAACTCTGAGAACTATGAGTGAATTTATCAAGGTCATAGGATACAACGTTAATATTCAGAAATCAATTATGTTTCTATGTATTGGAAACAAACATCGGAAAATAAAATGTAGAGAAACCTCATATACAATAGTGTCAAAAAACTAAATACTCAGGAATAAATTTAACTCTCTCTCTATACATATAATCTTTACACTGAAAACTGTAAAATATTGCTGAGAGAAATATTTTTTAGCTAAAACATGGAGAGATATACCATGATCATGGAATGGAAGACTCAGTATTATTAAGATAATACTGAATTGATCTTGCTGAATTGATCTATGGATTCATTGTAACCCCCAGTCAGAATCTCATCAGAACTTTTGCAAGCTGCCAAGAAATTACCTATGTACATACGAAGTATAAAAAGTTCAATGTCAATGACTCTACACTCATGCAGTCAGCGTGTCCGTCACTTTCCCTGCTGTCCCGATCAGGACAGAAATGGGGAGACAAGTTGGTGACACCGCTTTCTAGTCCCCAAGGGCCTGGCTTCACTTCGCACTTTCTTTCCATGCAAATCCCCTTTATTATTCCCCAATTAACCACATTATAACGGGTCCTATTTTAAACAGATTTCTGTTCTGTACACTACTATGGAGTAGCGAGATCTCAATGTTTGTGATCCCATTTAAAAAGAATGTCATTTCACATACAGACATGGGCCCAAACATTGCCCAGAGCTTGGGTGCATGGCCAGAAACATCAGGATACCGTCCTAGGATTTATACCCGCCTCCATGATTCCAGGCCACTGGGGCTTCAGGATGGGGCATCATTTTCATTCTGCCCTAGCACATCTGCTTCAGACTGAGCCACACGGAGAGTTTGGGCGTCTGCTCCCACAGACCCATCTCCGGGGTGTACAGCAAAGGCAGCCACGTACACCTTAACCGGGAGTCACGGTGTCTGAGAGATCCGAGATTTGTCCTGAAAGCGTGACCGTGTCCACAACACGTGGGCCCTTCCAAACCTGTGACAGCAGAGTGGGCAGGGCAGCTCAGGGGTGCAACGCAGGCTCCGTCCCCAGCCTGAGTCTGAAATCCCGCACTTCCTTGACCAAAGTGCCTGGGACGCACTCTCTTCCCTGCAGTCTCAACCACAGAGTCGCACAGATGTTCTTTCGCATCATCAAGAAAGCACAGCCTTGAGGATCATGGGGGAGGGGGAGGGTGTCAAGGGGGTCAGATCTCTCTGAGGCCTCACAATCCCCAAATTCTCAGATCCGAGGAATCCCAGAATTTCCCCCAGGAAGGCGCAAGAAATTAAATGGATCCTTTATACACCGCTCAAATGTCTTTTAAAACATCACCCAGACTGACAACAGAAAAGGCACGCATCCTGCCGCGCACCCCACCTGCAGCGCACCCCACCTGCAGCGCACCCACCTGCAGCGCACCCCACCTGCAGCGCACCCACCTGCAGCGCACCCCACCTGCAGCGCACCCCACCTGCAGCGCACCCACCTGCAGCGCACCCACCTGCAGCGCACCCCACCTGCAGCGCACCCACCTGCAGGGTCCTCACCTCAGCCCTCGCTGATGCTGAGGGACGAAAGGAGGGTGTGGCGGCCTCCTCTTCTGACGCAACACAAGGGTTAAAAACATTTGCTCCCTTTCCTGGCACGTGCCCCCTCTGGGGTAAGTGAACTCAGCTTTTCCATGTTTAGACCAAAGGCCTCAAATTCCTTTCTGGCAGGTGTTCATGGACATGAGCGAATTCGATTTTGAAAACAGTGTCGCCACAAGTCTCAGGCCTGCCACGCAGGGTGCGTGCCGGCAGTCAGGGGTGCTGGACGCTGGGGCCGATGAGAAGGAGACGTGCCCGGGCGTGGAAATCAGAATCAGGAAGACCCGGGTTCGAATCTGGGGCGGCCACTCCCCAGCTGTGCAGCGTGGGGCTCGCCAGCACGGCTCCCTGAGCCACGTGTCCTGGTGTGGAGCGCAGGTAGGCGCGCGTGCTCCTCACAGGGGCGCTGGGGAATCTGACAGATGTCACACGTAACCTGGCTCACACGCAGCGTTTAACAAACAGTTGTGTGTTAGTCTGGGCTCTTGATTGCAAGCAGTGTGGTAATCAAATGGAATTTATTGGAAGGCCATCAGGGGCTCATGGGCTTGGCAGAGGGTAGTGATGAAGTCTGGACAACGGCCACAAACCCAGAGATAGCTGGAGGGTTAAGCACCGGGGAATAGACGGCCAGCACGCCGCTGTGGCCGCTGGCCCGGAGCGCCTCCAGCCCTGAGTCACCCCCTGGAGGTTCCAGGTCCCGGAGGGAAGCTCTGGGTGCCCTCGCCTGGATTCTGGGCCCCCAGGTGGCAGCTAGAGCACAGAGAGCGAGGACTGGCTGCTTGTGCTTCCGTGGAGGAGGCAGGTGCGCCCCCCAAAACTACTCGCAATGGCGGAGAGTGGGTCTCCATGGGGACACCAGGTGCTGTGGGAAGGCCCCAACCCCACAAACGCTCAGTCCAGGAGAGAAGGCAGATGCTTCTCAGAGTGGCATGGAGGGTGAGCTTAGGCTCCAGCAGGTTCCAGCCCCTGTGGTGAAGGGAGCTGAGAGGGGCAGTGCCCACGCCCCCACTGACCTGCCCGTGTGACCTTGGGCAAGCAGCTCCACCTGCCGGAGCCTCTGCCCGAGCCTGGGGTCCGACAAAGAAGATGTCCCTAGAACGCACCAGGACGAGAGCAGGCAGGTGGCCCAGAGGAGCGGGGGGCCCCAAGGCTGAGAAGCAGGGGCGTGAGTGCGCTAGCCACGTGGTCCGGGCACGTTGTGGATGTGGGATGGCGCGTACATGGCACCTGCCGAGTCGGGACCTCCTGGGGCTGCCAGTGATAACACCATTATGAACGTCTCGAAGCCAGGGGGGCGTGTGTCTCTCCCCGAACCCGAAGATGCCCCACACCTGAAATGCTCCCCAAATAACAGTCGGTTCTGTCCTCAGTGGTTTTTCCAGGATCACTGAGCAACTTCCCTGCTTCTCCGCCCAGAGCTTAGCATCCCACCCCTCACGACTGCTGAACCGTCAGGGAGACCCCGGCCCGGCTCGTGGCCTCATGTAACCCGAGCGCTGCCGAGGGCCGTTGCCCCCCGGAGGGAGAATCGGCTCAGTGAAAGCATTCGAGACAGCAGACATGCACATCTCTCTCTCTTTCCCTTTTCTGGAAGACGGTTTTCTGCAGTTAGCCACAAGATCCTTTTTCTAAATGAGAAAATAGTGGCTTGTGCATAGCAATTTGGCGCCTGAGCATTTATCGCTGATTAACGCCACGGCATTTATTAAGCACCTACTCTATATGGAACACTCTAGAACACGCCTTCAAGGGGGACAGAAGGAGGCAAAACAAGCACTGCATTTGCTCTGCCTCTTACTTTCTCCAGGTGCCCAGGGCCCTCACCCCCGCCGTTTGCCCCAATACACCAAAGGGCTGACTGTGTCGCCTCCTTGCTTGAAACCCTTTGACTTCCCAAAGGCTTGAGGAGCCTCCTGGCATGACTTACAAAGTCTTCCAGGACCTGGCTCCCTTCTCCTGGGCTTCTCTTCCCTCCCTCTCCTACTTCCGGCCCTCACCCATTTGCTTTCCATCCATCCATCCATTCATTCATTCATTCATTCCCCAAGTGCGTACGGGGCAGCCACTTCACACTGAAGCTCCGCCTGGGATACGTGCTGTCCCTTCCCTGAGGAAGCTTGCATCCTAGAGGAGTGTAAGTGATGAGAGAAAGCGGGGAACAGGAGGGGTGCAGACGGTGAAAGGGCCACAAAGAAAATGCTAGGGGGCGGTGTGACAGAGAGGGAGGGTCAGGGGACCAGGCACCTTCGGATCAGGTGGTCACTGGAGGCAGCCGTGTTTGAGTTGAGAATTGGCCCTTCTAAGTGACTTGCAAGTCCAGGATTGTCCAACGCGGGGTCCGTCCTAGCTGCACGTGCACACACCAGTGCCTCCTCCAGAATGCCCCCTGGACCCCCACCCCCAGTCCCCTCCTGCCTGCGAGAACGGCTCTGTGTTTCCTCCGCAGGGAAACCATTTCCAGTCTGCACCCCTTCTCTGTGCTCCCCAGAGGCCCTGCCTCCAGCGTAGCCCTGCTCCGCGGCTGCACACAGGGCTGCATCCCCATGACGCCGGCCTCAGGAGAGCAGGGAGCCCAGAATTCGCCCCTGCCTCATGGGGAGAACCAAGCACCGAGGAGACACTCGGGGCGGGCTTGGGGAGACCCAGTCGGGGTCTGAGCTTGGTGAACATCAACAGTTTTTCCAGCATTTTTTTGTTTGATTAAATCCCAAAGGACATTTTTCCCCCTCCGACTCCCTTTCCTTTAACTTTTAAGCCATATGGTTCTGATTCATTTACACTTAACTAATTACAACATTGGTTTTGTAAGAGCTATTTGATGTTCATGGGTCTTCTGAGCCCTTTCATACAATTTTCTAACCCTTTTTACTGTGGAACCCAAAGTGGTCTTTCGCCAGCAGTAAACAGCGTCCAGCGCCAGAAGGTTACCGGTTGGTCTTGGTTTGGTCACTGGGACCAGGCCCTGCGGTTACAGGGCCTCAGAATTTGGCAACATGTGTCTTTTTGACTCCCAATGAGCTTCTAAAAAGGTCTCAGAAAAGTAATGAGAAGAGAACACATAAACAAGACAAGCAGCTCTTAAAAAGCAAGGCCCTGCCCTTCAGAGAAGCCCCCCTCCGGTCAGGGCTTCCTCCAGCGCCCCCAGAACGGCGCTCAGTCAGGCCCAGAGGCAGTTCCACATCCCGATCCTGCCCTGCCCCCGAGGATCTTAGAACGTGACCTTTGTGTAAACAGGTAGGATTTTATGGGGATGCCAGTGCTCTGGCCACGTTGACCATAAAGCAGCTCTATTTTTGTTAGAGGAGACGAAAGGAACTAAAATTGAGGGCCCACGGTGCCAGGCGCTCTGCCATGCCGAGGGTACACAGGTGAGACAACGCAGTCCTTGCTCCCCAGGAGGCGGGAGTCTAGTGTGACAAACTGTGCGCTACAACGACCATTGGTGGATCACCGACACGATGTGCTTCCAGAACTTCATTTCTATGAATATTTGTGGGGACCTCAGAGGCCGGTGCTCTTCACATATCCCACTAGCACACGAGGAAAGCGACTCTCCAAGAGTTGAAGGGACACAGCTGGCGAGCGCTAGAATTGGGATTGGAACCCAAGTCACTCTGTCTAACCCCAGAGATCACAGTCCGTGCAACACAGAAGGAAGCGTAGAGGGTGGCCCGTGGATTCCGAGATGGTGTGTGCCATAGACCATCACCGTCAAAGTCAAAGAGTGAGGCGTGGGTCGGGGAGAAGGCCTGGTAGGTAGAGACATGAGCTGGTATTGTTGAACACCTACTGTGCGCAGTGCGCAACCACCCCGGGAGGTGAGCCCTACTCACACCGGTGTTGGGTGTAGTAGAGGAGGGAGCCGGGGCTCACACTGGTGAGGTCATTCACCCGAGGCCACGTGGCCAGAAAGACGCGTTCAGACCCGTTCCGTCCGACTCCTGAGCTTCTCTCCAACGCGCCCTTAAGGTGTGAAGAGCTCTCTCTCCCCCCCATCCGGTTAGTGATAAAACCACCATCTCCAGCCTCAGCTCAAATCCACGTCGGGTGGGACCATTCAGAGGCGACCCAGAGAAGGCCGGGATAAGACAACGTCAATGCATGCCGAGCGGGGGTAGCACCTCGGCCTTGGGGGAGGGATGAAATCATGCAAACTGATTTGGCCTGATTGACCACGGGAACGATGCAGGACACGCAGTCACCCCAAACGGTAAATGTGCAAAGTCCTCAACCAAAGAATGGGGGCGGAGCGGGAGGCGGCCGAACCCGGCCGGTAGCCGAGCAAGCAGCAAAGGCCACAGAGTGTCTAGGAGGGCCAAGGGACAAGGGAGCTGGCAGGCGGATGACAATTCGCAGTTTCTTTGAAAAAGAAAAGAGAAGACAGGGAACACCTGGCAGAGGCCTGCACGGCGCAGCCTTTATCTCATTGAGCACACTTTCTCATGTCGTCTTTATAGGGTCCTTCAAAACTTGGCCCGACTCGCGTCTACGTTTTACAGAGAGAAGAATAAAAGCTCAGAGACGAAACATGACTTTCCCAAGGTCACAGACTTTGGAAGCACAAATTGGTGTCGCTGTCCTGTGTCAAAGCTTGATGGTTTCCCACTGTTTCTCGAATAAAACGTAAGCCTCGAACCAGCACTTCTGAGGGCCTGGCCCCCGGTGGCATCTCCGATACATCCGGTTAATAAAACGCCCTCCCCTCACCCTGGACCTTCCAGGCACAAGTTCATTTCTAGTTCCTCGAGTACACTGGTCCGTTTCTAACGTGGGACCTTCAGAGGCTGTTTCTCTGCCCACAGAATGCCCTTCCTCCAGGTCTGGATCCATCTGGATCCTTTGATTGTCCAGGCTTCCGCTCAGATGGCTTCCCCTCCGAGGAGCCCTCCTTGACTGCACAGTGCACACGAGCCTTCCCACAATTCCCTCGGACAGCAGCCCACCTCCTCCCACAGACTGGCTGGTTTTCTGTTGGATTGCTTTCTTGTCTGCTGTAAGCTCCGTGAGAGCTGGCTCATTAGTTTGAACCCTACATGAAACGTCCCTTCCTAGGACTCGATGCTCATTTAGGAGGTGTTCAAATAGAGCCTTTCCTGTGGACCTGTCACCCCACACTGCTCACTCACAGCCCCTCCTGAAGAGGGTGCCCCACGTAGGTCACATGACACCACAGCTACCTGCATGCTGGAGCGACAGCAGATCCTCAAGTGACCCCGGGCAGGGCTGGTTGGACCCGGGCTGGAATCAGACCTAAGAATGCACAGACGAACCAGCGCCCTGCGGGATGCCAGCAAAGGAACACCTGGCCGTCCTGTTTCCTCCCCCGGACTTTCCGGTGAGGACTGAAGCTGAAAGAATGGCCTGTGGAGGTCTGGAGACGCAGACCCCGTGGGGAGGCAGGGGACGCCGGTGGGTGACCCTAGACCAGGGCTGCCAATGAGAACACGAGCCTCGTGTCCCCAGGTGGCCTTGGTTCCTGCCTGAGCTGCGATTCCAGTTCCCAGGCAGGCGCACCTCCTCTTCCAGGACGTGACTAACACGTGCATCACAGCATCACTCCAAACTGAAGCAATCTCCAAGCCAAAGTTCCACACCAAAATGCGCCCGAGCTTGTGGCGACAGGGTGGGGATGTCAGCACCCTTCGTGCCCGAAAAGCCACAGAGTGTTTTTGGGACAGATGTGCTGGAAAGGGTGCGGGAGTCATTAGCTCCCTGACCTCTGCCACCACCATCCTGTCAGGGGAGCCGGTGTGTCAGTCACGCCACTTCCCGTGACAAGAGACAGAACCCTGCTCCTCCTGGAGAAGGACTGGACCCGGCCTCACCCCCAGCGAGCCCGGCAGCCCGGCTGACTCCCTCCCAGCAGGGGAGAGGCTGGAAATTCCCGAGTCCCACAACAGTCCCAGGACTGTGGATCGCTCGATGACTTGGGTACCTGGCCTTGAACTTTGGTCTGATGGGACGAATGCTTTAATTGGTCAAGATCAGGTCATGTGACTATCCCTGCCATGTGGGTGAGGGATGAGTTAGTGTCTCCAAACACATGGACTGAATGGAGAGGAGGCGGTTCCCCTCCAAAAAACTTGGGGTGTCACCAAAAGAAGAGGGGATGGATGCTTAGGAGGCAAAAACTCCAGACACCCCCTCCCCCGCCGTGAGAGTACGATACAGCCGAGGCGGAGGCCACCGGGGGAGAAGACTGCTGCTGTCCGCCACCAGGCCTCCGTGACGAGGAGGAGTAAGAGCTGCCTGACCGGCACAGAAGCGTTTCCTAGGCCTGGTCCTGGGATCGCAGACTCTTTATCCCAGAGCACAGTCATTGAGGAATATGGGTTCCTTGAGGAGCATCTGAAACAATCAAAGGGACAGCATGGCTGCTAAATAGGACGGCTCCTAGGCCGCAAGTTCTGACCTTTACTCTGCCCCCTCACAGCCGGGTGGCCTTGGGCAACTCCTCTCACCTGAGCCTCAGCCTCCTCATCTGTGAGAAGTCAGTAAAATACCCACCTTGCAGGGTTGCCATGAGGATTCAATTCATTTATGCAGGTAAAGGACTCTTGACAGTACACAGTGCAATGTGACACTCAGAGATGATGATGATGATGATGATGATGATGACGATGATGACAGAGTAAAAGACGATGAGGAGAAAGAGGAGATAATGACAATGTTGGGGCTGAACTCCTGTCTTTAGAGTCAGAGACTCAGAGTGGGCAAGGGCCGTAGGAAGTCACCTGGGCCATCCAATTCCTGTGATCTACACGAAGATCCTAAGAGGCAGGATTTGACTTGGCCTGAGTTGGGGAAACTGAGGCTCAGAAGGAGGAAGAGCTCGCCCAAGGTCTCGCAGCCAAAGAAGTGGCAGAGATGGGCATGAAACCCCAGTCAGTTGGGTCTAACGCCTGGGCGCTCTGCCAGAGCCTGCACCCAGCCAGCCTGCTGACAAGCTCTTCTGGGCTAGCAGGACGCACGCAGTGCCGGCCAGCAGCATGCCCACACCTTTGTGACTGGGCCCCTGCGCGTTGAGAGAGGGGTCATTGCATACAGGACCCTCGTCCCGTTTTCTCTGGGCTCCTTCTATCCTCAGTGAGCACCAGACTAAAGAAAGGCTTCCATTTGAGAAGGAAAACTAAAGAATTCCCAGCATAAGAGCCGCCCATATCAGAGGCAATTTCACATGAACCCTGGGAAGTTCCTCTGCTCACACACACGTCCAGATAGGAGCAAAGCTACGTGCTGGAGGCAAAGCAGGCCAACCCTGCCCGCCCCGCCGACGGCGTGGGGCCGCCACGCACGTCCGTTCTCGTCTTGGCCATCGCATTGTTCGTTAGCGTTGGCCCAGGCGCTGTGTAAAGAAGTGTCTTCTTACCAGGAAGAAAGTCAAAGTAAAAACATCTTCGGATACATTTTGGAAGAGCTGAAAAGAACAAGTAGAGCCAGCATGGGTACCAGCACATCACTGGTTCTTTGTGAAGTTCAAGCTTACACAGACACGGGCACTGAGGCTGCTTCTATACAGTCCCCTTGGCTGTAGAAAGAAACGGACTTCAACACGGCCCTTTGGATGTGTTTGTACACGGACGCTTTCTGAATTTCTATCCGCAGTAACAGGCCTGAGCATTGCCTTATAGTAACCAGACAATTAATGGCATCGTCTAGACATGTCCCACACTTCACGTCGCACGACGGCAGATGCGGCTGGTTGCCTATGTGACAGTTATTTTTCTCCTCTTCCTGACTTCCTAGTGAAGTCTCGCTCCAATCATAGAAGCTAAAAATGGCAAATAATTTCTTAGATTCCCCAGCATATGTAGTACTGACCAACAAAATGCAAGAACTCTCTAAGGAACACCTTGATATTAAAAACAAACAAACAAACAAACAAACAAAGCAAAGCATGCAGGACGAGAAGCCTGGAGCTTCTGCTTTGGACATGACCCTGTGAGGATGTGATGCCTGGGCTGCCACAGACACTTTGCAACCATGAATTGACATGCCTAAAGACAAAAGAAGCAATAGGCCAGCAATGGCAGAGCTGAAGTTTGGAAAGATATCGCCTTCTTGATGGGCCGACCAGACATACTGTTTTAAATGAGACATCTGGTCAGCCTACTTCTGGATGACCTTGAGCCATGAACATAGCTCAACAGACACACTTCTGAGACTTCTGGTTATGTAAAAGGATAAAAGTATTGGATAGTCAAACCACTATGAGTTGAGAATTCAGTTACTTGCAACTGAAAGCACTCCTAGTGATACACCTGTGAGACTGTGCTGTGTTTTAAAGAGCTGGGGTTGGGGGGCATGTCTGCCCAACTGCCAGTGACCACCTGCACCTGCATGGGCCCTGGCAGCCATGCCTGTACCAGGTGACCCCCACCTCCTGGCTATCGAGGACTAGACCAGAGATACACACATCACCTAAGCTGAGTCCACCTTAGTCTTTTTGCTGGGAGTTGAGAACTGGGATTCAGAGACAACCAGTACATCTGGGAGAGATGGACACAGACATGGAAAGCCGGTGTGTGGACAAGCAGAAAGAGCAGAGAAGACCGAGCTGACGGCTCCAGAAAAGAGAGCAGGGCGGAATAAGCGTTGCCTTGTGGCATCGACCTTTCAGTTCTTGGTTCCAAGCCCTCGTGATTTTTCCACCTTTGCGCTCTATGAAAGACTCCCACTTCCTGTGCGTCGGCTGGTTTGAAGTCAGAGCCTGCTTATTTCTGCCTTGCCCAGGGCCCAGGATGTTGGTGGCCTCGCTGGAGTAGAAGTCCCATCTCCTACCCTGCTGCCTCCAAAAATGATTACTAATATTTATTGAGCATTTCTAAGCACCAAGCACTTTGCATGTGTTCTATTTAAACCTCACCCTCCTATGACTTAGGTCCTATTGTTATAATAACCCCGTTTCCCAGAAGAGGACACTGAGACTCATAAATTTTAAGTATCTTGCCTAAACCCACAGCAAACATCTGACTGAGCCAGGATTTACGCTCAAGCGTGTAACCACTTATCTTTGCCATCGCACCCTTCGGCTCCTTCTCCCCTCCCTACCTGGCCTTGCAGACTGACAAAGTATCCAAATGTTTTCAGGGGGGCATCCAAACTCTCCTGCCTTGCTACAGCCCCCATGATGCCTTATACACATCTGGGAGCCCAGATGCTTAATCATTCCTCTGAAGAATCCAAGAAGGCCTCCTGGAGGAGGTGTTATTTGAGTAAATTATTTAAAGATGAATTGCAATTTGCCAAACAAAGCAAATGGCGAGGGAGATCATACTAGTCAGACTTCATAGCTGCAAGTGTAGATGCTGACTTCGGCTCTTCCAAGTAGGAAAAGAATTCATTAAAAGGATGCTGGGAGCTCACAGAACTGCTGGAAGGAATGAAGAACCACATTCTAGGCAGCATGGCGAGGAGCATTTCCTTAAGTCACGTCACAGAACGGGTCCAACAAGGACTTCACAACCTCTGGCCCCATGCCAGCACCACAGCTCCCACCAGCAGCCAAGAGGGGGTTCCCCAGACCCCTTCTACTTTGCTTCAACAGCTCCTGATCTCAAGGCCAGGCCAGCTGCATCTGATTGGCAGAGACTGGGTCACATGCCATGCCTTAGCTGCAAGGGAGGCTGGGAAAGCAGGCACTGGCATTCTTAGCTCCTATTCTGTGGAACGGGCTCTATACTAAAACTCAGGTGCTGGATGGCCGATGACAATGCCAAGTGTCCACTGCAGGGAGCATTTAGGCTGAGGAAAAAACTTGTGCAAAGGCACAGAAAGCATGTGCTTGTCTTGGCTCAGAGCAACGAGATGGTCAGAGCACTCCTTAGAGTACATATTTAGCTCTGAATTATGCCTCCTGAATGGCTGTTTGGACAGCTCGCCTTTGCATTTCAATGTCTTCTGTCTGCAAGGGCAGACTCTGTTTTTGATGGACCTCAGAAGGCCTGGAGGGGTGCCAGAAAGATTCAACTGCTGTTGAGAAGGAAGAGGTAACAGCGGTAGAAGGACAGAGTCATAATGCAGGATCCTTTTGTCCAAGGCCCAAGTCCCTAGAGAGGCAAATGCACAAAGAACCACTGCCTTTGTGGAAGGTCATCCTCATGCATGAAACGCGCCCTTTCCAAAGACACCAGAGCCCTGCCAAAGACCAGTTCTTGAAGAGCCAGCTGCCAGCAGTCCAGTCCTTTCCCCCTAAAGCCTTCTCTACTCATGTGATGCTCAGAGGGGCAGGGACAACGCCTTCTCTAGCTCCTGCTCCCTCTCTGAGCTGTGAAACAACCTGGGACTGCCTTCACCCTTCAAGTACTGGCTAGACATCCTGCTCTAGGCTCTGGTCCAAATAAAGCCAAACTGAACTCATGTCAGACAGTAGCAAGAATGTAGCCAGAGTCCGAGTTTTCTGTTGGAAAAATGTGAGGCTTCTCCAGTCGGGGCAGTGACCCATCCTGTCTCCACTCATGTTCCCCACCGTGGGAGCCTGTCCTCAGAGGCACTGAGGGGACAGAGTTCCGACAGGGCTGGAGAAGGCGGGAGGGACAGGAGAAGGAGACATGAATTCAGGGGATTCTCCTTCCCCCCATGCCCAGTCACCCAGAGTGAATCCTCGGCCAATGGCCTTTCGGCCCCTGGCACAGGAGGCCACACGATGGCCCAAGCCAGACACCTGGAAGTCACCCTGCCCTCCGCCCTCTTCCCAGGTCCCAGATCTAAACAGCAGCTCCAAGGCGGCTCTCAGATCCATCACCCCTCTCCAGAACAACCACAAAGGTTCACCCAAGGGGACCCTGGCCTCTAGTTTGGCCCTGTCTAAATTATCACCCCCCAGGGCCCCAGAGTGGTGGGCGATGCGGCCTGTGGTCCTAGCGGACACTCTGGCACAAGAATGGCCTTTTTGTTTACTTTCAGGCCATGTTTCTCATTCTGAGGCAACTTTACCCACCAGGTGACAAAAAAAGTCTGGAGACTTTTTTGGTTGTCACAACTGAGGGAGGGAGGACGCACCTGGCATCTAACAGGACCACCCCCCGCAGTGCAGAGTGGCCCCACGCAGCAGGCCCACGTGCCCAGGCGGAGAAACCTGGCAGTAAGGTCAGACTATCCAACCCACGTCTCCAGGCCGCCCGTGCTTCCCAGGGACCACGGCGGCTTGCCCTACCACCGCAGCGTCCCGCATCTTTGACCTCTGTCTCTGAGTGTCCCATCTGTGCTGTCACCCGTGACGCCAGGCGGGAGCACAGATGCCCCCAGCCCCCAGCCCCACTGCCTCAGCTCTCCCTGGCCAGCCTCCTACCGCCCTGGCGGTCCTCCCAGAAGACCCAGGGAGACACAAGGCCCCTGTGCCCCGTGGCCCCGCCCCGCCCCCGTGGCCCCGCCCCGCCCCCGTGGGCCCCCCCGCCCCCGTGGGCCCCCCCGCCCCCGTGGGCCCCCCCGCCCCTGTGGCCCCGCCCCTGTGGCCCCGCCCCTGTGGCCCCGCCCCTGTGGCCCCGCCCCTGTGGCCCCGCCCCTGTGGCCCCGCCCGGCACGCGGGCGGCTGTCCCCCAAGGCCCTGGCTGAGAGGTGCTGTCCGGCAGGCTTCCTTTGTCCCCAGTTAGCAGCGATGGCAGCCTTCCCCGTGGTGTCTCGTCATGAACGGCCATGCGTCGTCCTCCCCGCTGGACAGGAGCTCTCCCTCCTTCCCCAACCCTCAGTGCTCAGCGCAGGGTTGGCCTAAACACGCCACCTCGGCCCCGATTGCTTCCTCTTCGCCTTCTCACAGGCTGGTCCCTCCGCCTGGAACACCCCTCCCACTGCCACGGCCACTCCCGCTGCGAGGGCCACGACGGACGGCCAGGGCCGGCCGAATGCGCACGCCCGCCAGGCCCCGGGGCCCTCCTCCTCGGGCTGCCTCCCCGACACGCACGGCCCGTCACTTCCTCCTCTGTGGCAGAGCCCACACGCCTTTATGGAAAGAGAAGAGGCCAGTCACCTGCTTCCCCAGCCTCCTCGGCAGCTGGGCATAGGCATGTGACCAATCCTGGCCAGTGGCAGCTGAGCAACAGTGGGCTGGGGGCTTCTGGGACAGCTTTCCTCTCACTCTTCTTTGCTGTGTCAGCTGTGTCTGCCTGGAACTACTGGTCCCTGTGGGAGCCATTCTGCACCATCAGGGGGATGTATTTCTGGTCCCCTAAGGACGGCAGGAACAAATGGGTGCAAAATACCTGTGACCTGAGGACACGGCTGAGCCACTGCCTCAGCTCAGAGATCCCCCTGTGTCTGGACTCCTTCCTATGTGAAATAATAGCCGTCTTCAATGTCTAAGGCAGTGCTTTTCACACAGTCGGCTGCATCCTTAATAGGGCATGACATTATTTTAGTGGGTCATTACCAGCATTATCTTTAAATAAAATAGGCAAGAATTAAAAAACAAAAAACAACAAAAAAAGCAGGTAATATTCCCCAAAGTAAAGGTTAAGTAATGTTCGTGAACATGAGTTTCATTTCATACTTGTTGCACGTGTAGGTGTGTGTGCAATGAGTGGCAATGTGAAATGAGTTTTTTACTACATACTAAAGGTTTTGTTAAAGCAAAACTTAAGAGCCAGTTTTAGTTAAAGATTCTGTTACTCGCAGCCCGTGCATCGTACCCCATACAGCCACTCTTTAGCATGCCCATGGACTTGGGCTCCTACTAGTTGAGTTATCTGCTGACCAAGAGACCACTCTGTTATCCAAATGGTTTATGCTGGATGTACTCAGTATTATAATTATATAACTTAATTAAACATTGTGCAAATTAATAAAATATGAGCATTGAAGGAAAATTGTTCTAAGTTGATTACTTTGGAAAGAATCGATAAAAGCAAGTCCCAGACAACATTATCTGCTGGGTGAAGGTAAGGAGAAAATGCCAAACAATTAGAGACAATAACCAGAAATTTCTAGGAGGATTATGCACTTGTATTCATTCACAAATATCTTGCTTCACTTTAAAGAAAGTGGTTTATGAAAGGAAAAGAACTCCAGTCTGCAAACTCAGACCCCAAGAAAGGATGCTTTACATCAAAATAGTGGTGAATGAGTATCTACATGTATGCTTTCAGGTAAAAACAAAATGTTTAAGGCATATAGGTATTATCTTCATAACTTCCTAAGGTAACTAAGATTCTTTTAACTGACAGGCTACCATCCCGTCTCACATTGCACGGGAAACTTCTAGTATAGTCATCTAACATCCCTTTCTGCAATTGGTTGTAAACTCCACAAGAGCAGAAAACATGACCATCTTGTCCATCACTTTATGCCGGAGCACAGTACCAGGTACACAGGAGATTCATAACAGAAAGTTCTTGAATGCTTGCATCACCTAACAAATGAACCAACAAACCCACTAAGCATTAGCTCATTCGATCCTCACAAAGCCTTGTGGGACAAAGAAGGCTTACATACAGAGGTGCCAAAAAAAGGTATACATGTATTAAGAAAGGAAAGCACTGCATTAAAATTGTAATACTCAACATATACCGATAACAAAAGATGAACACATGTCACTTTTGACTTCTGCAATTGCAAGAGGTACCCAAAGTGGTTATCATCAGTGTCCAGAAATACACAGATATATCACTTACAATGTGTATATATATTTTTGGCACCCGGTAGTTTTATCCGAATATTGGTAATGAATTAATTGAGGTTTGGAAAGCAAATCGACTTAAGTCACACTGCTAGCCCTGCGAGCCAAGCCGAGCTCCCAGAATGCTTAGCTCATGGGACTGCTGAGCTGCAGGAGCATTATGCCGAGAAGCTACCGTGTTCGCAGAACTGCGGTACATTTCCACTCCCAGGGCTTTGATTTGGTGATTTCCTCAGAGTGCTGCAGAGAATTTTTCTGTTTTTTGAGTTCCATGAACATTTTAAGGGTCATTGGTGGGGTTTCATCAGGGAATTGGGTATTTTAAGTGTGAGTCTCCAGCCAAGGGGCCAACATCTGTTTCCACAAAAAAGGATGTTTCCACTTTTGTAATAGGAATTGATGGGGAAAGATTCTTTTTGATAGAAATTCACTTTACAGCAAACTTTGATGGGTCATATAAGAGTCTTGACCTAAATAGTGAATCAATTGATATGCAAAGCTGTTATGCCCATGGTTTAGCTGTATTCCACCTTCATTGAGCATCCCCCTTTTGTTCTAGGATATTTAGGTTGCTTATAAAATAAAACATGTAACTGTCTTTTTATTCATGTGTATATGCTCAAAAACGTGTTGGGGGGCATGAGGGCACCTTTTAAGGTATGGGGCAAGTTCTATATCTTGATCTGGGTAGCGGTTACCCAGTGTATATGTATGGAAGGCCATTGACTCAGTCAAGACCTGTGTACTTTACTGTCTAGAAGATATACTTAAATAAAAAGGGTTTTTTAAAAAAATAATATGTCTGGCTTTAATTTCATAGAAGGCTAGAACATGGACGATGGAACTAGACATCTTAGAGTAAATCAATTCAAGTCTATAAATGTGTACTGTTTACTATGTATAAGGCACAAGCTAGACCCTGAATGAGAGACATTGTAGAACTGTGAAAGCAGAGGACTAGATGAACTAAATTCTCAATCAGGAAGAGCTTTTCCTAGGTAACTGAGGTGGCCAGCCATCTATTTCCCCTACTCCTCAAAAAATAACACCCCTATTTATTTCTTTGAGAAGCAACCCTCTCCCATGTTTAGTCATGTGGCTCCTGAGTGACTGACTGTACCCAGACTCCATGGCAGACATGAGACAAGGTCTAAAAGTTATCGTATTTTTATTCTTCTGCCACAGTGATTGGATTAGAGTGGACATGTGACCCAAACTAGGCTAATGAGAGCCTTTTGCAGGAATTTTGTTGTCTATTAAGAAAGAGGCTTTCTCTTTCTGCCAGGACAATCTGCTATCCTGTAAGTCTGAGGGTGCTAGAGGCTTTCTCTGCTTGAGGAGGAAGTCTGTAAAGAGTGACGTGAGCTCAAAGACAAAAATAAATGGCTGGTGACAATCATTGATCACCTGGATTCAGCCATTCCTGGAGTTCCTGATCTATCCTCAGTTTTTTCAGTCATGTAAACCAGGGACTTCTACTTTGGGTATGATGAAGATTATAGCAGATCTACACTCCTTCTGAGAACAACTGGAAAGGCTGCACTAAAACATGAGGTCAGACAATTAACTTCGTGAACTCATCCTTGAAAAACTGCTACTTACCTCACTGCTGAGTATCACTACATTCACCTGCTAAGGACTCCCCTTGGGAAGCTGTGCACTGACGCCAGCGCCTAGTCCACCCTTCAAAGCAACTTTGGAACATTTTTTCTGGAATGACCATCAGAGCTGTCATCATGCCCCAAATCTGACAATTAAGTTTGCGAACTTGCCACCCTGCACTTATGTTGGCAGCACTGTACAAACAATTTGGTAAGGTGTCATAACCTTTGCAAGGTATCACAACAGTTCTGATGGCCATTCCAGAAAAAGAGTTCCAAAACTGCTTTGAAAGGTGTGTGGCTTCCCAAGGGGAATACTTCAAAGGTGACCGTTATGATATTCAGCATTGAGGTATGTAGTACTTTTTCTAAGATGAGTTCACGAAATTAATTGTCCAACCTCGTACATACTTTGGAGAAAAAAAAAACTACTTAGAAGCGATGGAAACAAGCAGAAACAGAGAGGACAAGATTCAGAGAGTTGGAATTGTGAGAAGATGAGTTGAATTCTGAAGCCCCCTGTTTTTGTGGGTGGGGGAGCATTTGCTGACTCGGGGTGCAAGGAAAGAAAAAGCTCACTCCTGGGGCATGCAGAAGCTGACAGAGCTTTTGTAAATCTGTAAGTCTCCCAGGTCTGGAGAGACAAATTTAGAGATCAAAAGGGCCAAGATTCCTACGAAAAAGAGGGGACAGAGGTCTGAACCTGGCACTCCTTTTCCCCTCAAGACATTTGCCAAATTCTGAAGCTACACAGAAAGGCTTTTAAAAGCACAGTGGAATTTCCAGCCATCTCCCAGTGCTGCGGAGACAAGGATTGGCCTTCATGCTCAGCCAAGAGGAGGGGGTCCTAGTGAACACACCACTCTCTCGAGTGGGAAATCCTGGAGGGCTGTGCCTTGTGAGCAAGAGACGCCCTCAAACGGCAACCCAGCCTTGGCTCAGCTCAGTTTAGTTCGATGCAGGTAATCAGCCCCCACATTACCTGCCTAATACAGGCACAGGTGAATGAACCTTCTCTGAAGGAAGATAACATTATCTGGATATTTACGACGCTTTAAACACAATGTCTGATATTCAGTCAAAAATTACTAGGTATACCAAAAGATAAGACCATATGACTAAAAAGAAAAGTGAAAAAAAAAAAAAAAAAAAGAAAAAAACCAAAACCAATAGAAATAATTCGGTGAACCAACAGATTTGCCTTTTTGCTTAAGCCACCTTGAGGGGGCTTTCTATCACTCATGATAGAAATATTCCTAATTCATTCAGAGGCCTTCACTGCCCAGCCCGCCCATTAACATCATAGCAGCCATGGCAGAACTTGTACCATTGCACGACCTTCTAGCTATGAAATGCTTCATACACATTACCAATAATCAGTCATATGGTGTACTTAAGGTAAACATTAGTTTCCAGTCTCCCTGACTCCACCAGGTAATAGCTCCCATAGCCCTGGGTTCGAGTCCTAGCTCTGGCATTCATTGGCTCTGTAACCTTGAGACACTCACTTCACCTCAGTGTCTCAGCATAGTCATCTGCCCTCCAAGGCTGTACTTACTGTCCTTGACCTTTCCTGACATTCTTCACAATGTATCCAGTCTATGTTCCCAACTTTTAGAGCAAAAAGATTTTACTAGGAGGTCCCATTTTAGTGGCTTTATTAACGCCACGGAATTGTAAATAAATTTTGTAAAATAAAAAAAATTTGTGTGAACACATGAATGTGCATTTTGCAAAGGCATATGAGAGTTCTATGATCCCAAAAGTTTAAGAATCTTGCTTTAGGGCCACGTTCGATGAGCAGCTACATGTGAAATCCCTTAAGATGTTCTCTCCTCTCCGGTAGGATTTGCATTTGAATATAAACTTCCAAAATGTTTAATCCAAGGTAGTGATAAATGTCAGAAATGTCAGGGCAGAGTCAGTTCAGAGAATAGTTTGGGATGGGAAGTTTTTGCTTCCTTCAATAAAAATAACCCTCATGATAATGCCTCTAGCATTTACAGCTGATATCTCAGTTTTGTTTTTGATCTTCATTAGTAATTCAGTCTTTGAAAGAGGAACAGAAGTAATGATTCCCCTATTGTATGGTCCTCAAAAGTTAAAAGAATTGTTCAGGTTCAGCAGTCAGTGCCTGGTCCCCTCTTTATCTGTCCTCAGAGGCAGAGAGAGACAGGACATGAAATCGAGTTTCCGAAACTGGCACTGCTGGCTACGTGGGTTCGTGATTCCTCCTGCGGTGGGGAAGGGAGGGGGCCAGCATCCTGAGTCTATTTCCTCCCCACTCCTCCTTGCTGTCTTCTAAAGCCCAGACTCAACAGGCAGCCTACATAGCAGGCCTCCAGGAGGACATCATGCCCAAGGCTCAGAGGGACAATGGCAAAGAAGCCAGGATCCATAGCATGGTGTTAACAAACGACGCTTTCTTAATAGCATACTCTCCCCTCACTCTCACATGTGCTTGTGGGCATGCTGGAACGCAGCTGGTCTCAAGCTGATGGTCAGCGCGCACGGACACACACACACGCGCGCATGCGCACGCACACACGCGTGCGCGCAAACGCACATGCACACACATGCACACACGCACACACATGCGCACGCACACACCCACACGCACACACACGTACACACACACACACACACACACGCACGCATGCATGCGCACCATGTCTGGAGGGTGCCTGTTGCCAATTTCTTGCCTGGCAAACCAGAAACATTTCAGTGGTTTATAAATACGATCCCAATCCGTCTTGGACGTCTCAGGTCCAAGCCCATCTGTGTCAGGTGCTCATAGGGCTCTGAGTCCCTTTCCATCCACACCCACAATCCACCACAACAAGCCCTCCACGTCCCATGATGCACCACACACTCCTCAGCACCAGAGAAGCATCAGAACCGGGTAACTTCACAGGCTGCATCGGTCGTGTCTCCACGTGCTCTTTTCTCATTTCTTCCTTGTGTTATTGAAATGTTATTTTTTCCACTCATGTACCACCACCTCTCACCCCTCCCGCATCAGCCCATTTATTTTGCTGTTCTTTGGCATAATTTAATGTCAGGCAAGTGCATCTTTGAGGCAGACAATGTATTCTTGGGTGTGCATTTGAGATTCTGGTTGATTAGAATTACAAATTCGTCATGCAATCCCAGCCAGTGTGGGATTGGCACCCTAACATCATGTTTATGTCCTTCTGGCCCTGCCAGCGGTTGCTAAGATTATTGGGGGGTGGGGGGCTTTTCTCAGCAATAAGTTAGGATCTCATAAATAGTTGGCACTGCCTTCAAAGGAGCCTGCTCCTTAACATGAGATAATGTATGTTTTCTTTCTACTTACTTGGAGTAGGTCGGATTGGGAGCCACCCAAGTTCACTTTTAAATCATTTTTCTGCATGCCAGACACGGCTTTTGAAGTCGTCTGCCCCAGCCCACAGGGCAGCCAGAGCCCTGGCCTCTACCAGTGGCCCCACTGTGTGCCTAGCCGCCCATAACAGGAAGTGTGTCACAGGCGGGTGGGCACGGGGTGGGTGGGGCTCCGTGCCACCAAACGGAAAATCCTCTGACGCGTCCTCAGTGTGTGTGTCTGGAGCTCCAGCAGGTCAGATGTCACCGCTGCCTCCAAGTCTCAACAGGCCTTTGCGTCTAACCCGCTGGCCTTCAGATGTGGCACGTGGCATAACAGCAGGCCGTTTGAAAGTGCAGGCCACAGGAAATCACAGTTGAAGTGTCTGGCAGGGTGGGGATTTTCATACCGTTCACTTTTTCCCTTTTCTTTTCATCTGTTTTCTGCATTTTTTTCAGTTTGCTTTTTCTTCTTGATTTATTGTTGTATTATTCTATTTTTAAACCAAGACATACTTTCCCATCAGACTCTTTAATGTAACTCATATGAAAACGAGAGCTGGGTGGACCTCAGACAGTACAGGGGTTGGATCCAGGAGGAAGCGACTTCCCAAACAGCAGATGCTACGTGAACCCGCACCAGCTGCTGTGGTCTGGGGGGCAGAGCCAGGAGGAGAAACAAGGCCCCCTCCTCTCCTCCTGCCTGCACCAATCTGGGGTTCAGTATGTGGGCTCCCTTGAACACGTAACAAATGCCGTCCTCTGTGGAAGCCCGGTATTCCAGTATGGATCATGGCATCCCTAACACAGGAAGCAAGAAAACCAGTTTGGCCCCGCCCACCTTGCCCACTTTGGGGATGGGTCCCAGAGCAGGGTGGGGGGTTGTGTAAGGGTCCCACTCAACCCTCTTTGAAGCTGTTCCATATCTCAGGGAAACCACCTCCCGCTTGAAGCCAGACAGACCAGGGCTAGAATCCCAGCTGGCCTCGTGGCCTTGGCGTGGCCCTCGTTAATGACCTGAGCCTCAGCTACAATCCGAATGAAATACTTCTGTTCTGCAGTTGTACAGATTAGAAAGATTGTTCATCAAACAAATGGTAGGTGCTCGGTAAAGAGGTAGCTGGTCTTACAAATCCAAGATTTGTTCCCAAATTTGCATTCAGTCTGACCTTGTCACAGCCACCCTTGTTCATGCATCTGGCAGGTCTCTCCTTCTCTCTACTCTGCCCACACTGGAGAGGTTATAAAGAGTAAGGACCATACACCATGTGGACAGGTGTATGGCCCGTTAGGGTAACTCACATGAAAGTGAGAGATGGAAGACATCACACATCTAATGTACATAAACCCTGAAAACACAAACGTTAGAGACCCACGATTTGGCTTCACAGCTTGTTAGTGATTTCATTCATCTACTCAGCACAGACAACTGAGCTCTTGTAAGGGCTGAGAACTTAGCAGAGAGCAGGACAAGCCTGCTTGCTGAGCGGGCACCTCTGGTTCTGCCCTCTTCCTTCAGCCGCAGCTACGGCAGACACTTCCACACAAGCTCAAATTGGCTGCCTGCTTGCAATGTCCTACCTAGCAGGTGTAGTGTGTGGCATTCTGCTTCCTGTCCCAAGATGTTTTCTGACATCAAAAGGGCCTATCCAGACTTCATGTAAATGCAGCCCAGAAGTGTGGGGTCAACAGGCCTGGGGTCTACCTCCAACCAATGGGGCACAAAAGCTAATGGACACATCCTCCAGTTGCCTGTCCTTCAAGTAGACAATTCCAGGCAAGTTCTTGTACATTCATCAGCAGTCCTAGGAGTGCTGAGTCCCCATTGCCTACAGCAGCAACCTTGATAGCACACCCTTATATTGATTTTCCTTCCTGCCCTCTCCCACTTTCCCTGCTCCCTCACTTCTGCTTCCTGGGGTCACCTCCCAAATCAACTACCTGAACCCAAATACCTGCCTCAGGCTCTGCTTTCGGGAGAACTGAAGCTGAGACCATTTCTGCTCTTGTAACGTTTGTAATTTTATAAGTATAAAGTGACAATAAATAAATAAATTAGTAATCAGATAGTAATTAGTGCCTTGCAGAGAATTAAAATAGGGTGATGTGACAAAGAATACTTAAGCAATGACTTTATGCTGGGTGGTCAGGGAAGTTCTCTCCAGAGCCAGAAGAAAAAGCCACCCTTGTGAGGGTATGTGTGGTGGCTGGGACCGCTAGGACAAAGGCCCTGGGATGAGAATGATCTTGGCACAGTCAAAAACCTTGCCGAAACTCAGGGTGGTTAGAGCATGTGGATGGGGGAGAGGGTGCCCCAAGATAGGATCAGAGAGGTAAATGAGGCCAGATCAAGTAGGTTTTGTATAAGTCACGATAAAGATTTTAAATCTTATTCCTAGTATGGTAAGTGCCATTAGAGGGTAGTAAGTGAGCTAATGTGGCATGATTTGATTTATATTCATTAACCTCTCTGAGTCTCAGTTTGCTCATCTGTAATTAGGTAGAACCTGGGTGATAACGAGGATTTAATGGGATCATGTATGTGAAGTGCTCAGTAGAAAGTCTGAAATATGTATATGTTCATTATTTTTCAATTGTACTTTCACTTACCATTTTTATTCTGTGTCCTCACTTACTCGAAAGGGTTCAGAACAAAATAGCATTTACATATTTCCTGGATGGTTTAGAATGGGAATGATGATGATCAGAGAAATTGTTATGTTACAGAAAGTTGTAGGGTTCCATGGATTCAGATCCTAGTTCTGTCGCTTGGGAGTAAGTCACTCTCCATCTTTGGAGACTCACTAACCTCCTCTGAAAAAGAGGGAAAGTGGTATCTATCCCATGAGAATGTTGTGAGCCAAAACATTTAAAATGTAAGGTAGATGTGGCTTACAGAGGAGGTACAGTAGCGACTGAAGCATAGTTCTGGATTTCTCAAAATCCCATACAAAACCATACAGAGCAACTAGATAGCAAAATCTCAAACCAATGCACAACATTTAAAACCAAACCAAGTACAAACAGGTGCCCACAAACCCTAAGGCCCCAACCGTCATAAGCCCTGCATGCTATTGGCGTCTGTAAGAGAGAAAATGGAAGGAAGCAACAAAGCATCTGATGCCCTGAGGACAGAAGAACCCCAAAATAGCCAACAGGCATTCAGGAGAAAGTACAACAGGCCAATTGAAAAATGACAGCAGAAACTAGGAGGCATTCTGCTGAATCCAACAGGGCGTGAGTGCTATCAGGAAAAGCCTGAAGAGACCGGTGTTGGGCAGTTCCTCAAAATGGACCCACAGGGCTCCTCTATAGGTCAGGGTCCCACACTGAGGAGAAATTTCTGGGACTGGAATCAGAATTAAATAGGACAAGAACAACAGAGACAAAAGAAAGAAAAGTGCTGACAAAGATGGTAGAGGAGAGAGCCAGGAAATCTCAAAAAGCAAGATGCCATATTTTTAAAGTTTACATGAACACAGCACAGAAAACTGTGAAGTTATGAAAACTTCATAAACCAACATTCTTTCTAGAAGTTTAGGAAAATCAAATGATTAACTAAGTAATGATACTAAGTAAAAGTATCAAGAATAAATCCTATACAAAGTTACTGTAAGAAAAAAGAGATTAAAGAACAGAATAATATTCCTACAGATAATCAGATCACACAAGAAAATTCTTTTAGAGAGAGAAATTCTATCGTATTATTTCAAAATAAGCAGAATTATTTCAAATTAAGAAGAACATAAATGAAATTTTTAAAACCTCATAAATAATATGACAGAACTTAAGATAAAATTAGAAATAAAAAATCATTTTTATAAATGAGGACTAAACTGGAGGAAACACAAGTGCAGACAATGTAACAAATAATTCTTAAGAGAACTACAACATGAAAAAAAACTTTTTAAAAATAAAAATATTTTAGCAGTGAGCCCAGAAGGAAAAATAAAACTATTTTTAAAAGATAAAAATAATTTGAAAGTTACCAATACTGAACATAGGCAAATAAGATCCAAAATATGGATAAAAGAATTCCCAGAAGAAAAGCAAACCAAAAGAAGAAAACAAAAAGTAAAATCTACGATTCAAGAAAATATTCTAAACTAAAAAGATCTGAAACTGTCCATTGAATGAGAACATGTACCTGAGAATGGCTTGTTAGTCATAGTTTAGTAAAATTACTGAACTTAAGGGAAAAAAAATATCCCTTGGGTATCTGTGGGGAAAAAGCACATGACTTATAAGGGAAAGAAAATAGGATCGTCATTAGACTTTTTGATGCTCACATTTTATGCCAAAAGCCACAAGAAAGAAAAAGTGAGCCAAGGATTTTATAGCCAGCAAAACTAACCTTCAAACATAAAGGGAACAAACTGTTACCACCTCAGTGAATGAGCATATTGTTGAGTTTACAAGAGAACAAATTTCTGACACTAAAAACACTTGATGGGGAGGAGGAGGAAATGTCAGAGTGAGAGCCCATCCTTGAAAACTCTCCTGGAGGTTACAACAATTGGAACAACTATAATTCAGCAAAGAATCCCGCAGGAGACCCAGGCATCACCCCAAAGCAGAGACGGGCGAATGGAGGAGGAAGGAATGGGGGCGTGAAGACCCGGCGTGCGCAGCTCCCAACCCGGCGGCGGGGGCGGAAGGAGGCAGGCGGCGGCGGGTGGACATTCCGAACCTCCCTTGGTCGGCGGGACAGAGAAAAGAGGCTCAGAGGCACCATACCGGAACCTCACCTTGGCCCCAGCGGGTGCAGGCATCAGTGTGGAGCCCTGAGACGCAGCCGCCGCCCCCACTCCGGGTCAGAGAGGAGGGGCAGCAAGGGTGTGGAGGAGGCGGGAAGGAGCCCCAGCCGGTCCTCTCTCTGCCCAGGGGAAAAGGAGAGGAAAGGATGCGGGAGTACTTCTCTGCCCACAACCAGTCCAGTCTGAGGGATCAGCACACAGGACAGCTAGTCCCAAGGCCCAGGGCAGAAACCTCAGGGCACACAGAGAACCAGAAAGGAGTAAGCCGGTGGGGCCCCAGCAGCCAGGGCCTCATGTTGCAGCAAAAGCAACCAGACGCCAACGTGAAGCGGCTTCGACATGCCGCAGCCAGGACAAGCTGAGCTTCCATGAGGCTGCGAGTTGCAATAGACTGAAACCCAGCACATACTTTCAATCTGTGAGTTTGTACTTAGATTTTTTTTCAAAACGAATAGTGGTTTGGGGTGGATAATGGGAATCCAATATGTCGTCTTGAAAACTAGGTAAGTAAAGGAAGGAATCAAGTGTTAACCCTGCCTTTCCTATAAGCACGTACGGATACGTAAGCCAGCAGCAGATCAGGGGAACATCCCCTTTAAAAATTATTCCAGCCAATGCGTTAAAACAAAATGACGGTATCGGGTTATCACTATTTTTGGAAACCTTGGTGAATTAATGGATGTCACTGGGTGCAATGACTGCCAACATCACAAAAAAGCGAAAACCAGATATCATGGCTCCTTTAATCAGTGGGATTGAAAATCCCAAATCAAATCAGCCAAATCGCAGGGGATATGGGGGACAGAGAGACACGGAACTGCACTAAGAGAACGCAGGCGGCCAAAATCCTCGTGCTGGGAAGCATGCAGGCCAGCTGATCTGGGCTCTCGGACACGTAAATTATCGGAGGGGGGAGGATGTAGGAGGCACCTATAGGTTAAAAGAGACTTGAAGGAGACACCAAGTTTCTAATAAATGAGTAAAGCAAAACCATAATGTCGAGACTCGCACGTTTGGGTGATAAGAGCCATCAAGGCAAATGAGGAAGAGATCGCTCTGAACGTCGGGACACTGGTTTCCTCTGGGACGAGGGAGGGGCTGGGTTGCAGGACAGAACCTGGGAGCGGCTCCTGGGGGGCTGGCAAAGTTTTATTTCTTGAACAAGGTAGGGCTGCAAGGGCGTTCACTTTATCATGATTCACTAGGACACACGTTTGTTTTGTGCGATTCTTCTTTATCCGCATTTTCGTTTACAACGCGGTGTTTCAAAAAGACGAGGAAGTGTCTGGCGTGGCGTCGGCACTCAGCAAGTGTTTATTCCTGTTGCTGATCCAGCGACCGGATGAGTGAGTTCCCCAAGAGCGGGGACCTCCGCTGCCTCCAGGCACCGCTGCACCGCAGCACGAGCACCGCAGCACGCGCACCTGCAGCACCCGCAGCACGAGCACCGCAGCACGCGCACCTGCAGCACCCGCAGCACGAGCACCTGCAGCACGCGCACCGCAGCACAAGCACCTGCAGCACTAGCACCTGCAGCACGAGCACCACAGCACCCGCAGCACGAGCACCACAGCACGAGCACCTGCAGCACGTGCACCGCAGCACGAGCACCTGCAGCACGCGCACCGCAGCATGAGCACCTGCAGCACGAGCACCAAAGCACGAGCAC